>JAUMHR010000060.1:15067459-15118437 GCA_032361145.1 Enteromius fasciolatus | reverse complement strand
TCACCTACATCTTGGATGCCATGGGGGTAAGTAAATAAACATCAAATTTTCATTTTTGGGTGAACTATCCCTTTAAGCACCTAGGCCAAAGTGACGTCATCAAACAGGAAATTATCATTTCAAAATAAAAGTCAAACCTCTCCCGCACCTACAAAGAATATCTCTTTAGTTTTAAGACTTTAGGGATCTTATCTATGCTTTAAGAAAAGGGACAAGTTCACTCATCAGAAAACCTATACATATCTTTTATTCTATGACATAAAATACATTATAAACACTTTTTTTTTTTTAAATTGGACTATGACGATTGCCAGTAACATTAAATGTTGTCTTGTTAAACGGGTATGTTGTCTCTAAACGTTTTATGATAAACAAATTGTGTGTAAAAAACAAAAAACTTTTGTTGGTCACACTCTTAATCACAGCCAGAAATACATTTAACAAGGCTTTAAATATAACTAATATTGACTTATTTAACTGTAATTTTAAAATTAAAACCTGTTAGATAGTTAACAGTCTAAGGGGATGTGTAAAGTAATTTTAAAGTTACAAAAACCCATACATTTAGATTACCAGAACTGCATGTGTCACATCTGATGTAAATTAGATGATGGTGTTTTGCATTTCTTATAACATTATGCTCCTTCTATATTAGTATAGTATTTATGCTACTTAAACTTATGGGGAAATTATTTGCTTGTTTAACAAGCTTGCTCTTTACAACCTGTGTTTTCTACAGTAGCTGCCAGTGTTTTATAAAAGTTCAAAACTGCTTATTTTAATTCAGTAGGTTTGTATCTGTTAACAATTTTTTAAACTAAGCTTTCTCTGTAAGTTTCGCTTAATTAGTAAAACTTTATATATATATATATTCACTCTGACAACCACAGATGTGTGGGGTTTTTTTTTCATTTCATGGATGCGTTTATTTATTTATTTACTAGTAGAAATTAAATTATACAATTTGATGGAAAAATTATTTTCCTAAATAATCGAATTTATTATTACTAATATTATTACTAATTTTGATTATCTTCTGTTATATGACAGAGTATTGCTAACACTACTTTCTGATACATTTTTATGCCTTCCTACCGCTAAATAAGAAGGTAAGGCAAAAATTTTCAGACACAGCCAATTTGAAAAGAGATAATTCAGACCTTATATGTTCCCTTGGTGACACCTGCAGGAGGCAATGATGTTTTTTGGGTTTTTTTTTTGAAAGTGACATATTATAAATCACAAATTTCATTTACATTATAGTAGATGTTTTGCCAGTGGGGTTCTTGTATTCGCCGAGCAACTTTGAGACGAATGGGATTGCTAACGGATAGCTTTCTCCAGGCATTCTAAACCTGCTTGGCTTATGATGTGCTCATGCAGTACCGCAAAAATTCAAAAGGGGGCGCACAACATCAGCAGAGATAGTCTAAACTCACTGGAGGCTGAGAGTTAGATTCAGGTTCACGTTTCACCCAGAATCAGATAATTACTGAAACCTAATAAGATGCCGTGAATCCTTTCATTATGCTAAATGGAAGTCGAACAGATGGGATTGGTTTCAAACTTTTTGTTTTTTTAACGTGGTGAAGAAGTCACAGTGTACACTGCATATTTACTCTGCATGTTAAAGTGAGGAACTGAAATGACCTTCGCTGTTATAAATTGCTCATAATCCGCTGGAGATGGTCTTAATGTTCTGATATTTGTCTGCATCATCTGAGCTTTTGTGTGTGGGTGTGTTACAGTGTATGATTCAGTAATTTTATAGCACATCTGTCGATGCGCAGACTTTTCTAAAAGCGCTGCCTTAAACTCAGTGCAGCGCACTTTCATGTGTGTTTCATTCTCCAATTAGTCTCAATGACTTCACGTGTTTTTAAAAGGATCTTTTTGCGAAGGTCTCAGCTTTTAAAGGGCTAAAGTGAGATAAACCCTTGGATATTAATTTCAGTGTGCTGGCCGGTCATGGAATCCGTATCTGCAGCACTTCTGTGCCAGCAGGCATTTAAAGTTTACAGGGGGGTTTCATATGGGACTTGATGACCTTCACAAGCTGCATCAGAGGAGGCCTGACTCCAGCTGCAGAGACATTTCAAATTCAGCCATGTTCTGAGTCGGGGACATTTACTCTTACAAGGAATAAGAGGCCCACGGTTTCTGTGGTTACACAGACCTTTGAAATGTGCAGGTCTTAAAAACGAGTGCAAGATGTTGTTTTTAAGTTGAGCGTGTTGAAAGTGTGTTGAGGGCTTGATAAAATGCAGTGTCTGCCGTTACGAATTCTATAGCAGATTAGTACACTGATCTTTACATACAAAACTAAGTGCATCATTATTATTATGCATTGTGCATCTTTCAGTTTACTTACTGATTTATTTTTTATTTCACACACACACACACACACACACACACAGAAGTTTTTAATGAAGTCTATTTGCTCACCAAGCCTGCATTTATTTGATAAAAATGCTGTAAAACAGCTGTTTGAAATGTTATTACAATTCATTTAAATAAAACTAACCATTTTCTATTTAAATTTATTTTAATATTTAAATAGAAAACAGTTAATTAGCCTTTTGTTTCCTGTGATGCAAAGCTGATTTTAACGGAAAAATATGATTATTTGATTTTAACGGTAAATTCCTGTAAAATTTACAGGAAAAAACCTCCGTAAACTGACAATCTCAGAATCTCTCTTTTCTTTTGAAATAACGGTTTCTTCATTTTTTCTTAGCAACTATGTTCGTTAGGGTTGTATGTTACATATAGCCTAATGTTGTTAAATGAATGTTTACTGCATATTTCAGTTTGAGTCTCAGCATGATGGTGTTTAGTGTTTGTGTGAAAGACTCTGAGCACCTTCTTTATATGTTCATATTTCAAAGCTGATTTTCAGGGATGTGAAAATGCTACGGTAAAAACCTGTTAAATGGTAAATTCTTGTTAAATTTACAGGGAAACACCGTAAACTGACATTTTCAGAATTCCATGCATTGCATTTTAAATTTTGTGTAAGTTTGATGTTTTTACTTTAAAAATGTTTGTATCAGTTATGTTTATTAGGGTTGTATGTTACATGTAATGTTGCTAAATGAATATTTATTGCACATTTCAGTTTAATAATTCTTACCATGATGGTGTTTAGTGCTTGTGTGAATGACACTGAGCACCTTCTACCTATGTTACTATTTAAAAGCTTCATCATATGACCTTCTCATCACCACCTGCATTTGGTAGGTTTCAGTGTATTATTTAAAATTACAAAATAGATTTCACAACTTCAATAGGTTGGTATATTAACATTATATCAGTATAGTATTACGGTTTATTACTAGAAATTACGGTATTTAACTGTAAATGTAACATAACTGTAACCGTAAAAAAATATATATATTGTTACTGTATTTTTCACAGTTTTATTCTGGCAACCACAGCTGCTGTTTTTTTACCGTAAATTTAAGGGATTTTTTTTTTTTTTTTTACAGTGTGGGCTTCATCATGTGACTTTTTCATCATCACTCATCTGCATTTGGTGGTTATTAGTGTATTTCAAAAGTGCAAAACAGATTTCAGTACTTTAAAAGGTTGGTATATTAACATTATATCAGTTATTGAAAGTTGAAAGCCTGAGCTGAATTAGAGCATATTTCTGAGTATTAATAAAAAATGAATCATTTACAGTCCTGAGACACTTCATTACAGGAATGATTACCAATTTAAAAAATAAATAAATAACAGCAAGACTGAAGTGAGCAGTAACGCCTCCTGTGAGAAAGTGTTGGTATATTTGCGTTTTTACCGTCTCAGTTTACAAAGTGCTCAAGTCAAGCTTTAGCTGCCGTCCGGCAAACGTACAGCTCCGTTTGAAGCTTTATTAGAAAGGTATGCTTGTTCCCTCAAGTATAGTTTTACACGCACACACAGCGGTTGCTGGCGTGTGCAGCAGCTCTTTCAGGAAAGAAAAAACAGATGTGGCCTCTTGTCTCTGTTAGCCACATCTCTCTTCAGGCCAATATACATTTCCAACTGACTGCTTTTAAGAAAGTGACCTATTACGCTGACAGATATATTTTTCAAACATTGTCCCGACTTGTCAAAAGATTTCCACGAGGGAGAGTAATTTGTTTGTGAACAGTTTATTAGCAGCAGCGGTAACATTTCCTCTCAGAGTTTCTATTAGGGCTTTTAGAGTATGAATATGACTGCTGATGGATTTTACGTAGCAGTGAAGGACGAAGATAAGAGAATGTCAGAATGAAACAAAGCCAAGTGAGGGAATCCAGCCATAAGGGTCAACTCCAGCAAGTCACACTGCCCTCTGCTGGCAAGCACTTCACGTCAGGCCAATACGATCCCAGCACAATACAGTAAAAGTAGCGTGAATCACATCTATTCTCTGTGTATATGTGACTCTGTAGAACAAAACCATTCATAAGTAGCACTGGTTTATTTGTAGCAATAGCCAACAATACATTGCATGGGTCAAAATTATAGATTTTGCTTTTATGCCAAAAAAAACTTATGACATTAAAAGATCATGTTTCATGAAGACCTTTTGTTTTCCTACCACAAATATATCAAATAGCCGTATCTCGGTCCTACCCCAAAAAAAACATAGACTACGTCAGTTAAACGCTTATTTATTCAGCTTTTCAGATGATGTATAAAAAACTAAGCCTTATATGACTGGTTTAGTGGTCCAGAGTCACATAGGCCTATGTATTTATTACACTATACCATTGGTCAGTAAGTTTTCTTTTCTCTTCTTTCTTTTTTGGACATTAATACTTTTATTCAGCAGTGATGGTTTACATTGCTCAAAAGTGACAGTAAAACATGTATGATGTAACTACGTATTTTTGTCTCGCACATTGCAACCACTTTTCAATGCTGATAATATTAAAACATGTAAACTGGAGAAATGGATCCTGAAAATTAAAAAAAAATAGCTTTTTCAAACTGTAATAAAATATATTAAACTACATATTTAAATAGAAAACAGTTCTTGAAAGTTGTAATAAACTATTCATATTTTACAGTATTACAGATTTTCTGTATTTTTTAATCAAATAAATGCAGCCAATCAAATATCATTTTATTATATTTATTAACAACCATAAAAATCCAACAGTGAGATAAACGCTGTACTATAATGCTTTAATGTTATCGCTGAATTCCTTCTCGTTCGTTTTCATCATGTTTTTATTGCTAAAAAAATTACTAAATCAATCAGAATAAACTAGACTTCTCAATCTCATTCAGAAAGGCACATACTGTTCATAATATCAGCGAACGTGAGACATCAATCTATTTTAATACTGTTGTATTTTATAATAAACAAGCACAACTTTTTCCTCTGTTAATATTTATATATTTTGTGACATGCATAATTGTGATGTACCTTCCCTGTTATGTCTCCTCCTGTACCGTATAGCATCTGTATCCCGTTTGAGGTATAATCATTTCACAATCCCCTCCACAAGTCATTAAGCACTCCATGCTCCATACATATATGCATAAAACTCCCTGAATCTTTTATACATGAGCACCATTAATCTCCGTACCATCTTTAAAAGCAGAATTAAACTTTCATTTGTATTTTTCTTTGCTATGTGTCCGTTGAGCCCGCAGCCTACTCTACTGCTTAAATATTAATCAGTGCTGAATCACACATTGTGGAGTGACTCCCTCTCTCTCTCTCTCTCTCTTCGTCTCTTTATGTGCACACCCGTCTCTAGCAGTTTTACACTAAACACAGCAACAAGCACCATCCCCCTTTTCTCTTATTTGATGATTTAGCCTGCTTGATAGAGCGCTTGCCGTGATTTTACCATGCATGATCACTGCCCTTGTTCTTCCTTGACCTGCATTCCTATCAACCGATCTAGTTTTGAGGTTTGGTTTAGAGGTTAGTTCCAGGATAAAGACTCGGGTTTGGACTGTTATCATCAAGTTCCCTCCGACGTATGGTTTAGTTATTAGTTCCAGGATAAAGACCTGTTTATTTGTTAGAAATGTTGTTTCAGGAACTTGTCCTACTTGGTCAAGATAAAGAACATCTCACATCATAATACACTGTAATTGTATTATGTAAATAAAAGTAGAAAATAAAAGAGTATTGGAGTATGTTGTATATGCAACTACTATATCAATCATTTGTTTTTTAAAATTTAATTCAATGTGTTACTTGCCATTTACTATAAATTTCAGAGTAAAAAAATGCTTCTTAGACTTTTTTTTCTTCTTTTTTCATAGACAAAAGTAAAAATGTGCAAGTAACTTCAAAAAATTTAAAAGCAATAAATTCTAACATACCATCACAGGTGAATAATTTTGGTAGTATAACCAGTTATATTTCTGAGTGGAAGGTACACTGTAAAATATTTAATCAGAAAATGAATGTAAGTTTAAAAAAGCAACACATCTTACCGTAAAATTATTAGATTTATGAAACGTTTTTATATTTAAGGAAAACTGTTAAGAATTAGCTTTGTCCTAAAATTTCCTGCATGAACTATTTAGATTTGAATAGCTCATATTTGTTAGGTTTACAATTAAAATTTTTAACAATTATGAATTTTTCTTTTTATAGTAGGATGTAATGTTATAATTGAATGACTTAATAGCGTAAAATACAGACGCCTTACCGTAATGCTTGTAATATGGCGTCTTACTTTTTAGGGAAAAGTTCTGGTAAGAGCTGGTGTTTTGTTTTTTTTAACCGTAAATTTACAAACAATTTTACATTACAGTGCTCAGTTTACAACAACAACATTTTAGCATGTCACACACCCACGCAAAGAATGCAAGTATCATTCTTTAGCTAATGGGAGCTGTAATTAAGTTTAATTTCGTTTAATGGCCAATATCTCCGAAGTTTGAGTGGTCCAGGCGGTCCCTCTCGCCGAGCAGCTCCGCCCCGCAGTCGAGGACAGACAGCGAAGAGGCTGAGACATGTGCTGAGAGAGAGACAGACAGTGCGCTGTGGAGGCAGGACCGCTCGCCTTTAGGTAGGAAAGACAGAAAATGTCATTTCTCACTTGTGAGAGCGTCGTCGGTCTGTGAGGAGCAGCAAGTTGTTGACGCGCAGAAGCGACATTTAAAACGCCACGGCATCAACTTTGCGCGTGATGCGGCGCGTATGGCTTCAGCATCGCGTCTGTGAGAGCGCCACGAGACCGCAACCGAGTTAACTTTCACACGGCCGTTGTAGTCACGGAAGAGTAGGCTACTTTTCCCCTCTCGCTGACTGCTGATAAAGAAGACCGACTCGCTTCAGGTGGCTTCAGAGAGAGGAGACGCACGGACCGCGCTCGCGCGTGTGTGTGGAGTACCAGCAGGATTTTAGTGCGCGCACGTTTGCCTGAATGGATGGTAACGATCGGGCCACTTTTTTACGAGTCTGAGAAAAGTTTTTGAAAGCCGCTGGAAGGAAGAATGGAAGCGAAAAGCGAGCGGTATTGTAGTCTGACACGCCGCGCGATCGTCATGGAAACATCTCAAGCTATGGAGGTCGAGATGCTGGATGGATCCTCCGCCAGAAGTTCTTTCCCTGAGCTTTGACTTTACTTTTATTCCTTTGCAGAAGAATGTGATGCGTGTGAATAAGACTCACCCACACGTGATCGTTCTTCTTAAGCGCACCTGCTATTATTAACTGAGCTTGTATTTCCTCCCAGTTTGCGTTGACATTATGGACAAGAACTATATCGCGTATCAGATGGAGTTGACGCTTTTCATGGTCGTCCTCCTGTTTTGGGTCACCGTGTGTGCGGATGACAGTAAGATCATTTCAGACCGGTATGCTGTGTACTGGAACAGCACGAATCCCAGGTAAGAAACACCTCACTGCTTCAGGGATTGCATGGAGTTGAGCTTTACCTGCTAACGCAGAGTCATGACTAGCAGGAGTTTCAAACTACGATCAGGGCAGAGTTGTGCTTCATTTTTTAGTTGGAGTTTTTTTATAAAAAAAAAAAAAAAAAAAAAAATATATATATATATATATATTAATACAGATACCCATATTTAACTTACAAACAAAATATATTTATATAAACATACAGGTGATTCTTCAATTAGGAAAACTCGTGACCCTTCTAGTTTAAAATTAAAATGACATTTTATTTATTTTTTAGTTATTATCATTGTCTCTTTAGTCAATTTTCATAATTTTAAATATTTAAATAGTTTAAAATCTTTTAAATGTTGCATCTGCAACATTTTTGGACATTAGGTTCCTCCTCTACCTCGACATTTAAATATTTACTTTTCCCCTACTTAAAAATTCAGGTTTGGTCATTCATGTCAAAGATTCAAAAGAGACTGTCACTACCATCTTATTAAACAAATTAATTTCCTTTAAAAAGTTTCTTAGTTATCACGCACACACAAAAAATCTTCCGAAATTTTAAAAGCTAGATTAATGGCAGTGTATTTTATGCTTACTCAACATTTCTCCAAACATTTATTATACTGAAATCCACTTAAAAGCTAATCAGGCCATGCTCAGATTTTTATTGTAGTACATGTTTTATTTTAAATGAACATAATTCTGAAGTTAGTCAAATGCATGCAATTGAAAAATCACCATATATTTTATTTACATTTTTTTTATGATCAGTTCTGGTACAAGTTACGTAAAGTCACTTAACTCAGTCTGTAGGCTTCCCTTTGAGTTTTTTGCGTGTGATTTCACACACGAAACAATGAAGATTTTAAAAAGGCCTCATCTGGGCACTGTTTTAACAACTTGTGTGTTCCATTTCAAAGTACTTACAAGCCTTCTCACAAAATCAGCCTCTGTATGAGCACAATGTAACTTTATGGCCTCGTTTATTGCACGCTTACTGTTTGACACTGTTATGAGTTACTGAGGGCTGTATGCTGCGTTAGGATGTGTGCCGTTGTCCACGGTGTTGATAATCACCAAAATTATGCTAATGAATGCATACTTTTTTATCTCGTCAGCTTTTAAAGACACTGTTATTTTGTTTTCCATTCTTTCATCATGGATGTTCCTGAGGTAGGATCAGTACTCTGGACTTTTCTTTTCATATCACCATATGGTTTAAATAGTCTAAGATGAAGCGCCCCTTTCCGAACACCCCAGCACCCCTCATCAGACCGCTCTCAGAGGCCATTTCTGGCAGAGGATGGAGTTTTGTGTAACCACACAGTCAAACTAATACATTACATGCCACAGTTTTAACCAGTATGAATAATTACTGAGAAGTCCACAGTTGTTTGATCACATCAGTTGTTCTGTGAAGAAGTTTTTTAAGCTTTGTACTTTGTGCTGGCGATTGTTGCTTTTTGTATGGTTTGGATGGAACAGGATTTGAGAAAAACAATATATATATATACATATAATACACACACGCATACATACATTTAAAAAAAAAAACATATTATACTCCTCCACCCCATTAAAGAAGCTAAATTCATTCACAAATCTAAAGGGAGAAAGGTTAAAAAAACCAAGTTTTCGGTTCCCGTATTCCGTATATAAACTCAGAAAAATTAAAATGGTGATTACGGCATGTCTGGATTATTTTTTCCTTTATTTTTCCACCTGTAAGTTTGTGTCTGCTGTGTTATGTCAGGGCAGTGAAATGTTTGTTCAGCTAAACCGAGATGGGTCTTCCCTCTGTATGTGTGTGTGCGAGAGAGAGAGCTCAGGGAAAAGGCATCTCTATTATTAGGCTGTAGAGTGTTTTAACCCATGCTATCGATTTTTACCGGTCAGCCTGTAGATCTATGAGATATACGTATAAAATCTTTCAAGTTTGGTTTGTCAGAAACCCAGAGCAGATGTGCATCGTAGCTCTGTGTATTGGGCTTGGTTGTTTGCAGCCCTGCGAAACTGAAATTAGAGTTCGCTGGCTTCAATGTAATCTGTGGTTTTCCAGCACGCCACCATTAAAGCCAGCGGTTCTGTCTGGTGTGGTTTGAATCAGGCCTCGACGGTTTGAGTCTGTTACGTGGCTCAATTAGGAGTGTGAGACTGAAATGACTCGTGCTAAATGACCCCAATCAGAGCATAAATAAATACACTGAAATACATTTCTGCTCGGTATGTGTCGAGCCCGGAGGTGTCGATTTAACCCTTGTGGCTTTACGGTGAGGTCTTACGAGGAGGCTGGTAGCTTAGAAGTAGCAGTCAGGGTGAAAAGTGAGTTTTTACGTAGGGTTTGCCATCATCCAGATTGCCCCTGCAGCACTTTTGGACGGCTGTCCAATAATTTCTTTGAATAGTTTCAATAAATCCTTGCATTATATTAGTTTAAGCCATTTAGCAGACGCTCTTATCTGTAGCGTAGATTTTAATTACGCTTATTTTATTTATTAGTTTATTATTTTTCATTTATTACTGTCATGATGATTTTAAATAAATAAATTTTAAATTAATCAATCAATTAATTAAAGAAAAAAAAATATTTTCCCTGTGAAGGTAAAAAAAATGCAATGGTTTTTTTTTTTTTGTGATGAATAAAGGATTTAAACGGCTTTCTTTTCACGTCCTGTTATGATATCCTCATGACATGTTTTTTTAATCCACTATAATAAGAAACAATTGTACTTGCAGGGAAACCTCAAACTTCTTCTTATGGGAAACTTTCTTCTTTGTATGGTTTTATTTTGCTGGCTTTTTGTCATAGTGTAATTGGTTCCTCAAGGTTATGAGGGATGTCTGGTGTCAGAGGACTCCTGTATGAGGGCAAGACACAGATATGCCTGTATGGATCCAAATGGATTTTATTCTCTTAGGGTCATTAACCTCTATTGTGATTAGAATGCCTGAAATTAATGACTTCAAGCTTGACCTTGGCTGCTCGTGTCAAACTTCAGCTCCTGTAGGTGGCATTGCACCATATTCTGCCCCAGTTTACGGATTTGTCCGCCATTTTGTGAACCCTCACACTTGCCTCTGGAATATGGTGCAAGCTGGAGACAAAAAATGGAGTGTGGGGTTAACGCAGTCATACTATGACAACTAAGCAGGAATAGTTTTTTTTTCTTTATTGCATTGTTTTAGTTCAACTTAATTGGTTGGTTTATCACGCATTTTGAAACTTTTATAAAATTATATAGCTACCGTTGCAATAATTATTTAGTTTAGTATCGAAAAATACGAATACTAAATGTAATTGAATATTTTATTTTAGTGACAAATTATCGTTATAATAAAGCCTGTTTTTCAGACTTGCTTAAATAACAGTTTTGCATCTGAAAGCGCGCCGAGTTATTTTTTTAATCTGTTTTATTTCTCTATTTTATCTCTCTGTGGCAAGTCATATACAGTTGTGCCCAGTTTATTGTGCCTGACGTTAATTGATTTTTTTGTTTTAAGCAGCCCTAAGAGTTCAGTCAGCTTCCACTTCTTTGTTTGAGCGTTCCTTCCGTATGTGTGTTTATAATTCATTTCAGGCAGCTGCAGGGTGGCAATTTACAGTCTACTTTCATCCACAGAAATACCTCAAATTTCACAATGCATGACCGAGTGTTTCTTCTGCTAGGACTGTGACCTGCCGTCCTGAGGGTCGAGGGAACAATTTTGCCTCTTTGTAGGAAAACACTCTGAGAGAAAACCATTCCAAACCACCGATTCTCCATCCGTCCCGTGACTTATTGCAACTTTAGCATGAGATCGCCGTCTTGTTCGGCGGTTTAATCAAATTAACTCATCCATTAAAGTGTATAAATATAATCATTGTTTTTTTTTTCCCCAACGACCCTCGTCCATTAATACGCAGTTGCTACAGTGAGGGAAAGCACTTAAACTGACAGCGCTCTGGGTGAAGTGAATTCGTTAGTTTGGAAATCAGATTAAAGTGGGAATGACGGTCAGCTGTGTCCACTTGCTAAAACAACAGTGCGTCTTTTAAGATGGGTGCATGCAGTCACGCAGCCTCACTGCGTTTCTATGAGATTACGGGCTACTTCAGTCGGGAACTGTAGGGAGAAATTCAGTTACTGAGGTCTATAGGTCAGCGGTTGTTATAGCTGTAATGCTTCCATTCTGTTTACAGCTGGACTTCAGATTCATCTGCTAATGATTATCAATGACAGAACGTTTCATGAAACCTTTTTTCCCCCTAAATACATGCACCGAAAAGGGAACGGAGCTCTCGCCGGCAGTGAATAATGCAAATGGTCTAACGCCATATTGCATCAAAAGGCTCTAACATGTAATTAAAGTTTAAAGTCACGCCGCGGTTTTGGCCTGTATGAAAGAAATTTTGTAATCCATGATGTAGTTGCGTTAAAAAATATGACCCGGAAAGATATGTCCCATGAAATGAGCTTCATTTTTGCTTTTCACCGTTAATCAGAGTTACATTACTGCAGGTTAAAATAAAACATCCCGCTGCTTCAGTCACTAAATGGTGGAAAAACGCTTTTCTAACTAAATTTGTATTGCAGGGGTAACATAACCCTCTCTCCGCCATTATCTGCAGTGTCCTGCCCCCCACCCTGCAACAAAATGACGGCTTACACGTGAACATTTGCACAGATGTGACATGCTATCCAAACACTTTTGTGCACAAACAGACAACAAAAAACTAAATTCAAGGTTGGTGTTTTTTAATGCATGTTTGTTTGTGTTTTAAAGCTAAATATTTAAAGGTATCTAGAGTCGTTTAAGTAGTTTACTTGTTTACGCCAGGTTATTTTTTAAACAGTTTTTATTCTTTTGTTTTATTTCTTTCGTCTGCTTTCAGAAAGTTTCGAATCACTCCGTTTTGTCAGTACAAACTCTTTTATAGCGAGCAGCAGCCGGAATGCTTTCGGTACAGGCGTCATGACAGTTAGTTTTCACGCTTTCTTGCTACGGACACAAACCAGAATTCATTCACAGGACCTTACAGGGCACCTTATCACCCTTGCGTCCTCACCTCTTTGTGCGACAGTTTATTTTCGTCTGTTTTTATACCCAGCAACAGCCCCAATCACAACGTCACCCTGCCTTCTGTATTACTCATAAATTTTAATGCCTGACCCACATTCACGTAGCACATTGGCAGTCACGTGCATCCAGGGAGCTCAAACTTGGTTTGAGGTAGGTGCTCGTTCACGGGTGGATCTTTCCCCTGATGCACGAGAAAGTGGATGATTTCTAAGCAGCGTTGCAGACTGGCTTTAGTTTAATACCAAATCTAAGGCCTGGGTGTTTGTGTAGAGTCTCCTTGTTTTGCTTTCATCCAGGTACCATTGAGTTCTCGGTCAAGTTAGCTCGGGACGCTCCTCTCTCTCAGGACCAAGGCCTTTCTCATTTAGTCTACAGTATTTATGAGGCACAGAGTGCCAGGAAGCCCTCCCTCAAATGGGATTGTGTGTTTTTAAGTGATGTGAGATGCTCTCTTTATCACCAAACCACTTTCTCTTTATGTATTGTGTACAAAATTAGCTTTATTTTTATTAAATTAATTTTATTGCTTTTAACATAAAAAAAAAATGACTATCTCTGAATAATTACTGCACGCATCATTTTTTTTTTTCTATTATTTTGTTTAAATCGCATTTCTCCAAGTTATTTTTAAGCCACCAGACATTGCATTTTTTTTTTTATTTGCTCATTAAACAAATGCGCTATTTTAATTTGTCTGGAACTGTAGTTTAGTTTTGTTGACCCACATAAAGTCGGGCTCATTATGTCCATCCTCAAACTCCTCATTTCTCTCCTCGAGTGAGTTTTATTTGGAAATACACTCAGCTCTCTGCTAAGAAATGGAGGGTCATTTAATGCCTCAATCCTAATTTGAGAAATGGTTTGTACAAAGCCCATTTGTACAGGAGGTTTATATTTTATAATGCTTAAAAAGCCTGACTTTAATCATTGGTACTATAACTGAAAATGAAAGTCATGTGCTATAAGCATTATATAGTAGCAGAAAGAGAATTATGGGAAATACTTAACAGTATTCTGCATTCTCTGTGAAAAAAAAAGCAAATAAAAAATGCCGAATTGGGAATTTCAAACAATTCATTTTACTTATAAGATATTATTGGCCCTTAATATATAACAAAACAAGTTTCGGAGGCTAGAATTACACTCTGAATGTAATGTGGACTATTCAGAGGACCATTTAAAAGCTTTATAGATGTTTTCTATTGAGTTTCTTCCAGATTTTCAAGTTGAAAATAGACTTTAAATCAACATGCTCCTGAGATCATATTTCATAATTGCTCTGAGAGATGAGATCATTTGAAGTTTTGAAATGTTTTTGAGGCCATAAGGTGTCAGATGTACACAGTGTGGATAGAGCAGTGCCGACGAGAAGACTTTTGTAATATTCTGTGTGCTTAAAATTGTTATTTATTTGTTTTTTAAATGTATTTTGTAGTTTTAATGCTGAATAAAAATAATTGTAATTTTTTCCCGCGCTTATAAATAATATTACTGCAGTGATCATTACCAAAAGCACGTTGTTTAAAAAAAATGTTTAAAAGCTAAATTAATTGTTTTAGTTTGTGTGGGCTGCATGTGTTTTTTGCTTAAAATAATGCAGATGAAAATATTCACACTTACGAAGAGCCGTTTAATGGTTTATAAAGTTATTTTACATATTTCGCATATTTGTCTTATATACAGTAAAATACATCAAGTGTAAGATATGTCCGCTTGCAAATTAATTCTTAAATAAATATTTTTATTTGACTGTTTATTTTTTCTCTGCAGGGAAAAAAGATGACTCAAATCTTTAACTAAATGATAAACATTAGAAAGTTGTAAATTGTATTACCACATACATTTTGGCACATGCGACTCAACTAGATTGAAAAATATTTTGTAAACACATAAATGAAGATCATAGGATAATGTGATTGCTGATCCTGCAGTCATCTGTGTGACTTTTATTTGATTGTGTGACGCCATCTCCCTGTAGCCGAATTAGTGCTGATGCGTTCAGTTGATTCACCTGTTTTCACTTTGCAAATGTCTCTTTTCACCAACGTGGGTGTAAAGCCACTGAACACATGGTTCTGTCTTCAAGCTAGAGGGAGGAGCTGCTCGCACATCTCAGTAGGCCTTGACCTTCAAATAACTCAACATTTCTAAAGGAAAAGAATAGGAGAGCATGTGAGAAGTGGAACATTGCCTCCTTAGTCATCTGGGAGCTTTCTCTCTTGAATTGCAGATACGTCAAACCTGTCATTCTTGAAGAACCAGAGAAAATCCCTGTTATGTGGAAGGCGTTGGTAAGGTTTGGGAACAATCCATCAGGGAAAAAGGCCGACCCTTACCCTGAATACCTGCTGCATGCCCACTGCCAGGGTTAGTGGGACAGTTTTTAAATGCATGGCTGTGTCACCTCATGCATGCTGTCGGTGCACTGCAAACTCAGCTGGCATTTGCTGGTTTAGACGCTCTGTAATTATACTTTGCTCAGACAGATCCTGCTCAGCATTTACTTTAGAATTTTTTTGCGCTATTTTGCAGTTATATTTTGGCTATAAAATAATTTATGCATTTAAGATGTACATTAAATAAACTGCATGGCCATGCAAAATCATATATATAGCAAACAAAACAATTTTTTTATGTGTTTTTTGTGTGTTCAGGTTTATGTTTTTGAGGTATGTTTTTACCCTTTTTTTGTTTTCAGTGCAAACTTATGAGGAAATAGAAAAAGGAAAAATATCACACAGTTAGCACTGATATTATAACTAAACATACATTAACACTGCATATTGTTTAATGTCAAATGTAGGCGGCTGCCCACACTTAATGTATGTTCAATGATGTGTTGTTGAGTAAATACATTTAGATTTAGGGAGATGTTCTGATATTACTGAACACAAATCAGGTTTAATCCTTTATGTTCGAAATTCATTATCGATTGATTTCATCGTAGGAGCAAGTCTGAATTCGAGGTCATGCATTTGTATAGAAATGCAGCTCAAAAAAACAATAATTTTCTAAATGATGCATAGCGTGCTTGAACAGAGAAGGTACGGTAGTTCTTGCTACTGAAGAAGCAGAATCACTCCAGAATTTGCTTTTAGTGACAAACTGTTTTTTAGCCAGGTTCAGGAGCGGGACTGGACAAGCAGGTCGGTTTTCTGAACCCCTTTTTCACCCCGAGAGCAAAGCCAATCACGTCTCCGACTGAAACAAGCATGCCATTTTAGAAGTCCTCTGATGACAGGGTACTGCGAGAAAGACTGTGGTAAAAAATCTGCAGAAAGAATCAATATTTTATGACAAATCAATATAAAACAGTTAGCATTGCTATACAAGCTTATTTAGCATTTACTAGTTAAAACAGTGGGCTTAATTTTTGCAAGTTCTTTTCTTTGTAAGCATACACCTTAAATAAAGTCTTTTAGGTTAAAACGAACCTTGTAGTAAAAATAGCTGTAGTAAAATTGATCATGATTATTATTTTTTTCACAGCGTAAAAAAAGCACAGTGCACATAGCCTAGTATTATATGACTTGCAACATCTACAGATCCAAATTTAGAAAATGCGACATGTTCCGCAGAAGCAACCACTTTTTATGCCCCACTCGACATCTGCCACATACTATACGCTATGCTGTGAAAATAAAATAAACTTTCCCTCCCAAAGTGAAAAAATCCCTGATGTTTCTTACACCTGTATGTTTTTTACAGTGAGGATCAGTTAGTTTTCTCCGCTTATTTGTGAAAGGCAAAGTGACACAGAAAAACAGAGAGAGAGAGAGAGTGTGCGGTACTGACTGTTCACGGTGCATGATGGGTATGATGATTGAGCTGTGTGCAGGCGTGTATGCCCAAAACGGCCTCAAAAATGCCTCGGCTGCCTCCAAGTGTAGGTTACTGTGACAGGCAAAGTAAAAAAAATGATTCTTGCAAGCTTGCGTACTTTTGGTCCTTGTGCTTGAATGTATAGGAACCTTTTTTTATTTTTTTTAAACAAAAAAAAAGACAATCTTCCCGGAAAACCTGCAAATATTTGTAAATTAAATGTTTTAAGGGCTGTGTTCTTGCGTACACTTGGATGTAGGCGGTGTGAGGACAGTTGCGTTTTAGTCATAGAATTTTTTTATACACCACTGGAACTAAAAAGAGGATTCTGCTTCAGTGGGTCAGTATGTTCAGTACAGATTTGTGCTGAAAAGAAGCATCACATTAAAACCCATTGACAACCACCTACAGAAGCTAGAGAAGGACTTACCTGGCACATTTCCACGCCATATACAGTACGTTATTTCACCGTGAGATGACTAATCCCAACGCAGGTGTGATCTCGGATTGGTGTCTCACCTTTAGCGCCGCGAACGAGCCAGCTGCTGATCAGGACACAGGAAGATTACCTGGGCTGTGTTGTGAGTTTAAACAGGATTAGCCATTTCAACTCAGGTGCTATGCTAACAGGATTAGGCCTATAGACTCTCTTCAACTGCTCCATTCAAGCATCTGATTGTGGTCCAAAACAAAGGTGCGATTGACACCCCGCACATTATTGTTGTCGACAAACATTTGGCCACACGTTCAGTGTTTGTATTTTGAAGATTAAATACTTTGTAGCATCCCGTTTTAATATGCTAACTACAAGTTAGACATTCATGAGTTGAAACACTGTCTCTGAGGCGCTATCGAAACAAACTCTGTTTGCGAGTTTTGACCAGCCTGCCTTAGCAACAGCGGCTCAACCAATGGCGTTAGCTTGGGGGCGGGGCTGTCTGCTATTTTTGCCAATCGGAAACATAGGTAACTTGTCTGAAAACAGTTATTTTTTGGAAATGAATAGTATTTGGGGATGATTATTTCATGCTTCGGCTTCAAAACGACATGTTGAACGACATTAAATTTGTTTTTCATTCTACAGAATGTGTTTTTTGAAGCGCTTAGTGCTTTCAGGATTGGAAATGTTTCCCATTGGTGTTTTTGGATGCGTCTTAGTGAATGAGCAGGATTCTCAGCGACATTCTCTGTTCACATGATGTTCTGGTTATGAGTATCACATGCATCATGTTCTGTGTGACAAGGCTTGATGACGGCTCGCAGGACTTTGGTCTGTTCAAGGCCAAACACAGAGAAAATCCCAAGAGGGATGTGTTTTTAATCCAAGGATTTTGTCTTGAAAAGCCAAACTCCTCCAGAGGGCTTTGAGGTTCCTACAGAATTCCTCGGCTCCCCAGCCACGTCTCAAGGGGGAGGAAAGAAACTGCATGTCTGCTGATAAAGAAAGATTATTGTTGGAAATTAATTATTGTGTAATTTTCTCGAATGAAGCTCATTCATGAAACATGTAGCACAAGCCAAAAACTCATCAGAGCATTGGATAAATATTGCATAGTTTTTTTTTTTGATTATTAAAATATGTCATAGTGATTTGTTCTGATCAACCGTTGTCACAAATCTTGTGTAATTATGAATTGTGGTTACACTGTATTCATCACTGTGCTAATGATTAAGTAGCATTTGATTTGTGATAGTATTGTTTTTTTTTCGGCTTCTCTCTTTGACTGCATGCTTTTTGAAAAGTTTAACTACAGAGCCGCGTTACAATTTTTTTTATATGATATTTTTCCTAATGCCACGTGGGAACTGTTCGTGTTTTAGTACTAAAACATCCCTGATCTTGCAGACTGTGTCTCTAAATCATTTGTCTGACAGGTAAAGGGCTCTTAACAGGGCAAGCTGGAATTCATCAAAGTGGCCGGTTTTATGGTAGGCTGTACCTCAATTCTCTTTGTGAATTTTCCAACCGTTTTAAATATCAAGCCTGGATGCTTAATTACTGTATTGATATTGATTTTATGGATGCATAATTGTCGTTGTGTAGTAGTAATGGGTTGATATTATGCAATAGTGCCAGCACGTATTGCAATAGCAATATTAAATGTAGAACCTGATGCAAAAAGACAGGAGGTAGAATATGTATTGATAAATATATATGAAATGTAATTGATTTTAAGCTGGATAAGAATATATATATATTAGTGCTTTATAAAATGAATAATGACAAATCACCACATTTTCCCCGAAAATGTAATCTTCTATAAAATACTGAGTCGCATTATTAGTAATGATAAATCATTTTTAAATTCTGTAATTAATATTTTGGATTTTCAAATCATGCATTGCTGTTTTTTTCTCGCTCTTAAGTATTAACTCTGCTTTCATTGTCTGAATAAATGCACATTTTCGTCAGATACCAAAGTATGCAAAATATTGTTATTGTGTTTTCATAATATAGGTGTATTATTTTATGTGCGTATTACATTATATTTATTATTTTATTTTATTGAAAATGTATAATTTCATGTAATAAGGGATACAGAAAAACGTTGGGCTTGTTTCATTCAGTTCTTCATTAAACTTGCAGGGAAACTTCTGATCGTAACCTTTCCTCATCTGTAGTTTGACCCAGATAGTTAATTATGATGGAGAATTCTCCTCAACGCTGAGGGCAGTCACTAGGTCAAATGAACGATCCATTTCTATCCTTTTTCTTCCAGATGTTTGGAGTTCAGTGACAATGGCAACAATCACAGGAGATTCAGTGTCATTAACCTCTTATTCCATCACCATTAACCCTCCGGTGGAAGAAAAAAACTTAACCAAACACATCAGTGAGACACATAATCTGTCTATATTGCTGTCAGTTCCTAATGTCTTATTTTTGGGTCACGCAGATGTGCTGTTTCATTGTGTGTGTGTGTGTGTAAGAATATTGTCAACACTGATAGCTCTATTTCTAAACCTAGTGAGTTGCCTTGCTGCATAAGGCTACATAAGTAACTCCATCCTAAGGAAACATGTATGACCTCTTTGTAGCTGTTTTGTAGTACTCTTCCATATGGATAAATAGGAGATGCAAGAAGAACAATAATCTAAAAAGAATAAGTAAACAGAGCACTCACATATTATATATATATATATAATGGGAGGTATTAAAATGCTATCATGTAAAAAAAAAAACATTTAGAAAATTGATTTTTTGCAAATTCAAGCATTTATTAAATTATTACTGTTTTTTTTTAATAACATGAAGTGAGTGTTAGTTAAAGACAGATGTACTATACATTTAAAATTTAGCATGCAGAATTTAATATCTAGTATTGATTAATATATACCCAATATCAACTGATATTGATGAATTTTAAAACCTTATTTTTAAACGTTTTTATTTTTTTAATTTTTTATTAAAGACGCCTCTTATTCTATCACTAAGGCTGCATTTATTTGATCAAAAAATACAGTAAAAGATTAAAAGGGTTAGTTTATCCAAAAATGAAAATTCTGGCATTAATTACTCACCCTCATGTCATTCCAAACCCAAAAGACCTTTGTTCATCTTCAGAACAGATTAAGATTAAGATCACTCAGACCCAACATAGATAGCAATGCTACTACAAAGAGCAAGATCCAGAAATGTAATAAGGTTTTACAATATGAGTAATTAATGACAGAATTGTCATCTTTGAGTGAACTATCCCTTTAATATCAACAATGTAAAATAACAATGCAAAAGTCTTTACTTTGAATTTTGACCAAGTATTATAAGTATTAATTTCTTTCCCCAAACAAATTTGTACTGACCCAAACTTTTGAATGGTAGTGTAAACAGAATGTTTAATATAGAGTAGGTACTATTTAAAACTTTTTTTTTCTTTTCAATATTGAATGAATGAATATTATAATTTATCCAGCTAAAGAAGAAATCATAGATTAATTTCACTGAGCTCATACAATGCATTCTGGTGAAGAATACATACAATTCTGTCTGAGAGCCTGTCAAAAAAGAGACTGGGACGCCTTAAAATGCTAACTAGATTTTGGAAGAGCAGTGTGCGTTGATGGC
This sequence comes from Enteromius fasciolatus, assembly GCA_032361145.1. NCBI lineage: Eukaryota > Metazoa > Chordata > Actinopteri > Cypriniformes > Cyprinidae > Enteromius > Enteromius fasciolatus. The sequence goes on along the minus strand of JAUMHR010000060.1, from coordinate 15,097,633 downwards.
ATCTCTCCTGCTATGTTTTCTGCTTCCTTACTGCATCATTAGCTCATCTCTTTGTCCTTCATCTGTTCCACATGTCTGGCTGTTGGTCTTCAGCGGGTCTGCATGTCAACGCATCACGTTCAGCAGGATTAGCTGGTTCCTCTCCATTAGAGAGCCTCCCATTCGGACACACAAGGAATATGACATTTGCCATTCCCGCATGCTATCCAGATCAACTCACGACAGATAGCATGAAAAAAAAACCCACACACGAAGTATAATACACTCCATTACAAAGCGCTCTGCAGAAATGTCTTTTTACCTCATGTAACGGTCACAGGAATCTTTTTTTTCTTTTTCGAAACCTGTAGCCAGTGGTCAAAGTAACCGTTTGCTCACTACGCAGCGGAGCACTTAGTGTTTTTCAAAAGCCACTGCCTTGTGCTGCTGCTTCTGCTTGGGTCGAGGAAAGAGGGAATTTCATGGGTCATTAGCATGGTTCATAACCACGCCTAACCCTAAGGACTTTTCAAGATGTGATCTCGGTGGGTCTGCATTTGATGGTCTAAAAAGAAAGAGCATTTGGGGCCTCCCCTGGATGTGGGGGGAAATTTCAAGGCACTGAACTGCCTGCCTGGAGGGAGACCAAGAGTCGAGTGGTGACTCACGGTGCGCTGAGTGATCTAAACGTCCAGAGGACTGGAAAGGTGAGAGGTCCTTGGAACCCGAAAACAGTTGATCTTTTGGTAACCTCTAGGTGACATCTGGAGATCTGAAACTTCAGCTACAAACCCGAGAGTTTGCGTCCAGAGAATGGACGCGTTTGACGCCCTCGGAAGAGTGTCAGGCTCATCCTGGTTTGATTCCTCCCAGTCTCTCTTTCTAAGTGCTGGTAGGTGCTGGCCGAGGCCATTTTAATCTGTCTGCAGAATGGGCAATTAGGAAATCCTCGGAAGCACCGGGCCACTGAGCCCTTTATTGAGGAGCTCACTCCACACACAGGGATTAAATCGGCAGAGAGAGACTCCGCTGCAAGGGTCTTTTCTGCCACATTAGCTTTTACAAAAGGGATTTCGAAGGTCTAGGAACAGCAGCCCCCTCCTTTGCTTCTTCCTCCGTCAGAGTTCAGCCGCAGCAATTAACCGGAGTTCCCATAGAAGGTGCGTCCGTGAAGCCGGCCGGTACGAGGGCCCCAATGTCTCCAGCACTACGCCCATCGGAGCTATAATTAAAGTTGAGACAACTCTCAGGGCTGTGGAAATGATGGGGGGCTAAAGGCGCTTTGTTCGAAGCCTTTTTGGAGGAAATCAAGCCTTGTTAGTTGAACCAGTCTGCATGACTGATCAGCTTCAACAGACTACGGGCTTGAGATGTTCTTTGTGTGCCGGAGAGGGGGTGGCATCAATAAAACACATTGAGTACTACTCGGATAACTTCAAAAGCCAGTGGCTCAAACTGGCCTTCATCTAAGCTGACAGATATAGAAGACTAGACTTTCGATTGTTATTTAAATGACTCTTGAACAGAGTCTGTTTGCCTTGAAAAAGGCAACTGTGCTTTAAGACATCATGACACCTGAAAAAGGCTAATACGTATTTACCGTCCAGTTCAAGATTGGAGGTATTGCTATACTACAAGCTTTTTTTTCCAATGTGTTTACTGTGTAGGAAACGAAAAGAGACATATTTTATCCATTAGACAAACTTTACTAAATCCGGTGGTACTCAGGGGAACATAGCAGAGGGATTATTGCTCTTTTACAAGCGACTAGTTTTGTATTACGATATATTGCCTCTTTAGCCACTCTGAAACTCATTTCTGGCTTTGCCGGTGTTTGCACTATGCAGAATGCTGGCCTCTGCAGTACCGGCTTGGGTCGCGGTGGCACAGAGCACCAGGCTTGTTAATGCTGCCCTTAATCCCTGCCTCTCAGGGGGCCCTTTACCCAACACCCACTCTCTCCTCCGCTCAAGAGCCCTGGACAGTGGGCGACACTTTCACTGTGGAATGGCCTCGGGGTATCATTCCGGTCACAATCACATCGCCGCACTGAGTTATGGCACAACTGTTAAACACTGGCTTTTGCTTGTCTGATATCAGACTGAAAACTCGAGACACTCGTGAGAGTTGAAAACACTCTGGAGTTTTACTGGTATTACTTTGTGGTTGGCAGAGTTTTTAATGACCGATGCAGAGAACAGGGGAGAAGGGTGACTGATGGCCTTGTTGTTCCTGCAGAACGAATTTGGAACAAAAGCTTCGCGGAGCAAATTGAACGGCTCTCTATTTGCATCCCGCCCCTTTCATGTTTATTTATTAAATATTCTGGCTTGATTGTGAGGCTAGCAGTGTTGGGAAGCAACTAGTTACACATAACAGAATTAAGTAATTGTGAATAAATGGGTCACACTTTATATTAGGTTGCTTTAACTACTATGTGCTTGCATCCAAAATTAGTACAATGTATTTATTGTGTTCATATTGTATTGCAAAACACTTTTGCTGTTATTGAGGTGGGATACGGGTAAGGTTAAGGCCAGTTTTGGTGGAATGAGTAGGTTAACAGATGGGTCAACAGTATAATTTTAAATGTAATTAATTACAGATATTAATAATATCTTTATATTAAAAATATATAACTACAATGTAAAAACATGTATGTACCAAATGATTCATTTAAATGTAAGTGCATGGTAGTTAAGGCCACCTAATATGAAGTGGCACCAATAAATGTAATTGTAAAAATTAATGAAAAATAATAAAGTTACAGTTGTTTATGAAAATGTTAACGATTACAAATGACAGCTTTTTATGATCTTAAATTTTATTATAGTACATTTTAAATAGCATAACTTGTAATCTGTAATCTAAAAGCAACCTTTTTTCAGTATTCTTATCTTTCTTTAACATGTTTTGATAGTTTTGCTCCTCCTCCTGTATAAAAACGTCCTATTCTGTTGCCTCTTCATTGTCTAAACTCAGCAGTGGTGTAAAATTATACAGCTTTCTTTTCGGATTGGTGGACAAAAATCCCCTTGAGCCATCTGTGCAAGGGACACTTTTTGTATGCTGTGAACTTCAGTTCAGTTCGGACATGAACACACAAAACTAATGCTTTGATTATTGGTTACTTAGACAAAAGCTCATATCTATGAACACGGTGACCCTTCTGCAAACTCCAGAAAAAATACTTCTCTCTAATAAAAAAACAAACAACGCTCTCTGTATTGTCTTCTGTGATTTGATACACATTGTTTAATTTCTGTCGAGTAATATAGTATGTACTCATGAAATGGAAGCATTTTTAGTATCCGGAGACTGTTCATTATGGATGACTTCAGATCGCTGCATGTAGCCTTTTCATAAATCATTTAAAACCAAAGAATAACTGTTGTTCATATCTTTCCCTACCCGCAGGGAATGAGACCTAGTTACACACGGGTTCGAGCTATTTGGATCCGAGTAGAAAGAAATGGAATGAATTATGCCGTACATTTATGTAATGGCACTTTTAAAGACATGCTTTCCTGATCAAAAAGAGTCGGTTCGACGCAGCCTCCGGCCTCCCGGTACATTAAAACCATTACACTGTCAGATACAGAACCACATGCCAGTGATTGATAAGTGTTGCTTACAGTAAACACGTGTATGTACAATGTATCATTCAAACGGTGGCCCCACATCCTTCAAGCTCTTTTCGGTGGAGGAGGGTGTTGGGAATCTGAAACATGATATTACAGCTCTGAGCTTTCCGTCCCTCTTTGCTTACCCTTGGCCAGAAATCTTTCAGGACTTTGCTGGTGTGAATTCCCACCTCTGTAACCCAAGGCTAGCACTGAATTTGTCAACATGCATTACACAGGTAGCCATCAGCTTCCTCTCTTTTGGGGGTTTCTCTTTTGCTCACAGTAGCACTTGGAGGGAGTCTTTATTACAAAAAAAGAACAGATTGCTTATTGACGCCAAATGGGGGTACAAAAAAAGGAAAGATAAAAAAAAATATGCCCTTTCTCCTGCACCAGGTCAAAACTCCCATATACCACATTTAGCCTCTTAGTTTAGCGTGGTAGCCATCTCTTATAGCCCATATGCTGGCAGAGAACATGCTTTCTCATGTATCACGGCCTGCTGTGGGTATTTTCTCAGGAAAATCACAGCTGTGTGCAGGGCTGGATGTGTGTGCATGTGTAAGAACGTGTAACGTGTGTAGACGTCAGTTATTTAAAGACACATGCGCTGACTGATATTTCAGTCAGTTTTTTGACCGGTTGAGGTTTTAGTGAATCAAGTTCTAAAATAGTAGGATTATCATTTTTCTCATTGTTAATTACTACAAACTCAACATTTTTTAAGGTCTGTCGAAGCACTTGTGGTTTAAATGCTATTTAGCGAGCACATTAACCTATTTTGACCTTTTAATATGTTCAATTAAATTTCAATGTTTTTTTTTCTGAATATTTGCTAAAGGCCCTTTTACAAGTCAGATGCAACAAAGCATGAAATGTTAAGTATTTGCACGTGTTAATTTATAAATGCATTGTTTAAATTAAACATTTTTTGTGTTGTAAAATTTGGCTGGTTGCCTTAATAGCCAATAAACTGATTGGTTCCCATTGAGTTTCCTCATAAAAATGGTGTTAGCATTTCAACTTTCTGCTTTGTTGAACACCATACAGAATAAGAGTCTTTAATGTTTGTTGTTAGTCATTAGCCTAACTAGAAAGCCTATCTTGACTGACCTACCAGACATAATCGCTGCTTAATACTACCACAATCCTCTGTTTATGAAACGATTTCCTCCGCAAGAGTCCATCTCCTCTGATTTCTTTTTACCTTGGCTTAAACCCATCTAGTTCTTCCTTTCTTTTCTCCACTTTTTTGGGGCGGCCGTACAAGCGGGGCAGAGGACGATGGTAAAGGCAGAGCAATAACAGGAGAGTTAATGGGATTATGCAAATGAGAGCGCTCTTAAAGGGCCCATTTGAAGTGTTTAATGGAGATTATGGAAATGGTTCACTGGCTTCAGCGTTTGGAGTGGAAATGAAAGGCGGTGGAAAGGTTTTGGGAGGAGGTTTGGTGAGGAGGGGACACAAATAAATAAATAAATCCAATGGGCCTGCTTGTCAGCATTGTGGGAGGAGAAGGCAGGATGGATTGAGGGATGATCCGACCAGGAGGAGGAGGAGATGGAGTGGAGAGAGCGAGATATTTGCTCGGCTCGAAGGTTATTATGCTCTTTTTGCGGTTTGGGGCAGAGGTTCAGTTTGCTCTCTGATTTAATGTTAATGTTACAAACTCATGAAAGTTTGGAAGTGTACTCATAGACCATTCTCCCCAAGAAGTGCGCTTCATGCTGGGGAAATTGCGGTTCTGAACTTGGAATCAATCACGAAAGTGCAGGCGATGTTGGATACCCTTCTGTGAAACTGGATGTAGAATGTGTGCTAGAGTCTTTAGTCATGTCCAGGGGGGAAAAATCCTAAATGGAGAGTTTATAACTGAGACTTTAGAGAGGCGTTCTTCTCTCTTTAGTACTGTCCATCCAGATATTTGGCATTACTAATGGCATTAAATCTGGTCCATAATACCCAAGAACTGCCCATTTAGACCAGAAGAGACTGTTATTTGCAGTTGTTTTTTTTTTGTTTTTTTTTTTATAGAAAATAAATATTTTTAAAAATTTTTTTAATTTTTTTCTGAAATAGATTATGATAATAGACCAATACTAGATATATACAAAAAATAAAAAAATAAATTTATGATCAATTCTGATCATCTAGATAGTTTGTTGCAAAGTGCACGAACCTGGACCTCAAACTTTAGTAAAAAAAAAAAAAAAAAAACAGACGATCAGATTAGATCTTCACAAAAAAAATTTTTTCTTAAATTTTTCATCAAAATATTGAAGCTACTATATTAAATAAATAGTACAGTCAAAAGTAGCACCACGGAATTACTAAAGAACTGTTAATTAATTTTTCTTGCATCGTGTAACATTTCCTGGTAGGCATACTTCAGTCTTATTATTTGCTGCAGTATATCAAATGTGATGACGAAAAGTCATTTCGAGATCTGCATGTAAAACGAAGAAAGGCATATTTATAATGACATGCATTTACTTGAGCAAACTCGATTAACAAACTGCCCTACTTTACATAGTTTTTCAGTTCTGGATCAGTTTCACATGGGACCTTTGTGAATGGACAGTGATAAATGTACGCGCTGCAAATGTGGAAACATGGTCGGCCAATGCGTATACCAACGTAAATGTATTACTTAATAAAGTAATTGTGAAAACTCCCTGAATGTTTTATTTCCCACACAGATACTCAGGAGTTGACCTTGTTAGCTAAAGCTGTCCCTCTGTGTGTTTTTTTTTTCAACAAAAATGGCTTCCAAAGTAAGCACCCCTGTGGCTAACATATTTTAATGTTGGAAAAGCTGACTCAGTATTTTTGTGTATTTTCTACAGAGCCTCGGCCCTGAGAGCAAATAAACACACCTGATCTCAGTCCATTGCTCATTGAACTAAGCGAGCAGAAGCAATTGAACATGCTGCACATTTGAGACTAATTTTCCCTGCCTTTAATTAAAGGGGCTCCCACACATTGCATGGCTCGGCTGTTTGAGCTCAGGATTTAATTGCCGTAAGACACTTCAATAAACCGCAAGGGCTGAAATTATTAGAATGGGCACTTTTGCTTTTGCTGTTTTGTGTTGGAACAATTATACATTGGGCAATTTGATAAATTCAGTTTCACAGAAATGAGGTGCGCATTACAAGCTGCTAGCTGGCCTAACTCCTCATTTAGCTGGAAATTAATGTCCATGTTCAATTTACACATGCTATGTAGATATATCCATCTTGCTGTATGTTAACTGCTCGCTTTAATGGCATGCAGTAACTGTATATTAGCAGAGCTGAATTTCCCTCTTCATATTTTATTAACGGCAGCGAGCGCTAACGCTTCTTTATTGCAGAATTTAATATGTATCAGCTACTTTTAGCTTTTGTTTGTTTGTGGAATAAATTGTTCGTGGCCAGTTTTTGTCCCCAGCACTTAATTTAGGAAAGTTAGCAATTATATTAGCTACTCAACTCAATGTTTACATTTTAGTTTTGACTTGAAAATGAGCAAATGCTCTTTCGATTAACACATGAATGAACGCATTCATATAATAATAAAAGTCTGTCCTCAGCGCTGTTATAAACAAACTGGCACCCATTGAAACAGTAATAACTCTGTTACTGTATATACTTGCATCTTATGTCTGTCGTTTTTTTGTCAGAACACCACATAACCCATGTCCGGTGACTGCCAGAGCAGGTGAATACAGCGAGAACATACCCTTGGAAAGCTATCAAGCATTTTATTGTGTGTTACTGCACTGCTGGTTCGGTAATTAAAGTTTACAGCGGTGTTTAGGAGTGCATGTATATTGTAAACTTTCTGAGCAGTGATTTGGCACCGCACAGGTTCAAATGTTTGAAAGCGCTGCGTTTAATGTAGAAAAAAGCTCATTAGAGGGTAGTGCATGTATCTTTACCACTAGACCGGCTGAAATCTGTTCATTATTTAAGAGGATGCATTATTTAAACACACTCTGCTGCGGTGCAGTGCGATGCTGAAGAGGAATATTTGTTTTGATGAATGATTATCGTCCACATGAGCGTTCATTGTAAATACATTGCGTTTTTCTTCACAAAAATACAAGTTGATTGTTCGTTTATTTTCATGGCTGTAACATTGTTTCTTTTGCATTCATTTCAGTTTATAAAGTGTCTAAAAAAATTCACAATTTCTTAGTTTTTCACATTATACCTGCTGTTTTTTTACCATATTTTACTATATACATGCTGTGTGTATATATATATATATATATATAAATTGATATAATAGTATATTAGTGTGTGTATTTATTATGTATCTGTAAATACACACACATGCATGTCTATTTGCAAGAAAAATTTAATATTTGCATATTAAATGTATTTATATATAATATAATAAACAATTTTAAAAATTAAATATATACATGTAAATATTTCCAAAATATATACTGTATGACTGTATTTATATATACATAAAAATATACACAGTGCACAAATATAAAATATATATATTTGTAATATATTATATAAACAAAAAATATTATTTTGGATGCGATTAATCGTGATATTTTGACAGCACTAACATATATGCATGTGTTTGTGTGTGAATGTACATTTCCTCAAATAATAATAATAATAAAAATAATGCAAGATTTTCTATTACCATAAGAAATATTTTAAACATTTTTTTTCAAAGTGTCATGGACAAGTTTTTTTTCCCAGTTTTTTTAAATCATAGATACTCCTATTTGTCATTGACCTGTTCGTTTTCTTCTTTCTTTTTTTTTTTTTTTTTTTACACCAATGCCTGTCATGGATTTCGAACCCGTTACATCACCTTTGATGTGTAGTAGTGTAAGAAATAGCCTTTGCTTTTAGAATAACAGTAACCTGTCATCCAGCCTCATGGGCCGTCCTCCCCGGGCCTGTCCGTGTCCTCCTGTGCCTCGCTCACAGAATTAACACTCAAAGCTGGAGGAGAATCTGAATCAGGGGTCCGACAAAATGAAGGACGGCAGCAGGCCGGCGGTTCAGGCTCAAAGAGGAGCTGTGTTGAAAATTTAAAACAGCCCCGGACATGTTATTCTGTCAGCAGCACTTCAAAGTCACTGCTGGTTTAAAAGCAGGAAGAGCGAATCAAATTGACTTTGTGAAGTTCTCGGCACATGAAACCCGCTCTTCCCGTCCCAGAGCCTGCGGTTCGGACGGAATCCGAGAGGGCCTCGGTGCCGCTACCTATGCCTTTCCTTCACTCGTGGAACCAGATTGATAGCGTTAAAAAATGAAGCATATAGAATAACCGAATGTCAATGCTAACTGTCTCTCCTGTCAGTCTTTTCCAGGATAAATTGCGGTAGTTGAAAGACGCAAACCTCCTTTCGGATAACCCCTCGCTCCCCGGCTCTCCGTCAGCTCCTCGGGCTCCTCTGGACGGCTTTGTCTTGGAAATACCAATCAGGGGTCCACATCAGAGAGCTTCGCTCCTGGTCCCGTCGCTTAACTTTCATTCCCTGAAATTGATATGGAGTGATGAGATGGATGAATCGCCCTCTGGGACGTGGGGTCCGTGGCCCCTCCCGGACTGTGGTCTGGACAAATGAGAAAGATTTGAGAGATGGAAAGGTATCTTAGCGCTAATGTGGTTCTATTCCAGAACGCTCTGAATATATATCCCGGCCAACTCTATTATGGTATCATCAAAGAAAAATAATGACCTCCACGTTACCGACCGAAATTGAAAATCTCTCTCATCTTCGTCGTCACTTAAACCGCTCGGTTTCGCACCGAACCATCAGGCTTTTCTTAAATGATGTGCCTTAGATGATTTTCAACAGAGATCTGGGCCATTTGTATTCAGGCTTTGACTTGGACAGCTCTTGTTTTGCGATGATGGATGCAAAAGCATCCCCGTCCTCGCGAGCTTCCTGCGCTCTTCGTCCTCGGGGGCCGATTTCCTTTGAGAGCGGGAGCCGCATGAGCTCTTGGGTGGTGGATGGACACTCCAGTCCTTTCCTGTTTGGCGTCTGTCTCTTCCCTTCAACCTGTTGAGACACACAGAGCCTGCAGCCGTTCCATTTAAACAGCAGCCTCTCCTTCTCCTCTCCGCTCCAACTTTCATGTTAACAAGTGCTCCCAGGTGGGAGTTGCCATGGCGATTTCCCCATGGCTGCCTTGAAGACGGGATCGGGGCGGAACGGGGAGCAGGTTTGCAGTAGACAGCTGAAGCCCCTTCTTTTGCCCTCTCCTATTTCCTCTCTCGGTTTTTTTATGCGCTCAAAGCTAAACCTCACCTCTTAGAGCACAGCTTTAAATCAGCGATTTGTGTCCATCTGCGAAGTTGCGTCACTCAGCCAAATTGAATTGCGCATAAAACGCCTTCAATTTGGCCTGAAGTGCTCACTCACGGAAGTCTCCGGTTACGCAGCGATGCCCGCGGATGCAAATTGAGTGATGGCCCATGAGCTTTGTTTTCATCTCGGTTGAAATGTCCATCCATCATAAATTTATTAGTCATAAATGTGCCTTACATAAATGCGCAAGCTATTCGACACATCATGTGAGCTCATTCTTCAGGAAACTGAGCATCACTTGAGACCATTGCTGTTAAAGGTGATGTCTTTCTGCATTAAACTGTAATTTTCGTCCGCTTGGAGGAACTTTTTTTCTCAGGCTTTTATTGTTTCTGCTTAGACCAAGACCAGCATTCATGCGTCAATGGAAAATACTTATGTGCATATTTATGTGACTAAATCTATTTTTTAGTAAATTTAGTATATATGTACACACGCACACACACAAATTGGTTTTAATATCATGAATTTGTTAATTCTGAATCTTGCCATGTCATCATTGATGACACAAAAATGTTTATTTCAAACATTTTAAGTGCATAGAAAAACAATATATAAAAGATTATGGATATAAAACTTTATTTATTTATGGAAATATAAAAAGTTGATGCACTTTCTGGTCTAGACTGGTGCATGCTGGGTAGGTTGTTTATTTATTTAGTTAGTTAGTGAATGTTGGATGACCAGTGGAGTCTAGCTGGTTAATATTGAGATTATAGAACACCATGCTGGTAACCAGTAGTGCTGGTGCTTCTTGCTGGGGTGGTCATGGTAGCTATAGTTAATCTTTTCAGGTTGATTTTCTATTTCAGACTAGCCTAAATCTCACACTGGTAAATTGCCAATCAGCAAGCGACACGCTGCAGGAACATCTTCCCTTGTTTTCCTTGTAGAAGTGACTGTGTCCTTCGCAGTGTCTTAGAGAAACACGGTCTGAGATGAGATAGATATGGTATAAAAGGATATAGAGTCTTCTCCCATAGGGGCGCAGCATTGAGACGTCTTCCTAGGGCAAATATTGATGTATCTACACAGGTCAGGATTACAGGATTACACTCGCCTCTCCATACACTGTAGTTCCCTTTAAAGCGCTCATCCTCAGTCCACTCATACTAGAGAATGTGCTTACTGTACTTACTCGGAGGAGGAACTTGAACATCTATAGCATGTTCTGTACCCTTTCTTAGCCCAAACCACAAAGTAATTCACATGATACAGAGGGTTTAGGCACTGCAGGGCCACCTTTGCCCTCTACGGGCGAGTGGAAGCGTGTCACATGAGATTGGATCCAGAACAAAATAAGTTATCTGCGCAGTGTGACAACTCAGGGAGAAAGAGAGATTTTGATTATCGTTTCTTTCTCAGTGCTTGAGTTGAAGACTGTGTCAAATAGCACCATCAGGTGAAAATACTGTACAAAACTTGTTTTTTTTTTTTTTACTGTAAATCTAAATTACACCCTTGGTGAGAATGAGAAAACACTCTCACTGATCTTTTGAACAGTAGTGTAGATTGATAGGTTTGTTTAAGTTAATGAATGAATGAATTCATAAATATATATTTCCCCCTAAATAAAACCAGTTTATTTGATGATTAATGAATACATTTATGTAAATTTGTATTTTTTACATGCAACAAGCTTATTGCTTTATTAAGTTTTTGTGTGTGTTTGTGACTTTTGCCATCTAATCCTATCATATAATTAGCAATTGTTCTAGAATTTATTGAATCATTGTACTATTCACATGCGTTTTGACTAATTTTGACTTTTATTATTTTGCTTATTAATTGTGAATTCAATTCAAGTAAATGGAACCAGCTGACTTACAATAACCCATATACTAATTTGTCAGTAATTTCAGTCAACCATTTTTAACAAATATGTGATGATAATGATATCCTTGCTGCAGAATTTATCAATCACTCGTTCAAGACCAGGTGCTGGTTGCATAAACTTAATCTGATTGACCAGCTATGTTGTAGTAGGTATTCAATACATAATCAAAGTGCTTTTCTGATTCAAATGACACCAATCTTAAATGTTTTTAATGTGACATGATGGGAAGTCTCCATTAAATCCAAATAAATCCAAAGTTTGTTTGGTGTTAGTATCAGCATGTTAGTCTTTAGGTTATCTATAAACCATTGTACTCCAAAACAGTGGCAAAAATCACATTTCAGTTCATCATTTCCACCAAAACAGATTAACATTTTTTTTACTTCAGGTTCTCATCAAATCTTCTGACCAATCAAATGCTCAGTAGGATCTAAAGAGCTCGCCCCTACACTATAACGAGTCCAGAGACATGATTACACTTTTAAAACTACGCATGATTATGATGATCACAATTTATCTTTAGTAAGATTTTCGTATTGAATCTGTGGGTAATCTATTAAAGTGTTGCTGTCAAATGCATCGTTACTGTACTCAACCGCTCTGGCCTGAGCAGATATAAACAAAACGCTATTGGCTATTCTAAAAAGGGGGTGGAGCCGCTCGATATGTCCCGCCCTGTCTTCCTGTTTAAGTATAGATTACGTCACCACGTAGAATAGCACTGCGTGTTTAAAGGCACTTCAGGGGACCTTTAAAGAAAAACAAGGTGACTTTTTCTAGAAACAGTTACAGCTTTAAAAAGCCAGTGTGTAGCCAGACATGTGGATTTGGGCCAAACTGGACACCAAGAGCAGCAATGTGGCAGCAAACCTCAATAAAAACAAAGTCGTCAGTAGACCTGATGGGATCGTAACGCATTAGATCATCGTGTTTAGCGTTTCTAGAGCTGAACTCGAGGAAGTGGCATATCGGAGCTGATGAGCTGGAATGAATTTGCTCTTGTGGATTTGTGTCAGTTTGATCGCTGTCAAAAGCGGAGATATTTTAATCAATTTCTCTTCATCCTCTCCCCTTGTTTTTCTCCTTCACACTGTCTGCTACAAGAAATGTCTCTTTCGAAGAAACATTAATGTACAGCTGAGATGTCCTGCCCTCTGCCGAAGCGCTGTCAGACCTGTGTGTCTCCGCTCGCCCCCGAGGGCAGGCTGGAATGTCTTACTGTGCGGAAAAGTGTTTTTTTAGGGATAGCGATCGGAGAAGCGGTCGGAGTGGCCTCCTCTGTCATTCACGGCGCAGGGTGATGCGTATCCTGAGGGCCATTTCAAATGGCTCCTCTCGTCTCCTCCTTCCTCTCGTTGGGAGGGAGCCGTAGTATTTGGGCGGAGTTGGAAGGCCTGCTGGCCAGGGAAATAGTTTTTATTCAATGCATACATAATCAGGCACCCTATCTGAGCGTTCACCTTTCTCTCTTCCATACACACACATTACCGACGAGCGGTTCTGCTCCGAGGCTGACGCACATTATACACTCACTTACACTAACACAATACACGGTTGGAAACACACACACATACACTCACACGCACAGTTTTACTTTTTGTTCTCTCTCTGTCTGTACTCCAGCTGCTTGATCACACACATTTGGGGACGCCACATATATCATGCGTGCCCACACAAACACACAGACACATGTAAAATCTTCACAGGCGGCAGTGTTGGTTGGCCTCTGCTTTTATTAATGGGCCAGATTCCCAATACGCTTTGTGTATACCCAGAATGCTCTGCTTTGTTTTCTCCAAGGAAGACGATGGATTAGTTCGAAGCCGATGGTAGCCGCCTTGCTGTCTAGTTTCTTTCTTCTGTTTAACACAATGGCAGATATTTTGAAGAATGTGTGTAACCCAATGGTATCTTCTTTCCACGGAAGTGAATGGGAGCCATTAACTGCTTGCTTACTAATGTTAGTTCAAAATATCTTCTTTAATGTTCAACAGAAGATAATTCAACATATATGTGACCCTGGACAACAAAACCAGCCATAAAGTGTTAATTTTCCGATATTAAGATTTATACATGATCTGAAAGCTGAATAAATAAGCTTCCCATTGATGTATGATTTGGAAGGATAGGAAAATATTTGACCGAGAATCAACTATATGAAAATCTGGAATCTGAGGGTACAGAAAAATCTAAATGCTGAGAAAATCATTTTTAAAGTTGTCCAAATGTTATCTTATCAATGCATATTACTGATCAAAAATTACTTTTTAATAATTGGTAAGAATTTGACTAAATACTTTCATGGAACATGATCTTTACTTACTATCCTAAGGATTTTTGACAAAAAAGAAAAATCAATAATTTTGACTCTATTGCTACAAATATACCCCAGCAACTTAAGACTGGTTTTGTGGTCCAGGGTCACATATTTGAACCTTTTTAAAAATAACTTTCCATTAAGCTCACAATAAAAACAAAATGGTGGTTTCTGAGTGAGACAAACTTTGTTTTATCTGGTGGTTGTGGATTGGATGGAGGCAGATCTGAATACACACGATTTACGCACACAAAACGTTTAAGGAAATTAAGGAGCATTACCTGTCATTTCACCAAGAGTGTATGTTTTGATTGCAATGAGAATTGTGAGGCAAAAAGTGAAATGGATGCATGAGATGAATTCAAAACATGATCAATTTCATATGCTAGAGACAGGGCGAGTTTTCAGTTCATGTAAACTTTAAATTAAAACATCTTGAAAATGATATAAAAAGTTTTCAAAATCATGAGGAAACCATTTTTGATTCAAACATGTCTTTTTTGGACAAAGTTGTCAAAGGTGATGAGATTTTTCCCCTGATGTGGGTATGTCTTGTGAATTGAATCACTGGCTCGACTTCAGTTTTTATGGTACAAGCTTAAGGTCAGACATTGATTGAAGGTTTTGAGATTTTTGGAATTTGTAAAACTAAATATTTGAAACTGAAACTAAAGTGAACTTTAAACTGTAGCTGAACAAAATTTGTACTTCAGCAGCATTTACACCAAACAGTTTTATCCTTATCCACATTCACAGATCATTATTTACAGAGGGATTTCCTGAAGTATAATTCACCTTATTTTATAAACATAAATATAAAATTTTCTGACTGTATTTTCAGAGAAGAAGTATTTAAAATCCCTTCTGTAACTCTAACATGTCAATAAATATATCTCTGAAATGAAACAAGAATCTTGGTATAATCCGTTTTTTTTTTTGTTGTTCTGGAAAGGTATGCAAATTAGCGCATGTTTAATTAGACAATATTAATTTGCATATTTAAATAAAGCCTCACAGAAAACTTAAAAAAAAAAAATTTAAATCAGCTTGGGAAATAATTTTTGTATTCACCTGAAGTGTCTTTCCTTAAATTTCGAACGACAAAATTTCCTTTCGAAGTTCGATTCTCAAGTTCAATGAATTTGAATGCCTCTATCCCCCCATGCGTTAATTTTTTTTGAAGAGGGAGGCTCTGATATAATCTGGGGGAGCTGAGCGTGCGGGATACTGCTGTGATTTAGGTCAGTTGTTTCGTTTTGTTTTTATGGGCCGTTCGTAGCTCCCAAATGAAACGCTCTTGGAGAAATGATATGATGAACATGGCCCGCAGAGAAGCCAGACAAATGCGTTCTACTGAAGCTGCCAGATACGGAACGAGAGAGAGCGAGAGACGGTGGGTTTGGATGAGGACACACTAAAAAAAGGAAGACATCCTAGTTGCGAAGGTCCTGTTCAGTCTGTGTGCTGTCACACTCCAGACAGCCCTGGTGCTCGAGACCCTCCGGAGAGAGACGCTCCGCCCCCTCCCCCCAAAACCGGCTCTCCTTGTGGGCCGCCTTTACCCCTCGCCCTGTGTCTCGTCTCTGTTTAAGGTGGTACAATTTGGGGCTTTCAGCTCGCATGCTTTAATTCTTAAAGACAGGCCTCTATAAATTATTCATGCTTCCTTCGCCAGCTTTCTTTCTGCATATGGTGCTGAAGTATTACTGATGTGTGTGTGTGTGTTTGTGTTTGGGGAAAGATGGGCCACAAAGGCAAAGCTAACGAATGCTGGGGCCTTCCTGTTTAGCATTGTAGATACACCTTCAGAGAACCGGGTGACTCTTTTGCTCCCTCTTCCTTTGCGCGTACATTTATAGCTAAAGGACTGGATCCTTCGTCCAAAATAACTATATCATTTTAGAAATTGCCAGGCCTCTGCTAGCTGGAGTAAGAGATCACGGGGAGGAAGGTTTTGACTTTGGTTTAATTTTATGCCTCACCGGGGCTTCCTTGCTCTGAAACAAAACTGAAGGACGAGGTTGGCTAGGTTACGCCGCGGATCTGGATTTGATTTGTGCATTATTAGCGCTTCTCTCTACTTTTATCTTTCTTAATATTCATAGTATACATGTGTCCAGAAAGTGATACTTAGTGATATTCGTGGATGAGGAATTCTTCTCCGTTTTGGAGATATTTCTTGTTTGGGTGCGATTAGTTAAGAATCCAAAATTTAGTTTGTCTGTCTAGATTTAGGTTTATACATATTCGTAGATTGGCTGATTTGCTTCACAAAAAAAAGGTTGAATCATTTATGATTTTTTTTTTTTTTTTGTGCAGAGATGCAGGATCAAAGAATAGCAGTATTACAGTCCTCCGCTGACTTTAACATGTGCTTAGAATGCCAAGCACTGCTCTTGGATTTCTAAATACAGCTTCTAGGTCAAACCTATATTATAAATAGATACATAGATAGATATAAATATATATAATAATATATACTCTGTGTGTTTGTATTTATATAAACAATACATATACACAGTACACACACATACTAATTTTTCACTAATTGGAATTAATCATTTGCAGCACTATATATATATATATATATATATATATATATATATTTATATATAATAACATAACAGCTTAAACAAATAATTATTTAAATAATTTAAGATTTGTGTTAATAAATTATCTGTACATTTAAAACATATATATTTATTAATTGCATTTTATTAATGTAATTATTAGTTTTTTATTTTAATTTAGTATTTAGCCTTTACACTTTAGTATTATTGGTATTTATAGCATTTATTTATTTACTTGGAGAGACAGAGCAACAGATCTTAAGGAAGATATTAAAATGCATTAACAAAAAAAAACATTAAAATGAATAAATAGGCTACATAATGTAACATATCTTAAATAAATGTATTCAATGTATGTTAATATAAAGGGTAATTGAAAAGATGTAACTTTCTTTAGCTATTTTATTTATTTACTTTCCATTTATGCAGATTTATTTACATAAGATTTCATAACTTTACATAAATGTTATAAATTCTTTATTTTATTTAATATTTGATGCTGCAAGATCGCTAAGACAATATTTGTCTTCTTTAGTTTTTCTTTTCCCTTATAAAACATCTCTAGCTTCCTTTTTTATGTATACTTTCACTTCCTTCTCTCATGAATAACCTTGTCAAAGATAGCAGATATTAAAAGAGAAATCCATTTGATGCTTTTAAGAGCCTTTTAAACTAGTTTCTATAAGATATCTACAACATAGTACTTAATGTTGCTTGGGAAAAATAAACACTCCAAATAATGATGTAGTTATGGCATCTACCAGCAGGTGCTACGTGGGTGATCAATAAGCCACGAGGGAGCTGACTTTCTTAAATAAGAAGTTTGTCAATAGTATGCTTCTCTCAAAAAATGCCATTTTAGTCAGTGTGTCACTCGAGTTGGAGTTGGGTTACAAAATGGAGAACGGGACTGAAGCTGGCGCTTGGGTAAAGCTCATTTTTGGTGGGATGCTGGACAGCGGCTGGCAGACAAACTTAGTGATTAGAAGTGAATTCACTCACTCTCTGGAGAATTATTAATTACAGCCATTTAAATGTACCCAGCACTGGCCATGTCCTGTTCTAAACACAGTGACTGAGTGTTGTTACAGAGAAATGAGCCTAACTTACTGCAATTACAGAGTCTAGCTTTTAGAGCCAAGAAAATGCTCAAAGAAAAAAAAGCCATTTCTCTTTTGCAGCGTTGCGCACAATGACTCACAGCTGTGACTGGAAGGCCGCTGTGAAAGAGAACGAACGCGCTCCTATTTGATAAATTCGGTTTGGTCTCTCTTGCTCTCTCCCTGGCTGAGGTCCTGAGTGGGAGTGGACTCGTGGATGGTGTGAATTTGCTTTCTGGTGCTTTGGTTGGGAAGTTCAGAGGCGTTTATGCCTTGGCACACTCATCCAAGCGCAGTCTGTCTCGTAATTGTGGATATAAGCGGTCAGTCATGCTTTTCTCTGCCCACCAGCTAACTGGACTTACACGCCTCTGGCCAGGCCAGAAATGTCCGAGTGAGTGAATCTAGCTGAAATTGGATGGATGTCTGTTCGCTGCCTATTCACAATATTTGTTGTTGTTTTTTACATTTTGCTTTCATTTGTACACCTTTCCTTTTCCTTTCCAAGATATATCTACTCACACGAGCAGGCACGCAGGAAGCTGAATGAAAAGATCCCAACTACTGATTTTTCTAATTACTGTTTTACTATTTAGTATTATTTACACATTTGTGGGATTTTGTAAAATGATGTTTTGTTTTTTAATAATGCAAGATTTTAACAATGCACTAACAATGTTAGTATAAAAAAGAAAAGAAAACACACTAAGACACTATTGATTCCATGCTTTCTACTTAAAAAAAAATGTTTTTTTTCATGTTTTTTCATGTTTAGTTCAATGTTTCTTGACATTTATTTGTAATTATCTGTAAAATTTATTATCTACTGTATTTCTGAAAAGTATTTTACAGTGAAAGAATAATGTTAAATGATAAATATGAACACCATGTCATTTTATGTTTATATATACAGTATATATACAGTGGGTACAGAAAGTATTCGGACCCCCTTACATTTTTCACTCTTTGTTATATTGCAGCCATTTGTTAAAATCATTTAAGTTCATTATTTTCTTCATTAATGTACACACAGCACCCCATGTTGACAAAAAAACACTGAATTGTTGACATTTTTGCAGATTTATTAAAAAAGAAAAACTGAAATATCACATGGTCCTAAGTATTCAGACCCTTTGCTCAGTATTTAGTAGAAGTCTTTTTGGGAAAGAGTTTTTCACACCTGGATTTGGGGATCCTCTTCCATTCCTCCTTGTAGATCCTCTGAATACTTTCCGTACACACTGTATATGCATACATTAGTCTACTTTTGAAGTGTATCAGAACTTATCAAGTTGTCCTAAAACCAAAATGTGTTCTTGACAATTAACTTTTTGGAGATATATATGTTACATTTTGACACATTTCTAAAAACAAAAACTATGTAAAAATCGTAACCATAAACCATCAGACTAAAATTGTACATTTTTCACACACTTGCATGTAAACAAATTTAATGTGGCACTTCCATTCCAATCAATATTGATCATTGTAAAGCCATGACTTTCCCGATCCCGCCCCCTTTCTCTCTCCCCCACTTCACTTACTGTTAATATTGATCTGTCCTATCGTAATAAAGGCTACAAAATGCCAAAAAATAAATGTGATACAGTTGTTTTTAACTATACATTTTAATACCAGAGCGTTATGACTTCTTTCAATCATATAATCGCCATAAGCAGTCTCTGACATGACAGATCCCAAATGGTGAGCTTATATTAATGCCATGTTCTTATCCTGAATTACTAGGCAGACAAATGCCTTACTGTATACTGAAAATTCAGCTACTGTTCGAACACGATGAATTTAGTGCATTTTTTTTCTTTTCTGGGAACGTGCTTTAATTAGCATCATCACCACCATAATCAACCTTCCTACTCTTTCTCCTCCATTAAACTGCGTGTTTAAGTAATGGTTTTGATGACCGCTTGATTAGCAGTGTTAAATATAGTCGTTTGTATTTTCACAGAGTGCTGTTTGTTTTCTCACATGCTTTTCCAGAAGGCTGTTTTGTGTGTGTGTGTGTGTGTGTATGGAGCTGTAATTCATTTTTACGTCTGAATTAATTTGTGTGGACGGGGCTCTCGATGTTTTGCGTTCTCTCACCTCGGATGACACTAATGACTTGTCCCTGTGAGCCCAGAGAGCAGCACAAGCCGCTGAAGATGTGAGAGGCACATAATTATTGCTTATTTCTGAATCGCCTGTTCCTGTTCATTTGTAAATAAGCTTTTTACAAGCAAACTTGTCAGAATGTGTTCGCTTGTCCCAGATGTGATCTTTCCATGTATTTCTACACGATTATGCTGTTGCAGGATTTTTTTTCATACTGTCTGTGTAAGCTCCAGCATTGACGGATAAGAGTCAGTAGAAAAATGACTGACAGTTCAGGCTGTGGCTAACAAGACAGCAGTGGTCAAGTCCAATTTGTCATTGTTTTTTTCTACTTTCCATAGTGTGGCAACTTTGTTTTAGTCGATCAAACTAAACAACATCAGTCTCAGTCTGTCATCATTGTCAATATTATCATATTTGATGGAAGTATTGAGAATTGCGTTGCTCAAAGTCAGCAAATTTCTTCAAGTTTCTTTCTTTTGTTGAACATAATAGAAGATATTTTGAAGAATGTTGATAACCAAACAGCTGCTGGTCCAAATTGGCTTCCATAATGCATTTTTCTATACTATGAAAGTCAGTGGGGACCAGCAACTGAACTGTAATGACCAGAAACTCTTCTAAATAATAACAGAATTTATATTGTTTTGGATGAACTATCCTTTTTTTAGTGCATATAATTCAATCTTGGAAGAATTGAATGAGAGGTCATCTCTGATTACTGATTGCAGATGTCATAGGAACTGTAAGCACTGTTCGAGACATTGTTGAGATCTAGAAGTGACACATTTGAGATAGCTTATCAATTATTCACAGCTTATTAATATTTGAACAAGTTTTGTCTGCCAAATCAAAGTCATATGGTCTGACCAACATGCTGAAACATAGGGAAAAAAGAGGCACAGAGTCAAATAACTGTGTGTCAAGGTTATAGTATCTTAAGATAATTTGACCTTTTTATGACAAAGCAAGACAAAGTTCACAGCCATATAAAGGTGTAAACGTTTATGGAATATGACACCAACATAAGTAAAAGTACATTTTTACTTGATTTTTCAAAATCTATTTAATTGTCTAATTTAATCTCTTTTCAATCTGACTGCCATTTATTGAGTCATTAAAGCGCTCTCATTTGTCATTTTTCTTTACTCTATGGGACGTACTGGACAGGACGAGGCATCTCGGACCTGATAAATGTCTTTTCTGATTTTTGTTAGCGCACAATGATTTATGCACTTGGCAGCTTTATCCACCCTTCAAAAATCCCATGAGTCAGTTCCTTGTCAAAGGTGTTTGCCACATCTGACTACACAGGAAAGAGCGCTGCATCATGCTAATCCTATAGAAAAGCTGAAATATGATGTTGTGCGCTGATCTATGAGGATTACTGTCCTCTAATTCAGAGGTAATCCCCTAAAGTGAATTCACTAATGACATTAGCACCTTTTTCTCTGCTGGAGGGGGAAATAGAAAAGAAAGGGCATCCCTTAAAGGACTGTGTGACCTTACAGCGGATGTATTGATTGTGACATCACATGTACGGTTGGGAAGTTTTCTGGTTCCACTTCTGCATAATGATTGTGATTTTATTAAATATTTTTAAATGAAAAATCTATGAACAGTAGGCTACTCACATTTTTTTTTTAATGTGGATTCCCTTTTTCCATTGGATTTTGTCTTCCATTTTTATGAATTCATTCTTTCTGTTTTTTCCATTTTTATGACTTATCCATATCTGTTGCATTTTTATGACTGAATTCCGTTTTTATGGCTGTGTTTTCCTTGTTGATTCCATTGTTAAAAAATTTGAATTTTCTAATCTCAATTCCATTTTATGAATGCAATCCACCTGTTTTTTCCCATGTTGATTCCAGTTTTATGACTGCATTCTGTCTGCATTTTTCATATTTATGAATTCCTTTTGTCCGTGTTTTTTATTAACGTGTTTTCAGTTTTTTATGACAGAATTCTGTCCATGTTTTCGTACATTGATTCCATTTTTATGACTGGATTCCGACCGTTTTTTAACATGTCGATTCTGTTTTTATGACTGGATTCCGCCTGCGGTTTCCACATCGATTACATTTTTAGTTACATTCCACATCGATTAGGTTTTAAGATTGGATTCGGTTATGGTTATGGTTCGGAATGGATTCCATCCGTGTTTTCCACGAAATGCCGTGCTATAAAAGGAATCGCTCCCAGGGCTTCTCTCACTTCACAACAGAACTGCGTGTAAAACCAAAAGTTATGTGTATATATATACATACAAGTTATGTATAACTTGTATTTTACTGGACAAAATCCGATTCACGGTTCCCAAAAATCGCAACAGTGAAGCGTAGGCGAAGCTTCAGAAAGCATCGAGGATCCTGATTTCAGAGTCTCAATTACGAAGTGGTGGGCTCCCTTCCAGTGTCCTTGATGAGCTCCTTATTAATAACCAAGCACATGTTCAGGTTCTGATGAATTCAAGCGCACGGATCTGCGCCGCCAATGTGAGACCCCCCACCCCAGCCCCCCCTCTTCTCTTTCATTATTGCTTTTCTTTCCCCAACCTGCTGTGTTAAGTTGCATGAGTTGGACGCCGGGCTCTCTGGCAAACACGCTTGCTCGGTCTGTCAGATGTGACGGTGGGAGAATCGGTGGGTGATTAATGAACTCGTGTCTGTTACCGAGCTCAAACCGTCTCCGTCAACTCACGGGTGGATGTGAGAGGCTGACAGACCACAGCGGATTAGCCAGCGCTGGACTGTTTCCGTGTGGCTCTCGGTTCTGGAGCCTGAGGATTTAATCTGGACAAGAGAAACATGGCCACACGCCTCAAAAAAATAGTATCCTTCAGCTCGATAGTGACAGCGTTTTGGCCCACGTTCTTATGCGCTACCCGCCGAGCGTATTTACATGTAGTACAAAAGTGCACAAGTTGACGAGTTTGTTAGATTCAGGCCCTTGAGCTTACTTCTGTCACAGCTGATCTATGTTTAGATGTTAACAGAAACATATAGTCGCCATAGAAACCTCAGCAGCCTCAGGCATAATCTACAATCAGCTGGTCATTATGAATAAAACCTAACAGGCTGAATCAGGACTTGTCATGCTTGAAGGGGTTTATTCGAGCATAATGATGGCTGACTGTAAGTAATCCTGCTATTTCGAAGCTACCTGCAAAATAAGTAAGGTAAACGGACAAAAAAAAATTGAAGAGATGTCGCGATAGGGTTATAGAACCCCTCATGTCTTTGTTATGACATCTTATTGTAAAGTGTTTCAGCCTCACCTACAGAAGCAGTGAGCATAATGTTGTTTAATGAATCTTTAAATTAATCCCCTATCCTAATAATGGGCCAATTAGCAAGTTTCACTATGAATACGGCTAAAAAAAGATCCTCCGAGAGTGCCTCGGAAAAGAGGATAATGTAGTTATCATGCATTGCATATACACTGATGCTAACAAGCAGTGCCAATAAGACTGGCATAACCACAATAGAAACAATTACCAATTTGTATTTTTAGCATGTAAAGGAATTTCAAATTGAAGTCATGCTCTTTGGCTTTACTGTAACACTATACTCCCACAATAAATGTAAACCAATAGCAGTATTAGACTAAAGCATGGGCACATGCACTCTAAAGTTACAGACTCTCGGTCGCCTCAAGACCTTTTCAAGGGTCGTCATAGCTGTCTCTTCACACGGCTGTTTCTCCTCAATGCTGGCTGCAGTCGCTCTAGAGACAAAACTGAAGGGTTGTTCTTGGATTCGGTGCTGTTCCTGTGGGTGTCTCTTTAGATTAACTTTGGCTGCTGATTTTTTTTCCCTCAGGAAGAAAATGGCAAGAAAAATGGTGTTCTTTAACCCTGGGCAGATTTTCCAGGCCTGCTAAAGTGCTCTAATAAAAGGGGCCCCTTCAGTCTCAAGCGAAGCCTGAGCGTAGTTTATGACCGCTTGCAGATATGGATGACTAGCTGTCAGTGGCCTTGTTATAACCGCGCTTTCCAACTCCATTTTGTTTTTTAAAAAGCTGCTTGCTTGTTGTTCCATTAATAAACTCGCAGGTTAAAATTGAATTCAGACAACTTTTATGTAGAGGTTTCTTTGGTTGTCAAAAGTGTTTTTGTGTTTCTTTTTGAAGCTCTTACAAAGTAGGCATCAAGTCCTTTTACAGTGAATATAATTCAGTTCTTTTCAATAAAAATCTGTAGAGGCAAAAGGAGGCAAGAGAATGTTTTGGGAAGTATGGGATGCCATACAAAAGTAAAAAGAGACTGACATTGTTTTGATTTTTGTTTTGATACTTTACATATATATATATAGGTTTTAGTTAAATAAAATATCCCTGCACTGTAAAAAGGTTTGCTGTAATTATGCTGCTGGATGCCATTAACTTACTGTAAATTTATATTTATCAAATTTATTGGCAACAGTTTGTTCAAAGATAAATTAACATTAAACATTAATGAGTCTGTATTTTTACAGAATAAAACTATTAAAAACAGCCTCATGCAAAGCATGATGAATGCTCATCAACCTTTTTCTGTTTTTTTTTTATTGGTTCCCAGAAATGCTTTGCATGAGGCTGTTACAGTATTTCATTTAATTTTTCCTGTAAAGATAAAGACTTTTTTATATATAATGTTAATTTATTTTTGAACAAACTGCTGCCCGTAAATAACATATATTTAAATCTACAGTAAGTTACTGACATCCAGATGCCAGTAATACTGTAATTTCTAAAGGAATTTGTTTACAGTGTGGGAAGAATTGCTACTGTAGCTTTTAGGTATCATAAAAGTGACATGTGTATGCTTTGTTCTAAGTCTTCAGGAGTCATTCTCTTCTGAATGCCTCGTGAAATAGAGCCAAACAGGTTTTAAACGATGTGACATAAATTGTTAATATTTGGACAAATCCTTTAATCTGCTGCTTGACAAAAAACTAGTTTTTGCAAAAAAAAAAACAAGAGGTGCGGTTTCTGTGATCGGTGTGAACACCGTTGAGGGATCCTGCCTGCCTTTTGACTGATCTCTGGCTTGATAAATCTCATTTGAGCAGCACCGAAGAGAAAGGCCAGCGAGTAACAAATTATTAATCCGTGTTACTGCCACCGATTCTCAGAGATGTCAGAAAAGAGGCTTTAATGAGCTTCTCCAATCAATAATCCTTTAACGAGGATAAGAACTCTCTGATGAAGTGGGATGCCGAATTCCCCTCCGCAACATCCTTTTCCGCCTTTCACTCACCTGCTTTGTTTGTCTCAGTGGAGGTACGGTCACAGAACGCAGTGCTCCCCACATCGGCAATCTGCAGTTACACAGCGCCTCTCTCCCTGAATTAGCGAGCTGCAATCACACAACGCACCCCGCATCGACAATCTGCAGTCAATAGGCCGAAAAAGACTTTATTTGCGAGTATTGACAAATGGGATGATGAAGTCAGGATGGGTTCTCTCTCCCAACGTGGCTGGAAGTCTCATTCCATTTGGATCGAGAACAGACAGTGGTTGTTAAATTAATGATTCGGAAGACTGAGTTTGGATCGAGATGGTAGGGATAGTTGAATCAAACATGAGAACATGATACAAAACTGCATGCTGTTATATAAGACTTTTAAAGAAATACAATAGCTTTGGTGAGAAACAAGGCCATTTCAAGAGATTAATAAAAGCATGGGTTTGGAACAACATGAGGATGAATATGTTTAATATTTTAAAATTAAATATGTCTTTAAGTCTATACAGGTTGAAATATACTATATTTTTATGTTTTATTTATTTTTTTATTATTATGCAGAGATATTGCAAAAGCAGATTTTCCAAATTTCCATTTGGACCAATGTCAGATGCGTAGATATTTCTTATTCTCTCACCATGATCGTCACAGACACGCACGCATTTTAATGCTCTTTCAATGCATCGGTCGTTAATCTTGAGAACAAATGAGGTAAGTTCTTGAAAAGATAGTGGAAAGCCAGAAAAAATCACCTCAGGTTTCAAAGATGAAACTGCTGACACAGATTCTTTGTTTCATTTCTTATTCACAAAGTGCAGGCACCCCTGTTGATTAATACTTCTCATGATTGATCCTCTTTCATCAAATGACTGGATTGCAACAAAAGCTTGCAGAGATTTCCAAGAACAACTGACCTCTCTCGTTCTTCCTTTTTAATTTCTTCCTGTGCCATTTTCGGGCAGACTCTGTCTTAAAGCTGAAGTGTGTAATTTTTCTGTCACTACTATCACCAACTGGAATAGTGAAACTGATGAGTGTTTTCAAACATTTCCAAATGATTTCCATTGGCGGGGTTAACAGTTAACCCCGCCCCAAACTCATGCCATTGGCTGAGTCACTGTTGCTGGTCGGGATACTCAAACAAAACAAGCAATGTTTTGTAAACATAAGGTATATGCTTTTCATCTTTTCTGACTGCATTTTAAACTAAGGTAGGACAAAGTATTGAAAAATGACATAGTCTGCCTTTCAGAGAAAGCGAAAATTATGATTTACTTAATAAACCATGCTAATTTTGATCACGATTTCTGACTTTCAGGTTGTTTATATTCCGTTCCATTTTAAGTTGGCATTTGCATCATATTGCATTGGTAGCAAGCCTCCACAAGCTTTCATGGTGGTGGTTGCCAGATGTCGAGAATTTAAATCCCCCGATCAGAGCATTTCTCTTAAATCGATGAATTTTCTGCCCGGTGGTTTGCTTAATCTTCTCAACCAGACAACTGTATGCATATACTCTCCGCATCCACAAAAAGCACTGATGAACTAAAAACGCCGGCAACATTTACATGAGGCATTGGCGGTAGGTGGCTGTTTCACTGCGATGTTGTTGCAATGATACTGTGGACTTAGAGCGTTGAGCCAGCAGACTGTCCACGTTTAATGTGATTACTGCAGGATCCCACAGTGAGTTGACCTGCTGGAACATGTCCTATTAATAAAGTAAGAGGGAATGTACAGGAACTAAGTACCACTGGGAGCTGAATCATTAGTCAACCATTACTCAACTATCAGGTTTCTGAATAAATAAAAAAAAAAAACATCATAAAACTTGATATCCTTCTATCTCAGAGTTCAAGACTACTGCTAGGGAGCTTGAGTGATTGCCCCAGCCCTGCGGGGTGGTATCTTTAGGGATTCTGGAGGGGGCTGTGGTGCATGTTCTTGTCAAAAGGAGGGTTGCTTCTCCACACAGCCAACTGCTACTCAAGAGTAAGGCCAACGTTGCCTGTGGTAACCTCACAAAGCAAGCCGTGGTGAGGTCATTGGAGGTTGGAAGGAGTGCAACACATAAGGGGAGGGAAAGGAGGGCAGGTGGGGTTCAGGATTATGGGGCTTGTCCTTTGGAAACCTTTTCATTTTTTTCCAAATCTGATTAGCCTTTGAGATGTGTTTAGGCAAAAAGGGAGTGAGGGACGCAAGAGGGGGATGAGAGGGGTTAGATCTCTCATCCTTCAGCTTTTGTTCACCTGCTATAGAAAGACTCAGTATTTCACAGCAAATTAGGCTCTCAAGAGCTGTGGTCCAGAGGAGCTGTGTTTTGGTTTGCAGGTAATGAGGGGGTACGTGTGTGTGTGTGTTTGTGTGTAGTCGTAGTTGTGAAGCATATTGTAGCAACATTTTAGGTTTTACAGGTCAATTGACAGTAAAAAAATGATATTTTATTAACAGAAATTATATTCATATTACTTTAAAATTCACAACCTATTACTAACAGTTTGTTTGTTTTTTTGTGGAACATGAAAGGAGAATTTTATAATTAATAACGTCCTAGTTCTTTTTTTTTCACTCTTGCAAATACAGTTTATGGTAAAGGTTTTAAAGCATCATAAAAGCGTTTGAAAAGTGGCTGAAGTTAAGAATTTTTAAAGTACTTGTTTAAAGCCAAAGTGATTGGTTTTTGTAAGAAGCCAACATTCAAGTCTGCCCTAATATCAGCCTGGCATTTATTCATGTGACTGACTAAAGAAGATCCAACTCACAAAAAGGATGTGCTATCAAATTTTCATAACTCTTGAATGAACTGCTCTTAAAAGCCTTCGGATCATTTCAATGAATCAATTGATTCAGTTCACAAAACTAGGTTAATTTTTTCGGTTTTCGAATTATCTCACCTACTTGATCCATGATGTTTTAAAAATCCGTCCAATAATCAGAGCTATGTGTATAGTGTATGACTTTTTAATTATAATGTGCATGTCACTTATCTGTGTTTTCTTTAGTTCTAGTTTGATACGTTCCTTCTACTTTCATTTCACCTGCATGGAAAAGAGCAACCAGCACATTAATCAGAATATCTCTTTTTGTCTTTCTTAAAGAACAGATTGAGAGTGCATTTTAAATGAACAATCCCTTCAGGTCATTCTAGAATTTGATCTAGGGTTCCTTCGAAAGTATGTGATACTCCTGGATTATCCATGCTTTATCCAAAGAGAGGGGCCCATTCCCTGTTTCCAGAGTGCTAAACTGGGCTCAGCGCCCACGCTACAGTAAATTCATGACATGGGCATTTGGCCTACGGTCTCTACGACTGTGGAAAAATGAGCGGGCAGGAAGCTCCAAGCCTTTTGTTCTCGCAGGAAAACACCAGGGTCACATGGTGTACCATGGCACTGATGTTTAAACAGACGTAAAGGAGGGAAAGACAGACCAAGAGAGAATATAGATGAGTGAAATTTTGCACGCATGAAAGATAAAGGATATGAGACAGCTGTGTCTGCAGCCCAAAGGAGGCTTGGTTGCGAAGTAATTTTTCATCGCTGCGTTTTAGAGCAACATGATGTTTCTTGAAACTACACAAACTTTCCGTGATTCCTTGTAATAATATCTAATCTAAATTGCATGTGTAACTGGTCATTTTTTCGCTTTCCATTCAGCGTATAGCTGAGAAGGGGGAGTTTTCATTCGCTGTCTTTTTCAAACCCGTATCCACATCTGTGTTTAATATCCTCCTTGATTTGCCGTTCCAATGTTTAATGGAAGTAGTTATTGTCATTACGTTGTACACATTGGCTGATGTGTTGTTATTAAAATGACTGTAATTTATAGCAAAATGCAAGTGTATGTTCGAGTAATTGGAAATATAAAATCTCTGATGGGAAGCCAGTAAATGTGCCGTTTCTCAGATCCCAAGCAATTCGTATGAAAAATGAGCCCGGCGAACGCAGGGTTCCGTGTCACTCATAATGCGAAAAAGTTGAAGGCCATTTCATCTGCGCACGGTACTTCTCTTAAAATCATCTCTGTATAATATATCACACACTGAGTCGGATCCAAAAGAAGCCTTAAATGCTTTCATCTGCTCAGTTGGATTACTCTAAAGCATTCTTTAAGGAACTGGAAAAGAAGAATTCCCGAAAGATGAAGGATCCGATATTGCTGTGCTGTTCTCCCCTCAATAACTCCTTTAGGATCAAATGTTTTACAGAAAGAGCACCTGCACTTGTTCTTGACAAAAGCAGAAAACACTTGGATAAGTGGAGCTCCATGTCATCGTTAACCCAAGACCTACATTCCCCCTTCGCGTCTCTAAAACAAACTCCTGATTCTTGTGAAGCTGTGCACCCCTGCCGAGCTGCTCTTGAAGTTACGGGGCTTCCTGCGAGGAAGAATGGAGACTCTATGAGAACTAAACTCTTTCGATCTGGGGGGGGGGTCCTGCTTCTTTGTCTGGATGGAGACGTGTTCTGTGACCAATTAGTGTTTTATTGGTTCGCGGAGAGCAAGAGGCTCTGTCGTATGTGTCCTCCTGAGAAGTGTCTGACTGAATATTCAGCTCTTCCCTCCCTGTGGCCTCTTCTTTCCCATTGACGAAAGATACACTGTGTGTCCAAACCTCATTAGAAGAACAGCGAGCGTGTTGTTTTTTAGAGAAAGAGAAACCCAGGAAAGGAGTAGGTGGTCTAGTCAGGCAGCATCCTCCAGCAAGGAATGTCTAGGGTTCAATACGAGTTAAGCTGTATCGACGACATCTGTGGCGTAATGCCGATGACCTCAGAAAATAATTACAGCTAGTTTGTTGGCTGACTTTTTTTGACTCACGTGACATTGAAAAGTCATAAGGTGTAATAAAAATGTTATGGTACTGTATACATCTTAATATTATTAAAATAAGTTTACTTATTTATTTACACATAAATATTGTTTTTGGATATATATATATATTATACACACATAGTAACTGATTAAATGTTATCTGGATTTCATAATCAGATTTTAAACATAAATACTTGTAACTAGATTACATATTAAAATGCAACTAGGATTACATGGTTATAAATTATTAA
>JAUMHR010000060.1:15033005-15063438 GCA_032361145.1 Enteromius fasciolatus | reverse complement strand
AGTCAGAGCATTAAAGATGGGTCGTGGCTGGGTCTTCCAACATGACAATGACCCAAAGCACACAGCCAGGAAAACAAGCAGTGGCTCCGTAAGAAGCATATCAAGGTTCTGGAGTGGCCTAGCCTGTCTCCAGACCTAAATCCAGTTGAAAATCTTTGGAGGGAGCTGAAACTCTGTTTCTCAGCGAAAGCCCCGAAACCTGACCGATCTAGAGAAGATCTGTATGGAGGAGTGGGCCAAAATCCCTCCTGCAGTGTGTGCAAACCTGGTGAAGAACTACGATGAAAAAATGAGAAAATTGAGGAAGTGAATTAAAATAAGAAATAGTTATTTATTTTAGTCTTTTTTGAGCTACTGTAGCTGGCCCTGGTCTTTAGTTGAGGACCACAGATTTATTGGTTCTTGACTTGCTGCATTTCGCATAGAATTTTTATTATAATTATAATTTTTTTTTACATTTAAAGTGATCTGTGAAGTTAGAAATAGTCTTGAGGCATTTTTGTTCTGTTTTACTATTTGTGAAAAACATCTCCATGAGTCGAAACATGGCTTTGATACTGTAGTAGTTCTGTTGATTAGTAGACTAGTCACCCAGTCTACACACCGTCTAGTTGATTTTTAAAACATAGTTTACTTAAAAGAAGAATCTGACCGAGAGTCAGATTTCGAATCAAGGAAATGGTTTTGAGTTAGTACAGAGAAGCAGACCGAAGGCCGCACTGAGGTCCACACACTTCCTTCGCCGCCTCTGAACAGGTTACTCTCCTGCCAGAGGATTTGATTTCTTCAAGCCAAAATCCTCAGTTTGTCTTTTTGACAGAGGAGAGTGGCTTGGAAGACTTTTCTCTGCAGATATTACCGCTCTGAGCTTTGAGAGAGCTTTAAGTCTGTTCTTACAAATGTCTGCAGTGTGTACTGGTGACTCTTTTTGGCTCTAGCAGCACACTTTCCAACTATTCTTGTCACATGATTAATCCCACTGGTCACAATATTGACTGTGAAGAAAGATTTATAGAGATTTATAAATCTCGAAATATTTTACTAACTGGTGTTTTAATTCATTTTCTGCAAATACAGGGTCTCAATATGCAGAGTTTCACATGTTTAGCATGTTTTGGCACCATGAGAAGATGATGGCCACATAAAAGCTCCAAAACAAAAGGCTAGTAATTCATGTTAACATAAAGGTATGACCAATGTTATTTGTGGTGTCTAGTATTATTATATGAATTCACAATTGTTCAGAATGAGTAAACATGTTGATGACAGCAGTAGTGACCGGTGAAAAAAAAAATATATATATATATATTGTTATACATACTCAGTGTTGTATAAGGGTTTTTATGCATAAGAGCAACCATATAATGTGGTGAAACAGTTTAAAGTGGGTTAATACCTGGGCTGAGATATAAAAGAGATTTTATATTTTATATTTTGATTACTGCAGAAATAATTTAATTTCAGTTTATTCACACTTTTACATATTAAAAAATAATAATAGTAATAATATTTATTATTTCAAGTGTTTACGAATTACACATCATATTGATATTTTTATGTAACAATAAGGGATAAAAATATGTTAAAAAATGGGTAGCATCATCAGAAACACGCAGAAACATTTTGACCTGTTTGGAATATTTGCTTTAGAAATTATATTCTAAATATATACATTTACAATTGTATTTATTTGTTAATTCACGTGTAGAGCAAAGTAAAGGGTTTTCGGACCAGTGAGGTTAAAGGGGCAAGTCCCTGTTTAGGAGACATATCTGTCTCCCTGCCCTACTGTCCTGGGACTGGGACGTGAGGACCCTCTCTAACAGCTGCCCCTCTGTCATCTCAGGGGTCAAAGGTTAAGCTGTGTGGCCACTCATCTGGAACCAGCAGCCATCACCAGATGCCTTTGCTGATACCATGGTTTCCTCTGTTCAGACACACACATACACAGCAGCGGTCTGCTGAAGGCCATTCATAGCTGTTTTTAAGTGGCACCCAGCTGTTGGAGAGGTAGTAGGAATCTCACATACCCTCGCTTCTGTTTAGAGCTCATCCTGGGCTTAGTTAATTGTTAAACCAGATTCATCAGCTGATGTGGGCCCCTTTTTGAGCGGTTTTGTGGTAAATCCACTTGCTGAAATAGACTGATGACAACTACAAAGCAGAGGACACCTGAGATAGCACTTCAGTTTCAAGGTTTTGTGCATGTTAATGCTATGTGTATGTCGGAGAGCTGGGTTTTACATAGGGAACATGCATTACAAAATATTATGTTGACTGTTTAAGTGGTTGGTTTAGGATGAGATGGAAAATGTCAGCGACACCATCATAAAAACAAATGTTTTTGTGGGTATAGATTACATAATTTGTGTATAAATCATGTACAAAAGATTTTTAAATTAAGAATATTTTAATATATATTTTAATATTACCGTGTTTTACAGTTTCAAATAAATGTGTGTGAGAAACCTTTTTTCAAAAACATTTAAAATTGTTACCAACCCCAAATCAATTTCAATTAGATCATTTTAATCATTTAATTTTGTATCAATACTTTGCCGTAGTTATTAAACTATATTATCGGAATTCTCTTTTTTTCACTGAGCTTCAC
This sequence comes from Enteromius fasciolatus, assembly GCA_032361145.1. Lineage (NCBI taxonomy): Eukaryota > Metazoa > Chordata > Actinopteri > Cypriniformes > Cyprinidae > Enteromius > Enteromius fasciolatus. Next base: position 15,060,827 of record JAUMHR010000060.1, on the reverse strand, counting down.
TGGGCAATGCATTCTGGGATTGCCCTCACTGAGAGGATGCGTGGAATGCTGGGTGCCAAAATCAGGCATCTACCTTTTGGAACAGCCTTTGATGCCCACAAATGCTGTCTGCAGAGGAAGCTCATGGTTTTGGATCGGAGCATGAGTGTGTCCGTATGGATCAGTCTGTCAGTGTGTATGGTGAGGATGCAGTGCTGATCACCTGAGTCCCGCCGTGGGTCTCTGGGTGCTTGTGAATGTCTTAAAAGACGGTGAAGCGCTGACCGTGGAACCGCGTGATCCGTCATTGGCTCGTCACAGATCATATTTCATCCCCTCTTCAGGGCATCCTTCAGCCACTCTTTCTGTAGGTGGGTTAATCGTCCCAATCACTGGCCATGACACTGTTTGTCTGTGGGATTTGCATGAAATTTTAATGAGTGATTGGATTAAAATGGCTAGGGTCGTGCTCCCAGCAGCCTGCAGCATGTAATCCCTGCCGTGGCAGGCTAGCGATAAGGGCACGTACTGGCCCAGTGTGAGCAAAACACCTGAACGGCCAAAAGCAGCAGCGCAGACCCCCAGATACAAGGATGCGCAAATCCCTCTCTGATTGGCCATGCTTAGAGTTTGCAGCTTTTTCATTGGCTCACTAGAAGCCATTTGAGAATCACTTGAGTGGTTCAGTGGTGGTGTGGCATTCACTATCTGTAAAAAGAAGATGTTCATTTTCCTTCTGATTGGAGGAAAAGAAAGGGAAAAGAACAAAGTAAAAGAATGGAAAAATATCCACTTTTGTTTTTCTTTATATCAGGGCTTCATCTGTTTTACTGAGTGCCCGTTAGGCTTCTTAGAATTTCTTCAAATTGTAAAATCCAGCTAATTGACCCACTCAGAAATATGAGAAGTGAAAAGCATTCACAAAAATTCAAAACGTTTTTTTTTTCAGTATAAAAATTGTACCATTTACTGTATTGCTAATATGTCACCCTGGAGCAGTTATAAATACATTGTATGGGTCAAAATGATCTATTTTCTATGGCAAAAATCAATGGGATATTAAGTAAAGATTAGGTTCCATGAAGTGGTTTAGTTTTCCTAAACTGTAAATGAAGCAAAACCTAATTTCTGATTAGTAATATGCATTTTAAACACAATTTCCTTAATATTTCGTACCCTCAGATTCCAAATATTGTCTTATCCTAACAAACCATACAAACCATATGGATATATATGTATATAAATATATATATGTGTGTGTGGATAAACACATTTTTATATTTAAATATGGCAAATACAGTAATTGTTATTTACAAATATTTTTGTTTCTTTTATAAATTGTGTTTGTCCCTCTTTTTTAAGTTACTTTCTAAATGTATTTAAATATTTATATATTCTGAATACAGTACTTAATTTTAAAACGTATATTTAATCTTTTTATGGGCTTTTTAAGGGCTACATGAAATAAGACAATGAAAAATAATACTGTAGATTTAAAAAAAAAAAAAAAAAAAAAGCGAGAGACATAGAAAGTAATTTAGCAATTTCGACTTTTGGTCACTCTTATTTCTCCCATCTCCAGATGTATGCAAATGCCACTTGGGGAAAATCCTTGCCCTTTTCACAATAAGGAAACTCAGAGAAGGTGTATTGTTGTCCAGCCTCTTTGATTTTTCTTCCATATCCAGGACTGACAGGCAGCCACCTCAGGGGTTGTGTGAATACAGCAGACATGCACCCAAGCAGAACAAATCTTCCCTCTCTCTGCCCCCCTCATAGTACTGTACCTCAGGACACTTCAAAAGTAACCTGACCACTACACACATTCACAATATGCTGAAAAAAAAGTACATAAAAAGGAAAGAAGGGGGATGGCGTTACACAATGGCACTCGCACTGAACATGGACCCTTTATTTGAATTTTCTATGGTTTTGAGGCCGAGCTCATCGCTGAACTAAATAGTAAAGTGGCTACAGAAATAGTGTCTACTCAGCGGAACCCAAGTATTAAAAATTGTTCTTCCAGGTTATAAGAGCCAGGATGACCTACAGATAGAAAAATAAAACATAACCATGTTATTTCCAGAGCCCAATGCTGTTAAATAGTTCCATCCCAGAGCCTGAAATGTAATAAAGTACACGGCATGTGTTCGGCGCTGTGAATCTGTAAGGGCATTTCTCTCCTTTCCTCACGTCGCTGCTTCTACAATCCAGATGATATTGAATTACCCATGGAAATCTGGCACAAATATGCAACGTTTTCCGCTCTTTTAGGTTTTTCCTGTTATAATGGATCCCTACTGTGAAGTTCCCTAATAAAGTCTAAGAAGGGACAGGTTAGCCTGACCATGTTGCGTTACGCTATCGCTAGCATTCTGCAGACGACGAACTTGTGACATAGGAAAGGTTTCCTTTGAACAGGAGGCATCACATGGAGTACAGATGAATCTCATGGGCGGCACATCGTAATTTGTTGATTTTTAAAGAGTTTTGCCTGAGAGCGAACATACAGATCAGCTAATCTAGCTGCTTGTGACAGAGGGTATACGTGCTCTTTAGAACATTAAGAGCCTTTGCTCTGCGGTGTATGTTTCAGGATATAATATTCATGCATTCCAAATGAGTGACCGAGAGAGAGAGAGCAAATACAAGCGCTGATGGAGTTCGTTGAGACTGGAAAATCCTCCAGTCCGTTGGCAAAATGATCGAGGGCTATTTTCAGATTAGGCTGTTATCCAGGGCTTTTAAAAGCTAAAAAATCTCAGATATCATCTTTATCTTAAAGATTTTTGATTTATGGCCAGGTTTTTCGCTGGGGATTATTGGAAAATTACAATGTGTCTTATGTAGAGGCTTTTAGCTGAGGTGGCCAGCTTTCTGAAATGAATACAAGGGGTATTTCTAGTTCATTGACATTTTCATTGTTTAAATGCAATTTCTTTTTATTCAAAATAATAAATAATAACAACAGTTTGTTTAAAAACACTCATCATTTTAATAACTGTTGCATGGATCTAAACCAAAAACGAGTTAATAATAAGTTTGTTTTGAATTTAAATATTTTATATTTAAATTTATAAAATATAAAATATTTTATATTATAATTTGTATAATCTTACTGGCAAGATCAGTAAGTCATGGCAACTCATATTACTTTAACTCATGAAAATAAAAAAAAATAACTTGAAATTTTTAATGTCAGTATATAAAAAAAAAATATATATATAAAAACAAAGAAGGCAGGGCCAGCTCCAGACAGGGATATACCAGCAAAAACAGAGAGTTTGTCTGGTCACCCTACTTTTAGCACAACCGGTGCGTCATTAAGTGTCTTTTTACTACTGTGAATAGGCTAAAACAAGTGCCTTGTCTTCTGTGTTTGGGTGTCTGGTAAATACACTCCTGTATGTCATTCACTAGAGAGGTGTTATAGGCATTGAATTTCAGCGTCTGAAGGGCTACAAATCAATGGCATTGACCTGTGACTTTTATTACCTGCTGAGCAGAACTGATAGACAAGTCTTTACTGAGTGTTGGTTTGATCAGACGTTGGCAGGGAATTGGTCTCCTCATCCGTTCCTGTCTCTCTTTAGCTTTTTCTGCGAGTTTTCCACCCATTTCTCTCTTTGTGTGGCTTAAGTTGTTTGGTTTTACTGATGTTTTTTCCCCTTTTGAAGAAGTATTTGGGATAAAGACTGACATATTTATTCATTTCTGGTTTCTACTTTTTGCACCCTAAGAAATGTGTAAAAAAATTTTTAAAAAGTCTTGACCGTCTGCAGCTCAGTTTTCTCAAAAACTTTTGAAGATGGTATTTGTATGTTTCTGGCTCAGAGTGGAAAAAATGTAGAAGGTAATTGTGATTTTAAATGTTGCACTTGCGATTTTATTTGTCATAATTGTGACTTCGAATCTCTCTCTTGCAGCATATTGGTAGTAAATCAATTCAATATTGTGAATTAAAATTTTGAAATGTAATATCTTTATCTTTGTTTATATCTTTCAGTTGCAATGCGTTTCTCATAGTTTTGACTTTATTGCGGCTTTATTTCTTGCAAAGTTAAATTGTTTTTCACAATTCCAACATTAATTCTCCTGCTCTTTATCATGACTTCATATCTCCCAACTTTATATTTTACAATTATGTCATTATGTATCATGAATGTGACTTCAGGTCTTCCAGTTCTGACTTTAATGAATTTAATGCAGTGTCTTCCATTGCACCTTTTCACTATCATCTACTGTATGATATTTTGCATTGTAACCTTCGGACTTCATTTCTCATATGTACGACTTTTGAGACTTGTGTGTGTTAGGGTGGGTGAAGCATTCAGTCTGTGAACATGCGTTGATGGCCCATCATATTCAACACTGAAGAGGGCCCATGTGGAACCTTTTTAAGTAATTAAATGTCATGACCAATAATAGGAGATGAATTTCTCAAGCTGTTTTATGGCCAAGCTCCATAAATTCTTTCCCAGGGAAAAGAAAAAAAGAGTTATTTGTAAGAAAAAGATGTGTTTGCGTCTGCCCCTAAATCAGAACCAAGCGACATTTTCTTAACCTGCTCCTTTCACTTGCTTGGATCGATTTTCACCGCCTCGGAATTGACAGATGCTGTCTGTATGTGGGCCAGTTTTTGAAGAACTCAATGGGAGAGCACCTCTCTAAGGAGTCAAACCTCTAGACTTGACCCATGGCATTCTGTGAAAATCTTTTTTTTATGGGCTACTGCCCCATTCAGACCTGCCTCGCATTCACCAGCTCACATGAAAAATAGGAGAAAATGTGAACCGGATTGTCCCGCTTGTTGGCCGTTCATTTATTTACGCAAACAAATGGATTGGGAAAGGGGGGCGGGACTGTTCGGGTGAACGCAAAAGAAAGGGGTCCAGAAGGGAAAAGCAGCAACGTAGCCAAAAGTGAGGGGGTTTGAGACAAGGCCCGACCTGACTGCATGCTGGGATCTTCAAAAGGCATTTGCCCTCCCTCTTTCTTAACCCCGCCCACACGTGGAAGAGGAGGAGGCGTCCCGGCCTGCTTTGCGCAATCAATTAGTCATGGCTGTAGGGCGGGTTAAACAGCTTGTGGGGCTCACGCGGTGCCCATCTCCCCCTTTGGCAGATGTCTGGGAATCTTGGGAATGGAGGTGGCCGCTAAGGCACAGATGCATGGCTGCGATAAGTTAGCGGCGGCATAGCTTAGACTAATTTTTTGGGGTTAGAAGCCTTGTGCGGCCTCGGATTGGCTCAGAGCCGAGTTGGGGTCACGGGTTCTCCCGGGTTGTGGTTACTAGGCCGCGCTCTCTGACTGCGCTAATTGAGTTGCTCGCTTCCTTAACGAGGACTCTCTCAGTTGCATATCTCCCACCGTCTGTGTGTAACATGAACACAAAACATCATTAAACAAAGACTGACAGCAGAGGTGCAGGGCCACTAATTCCACTGTGCAGAAATGCTGCACTGTTTATTGATAGATAGAGTTTGTGTGGCTGTGTCAGGCGTTATTAGAGGCAGAGGGCTGGAAGGGGTTCATGTTCACTTTAGGCTTTCTTGCTTGCAAAGTGAAATAAGCTCAGTTATTTTATCACACCCCAGGTTGCGTACGCAGGAGCAGCTCCAGTCTAAAATAAAGATGTCAGACCCCTGTTGAGTTCTTTTGACTGTGTTTTCTTAGGCAGTTCCGCTTGTTTTTTTTTGTCTAATTAAAATCTTCTCTGCTTTTGCAATTGTCAAACTGCTTGACAAGAGATGTCGTCCAAACATTTGCCATTTACTCTTTTTGGGAAAGCTTCCAAAAATCTAATAAATATGGATCACTGCGCTGCTATTGAATTTTGAGCATATACTTTCTCTATGTTATGCTATTCCCGTCAAATATAAGCCTTTCTTCAACTATGGGCGCTTTTCCACAACATTTCCACCACAAAGTCATTTGCGTCTCAGATTACTCAAAATGTGTTTTTAGTGGTTGAAATGACATTTTTGGAATGCTCTACTTGCTAAGGCTAATTTCACTGCATACATTTGATGTGTCCTAAACACACAATTACACGTTTTCACACTTTTTCCATTATTTGACAAAATTACATAATTACTGGAAAAAATATTCAAGTCAAAAGTTATACTTATCTTGAGTTTTCTGTTCCCTCACACATTACATTGCATCATATGTTATATGTCGATGTCATTATCAAGCTCTTTACTGACTTGGAATGGTTCTGGGCAAAATTTTGTTGTGGTGGAATTCATGCCATAACTGGCGCAAGAATATTCATTTAAATTACTAAAACTTAATATTATAATATAACAGTTTTATAATGAATTTTTTACTTTAATCTTGAATGTCAGGGTCTTGGACACAACAATAAAAAAAAGTAAAATAAGTGTAATATCATATGCGATGGTTTTAATGTGATTTTCGTATAACCCAACAAAATTTGAAAAATGTATAAGTCTGTGCATGTTGCTGAAGAAACAGCAAAAGTAGACTGTATGAGTTCAAGCTGTGCTGATCTTCTTGGAGCTGGAGGCTCTTGGTGCTGAAAATGAATGTTTATTGGACTCTCTTTCAGAATTTGAAATGGCAAATTGAAGAAACTTGCAGTGATTTACTGAACCTCTTTTGGTGGGAACGTGTTTGTTTTCTCATTGCACAACAGGTCAGAAAACATCATCTAGTTACTCTGGCCATAACTCCTCTTATTTCCATCCAAGGCAGCTAGCTCCAACACTTATTAGCATTTGTGGAAAAAACTTGCTGTCAGTCCATCATAAAACTTCTGTTTAAGGCTGGAGCCTTTTCAGCAGCTCTCAAGGGCCTGTTTTAGTGTGTGTTGAAAAAAAAAGAGTAAAATTGAGTTCGACTTGACGTGTGCTTTTGTAGGACTCAAACACAGTCTAAGACAAGGCGTAATTGTCAACCGATGTAAAGTGACAGGGAAAAGTGTAAATCATCCATTTAGCTCATGCTATGCTGGCACACAACAACGTCTTTGATGGGGACTTGTAATTGGGAAAATCTGGCTGTGGTTAATGGCTCTAGTTCCCCCCTCGACAGCACCTCCTCGTCCGCACCCACCATCTCCACCAGCCCCCTCAGAGCTTCCAAATCATCCAAATCAAACAGCCATGTAATTTCCAGCAATTGTGGTATGTGCTGTGCAGAGTGCATGCTTTATGAAACCTGAAGCTTTGGTGAGAGAGTGTCTGGGTACAAAAATGCAAAGGGTTTAAATTTAACCTACAGCCTCACGCTAGAGTGAGGCTTTTTTCCTAGCCTTGGCGCAAAACAGTATTTTACTCAGGTTTATGTCCCAAGTGAAAAAATGGACAAACCAGCCCAGCCTCATAGCAATTTGTACATATTTTATGAGGTGGCTAATTCGTACAAATTTGTACGATCCCACTCGTGTGAATTTATATGAGTTTTGCTAAATCGTACATATTTTATGAGTTATAAATTCGTATGAATTTGTACGAATGACCTTCTCCCAACCTGCCCCTAAGTCTACCGATCACTAAGGTTGTCATTAACAAAATGATTAATGCAAATTTGCCACCTCATACGAACGCGTACAAACGTATCATGGTGTATCCTAAATTTAAAACTTTTTTTTTTTTTACATTGATGTTTTTTACTCTTTTATCTGCATCTTAATTCAGGTTTTGTGTGGCTCATTTGGTAGTGCATTAAGACACTGATATGTAATCGTGTAATCGTAATATGTATCATGTATTTGATTACGTGTAATCGTAATATGCGATCATGGATTCGATCTCACAGAATGCACGTGCTTAAAAAATTATTTTTCACAATTTTACCCATTTTTTGTAAAGAGTAGGTTTAGGTATGGTCATTCGTATGATCAAATTTAAATAAACACGCATTTGGATTGGTAATGACAGTCATTTGCGTTTCATGATGACAGATGCAAAACGACACTGTCATTATTTCTACGCTCTGGTGCTTAATGTTAGAAGGTAAATAGATTTTTTAATAAGGTGCTTTGTGCAAACAACCTATAGGGTAATTTTTTTGGAGGACAGACTTGAGAAATCTGCACGTTTTGCATGTGGGTGAATGAGAGGTGCAGTTTCATCTACTTCACAAACCAACAATCTCATGACCAATTTGTACGTATTCGTATTCGTACACATTCATCTCACTTTTTGTACGATTTATCTAAACCCCAGTGTCAGGTCGGTTTAGGGGCGGGGTTATGTGTAGATCATTCGTACAAAGTCATACGAATTGGCAACTCCTATAATATGTACAATTTAGCAAAAAACATATGAATTTGTACGAGTGAGGTCGTACAAATTTGTAAGAATCAGCCACTTCGTAAAATATGTACTCATTGCCGTGAGAGAATGACACTGAAATCAGTTATGTTTTATTTTATTTGATTGCATTGTAAAATATTTCATTAGACACCATTTTTAATTATACATTTGTATCAAGTCAAACACAGAATTCATAAAAAAGGAAAAGGCACAATTCGAAGAAAAAACCTAAATGAACAGGTAGCTGTAAACAAAAAAAGGTTACCTTTCACAAGATCTAACAAACATGTAGTGAACGTTTAATTCTGCATTAATTAATTGGTGAATGAATACTGTAAATATCATGGAAATGTATATCTCTATAATATTTCTGGCCACACGGTCCCCTAGGATGACAAAAGAAACAGCATGCTGAGTCAGTGTCAGTTTTGCGTAATGCAAGTGGAATTCGTAGCTAGTTTTGAACCAGGTTCTTGTTTAGCTTAGAGGTGGCAGGGCTTTTTCTTTTTTAAAATTTAGGGTTTAGGGAAGTTTCCATGACACCTGTTTGGTGTCTGAAATGTTGCTGACCTCTTTCAGGCCCCGCTGCCCACCCTGGGCCCTTTCCCAGTAGGTGAGAGCGCATTATTAGCAGTGGGATAATTAATTGTCAGGCCCACAAAAGGTAGGTCTTAGCCCTCTCGGGACCCCTGAAGGAGCTCTTGTCCACTGGAAGCTTGTAAATCACAGAGGCTGCTAGGGTCAGCCTGGCGGTCCTTCCCTCAAAAGGTCTCCAGTGCAACACTAAGGCTTGATTCATGTAAAGAAAAGCCTCTTTCAGCAGCAGGTAATATATTTTATATATTCTCTCGCTTGCCGTCTTGAGTCCCTCAAAATCAGATAAGATCCACTTGTTTTTACAATGAAAGACCTGAATGTCACAGTGGCCTTGAGCGAGAAACTGGGTCCTGTGGATAGAATCTTCTAGATAAACGTAATTACACATGCAGCCTTGGGTCCAGCCATGGCCAAAACCTGCAATTGGGAGGCTTCCTTTGGAGCAATAAGGGTCCAAAAAGTACTGTCAGATTGTCTTATCATTTCTTTTAGATTTTTAAAAGTCATGTGGTACAACCAGCATGCAGAAGGTATGACAAGGTAAGTTCAGATTAAACTGTTATGTGGTGTCAACTGTCATGTAGTGCGACTCCCTACGAATTAATTGTGTCAATGAGTTTATTACAATTTATTGTAATCATTTTGAACTTTTCCCCAATAATATTTTAAAACATGCACAGATTCATTCTAAATTATATATTCAATATGTTAAAAAATGTTTCTTGTCTTGTCACTTCAGTTATGAATTGTCTAAATTATAGCCTCTATATATTTTTTTATTTTATCATCTCAAACTCTCTTTGTCATTGCATTATGTAGTTACATGATCTACTTTAGAGTACTTTAAGTATAGTACTGCATCCTTTATATATCACACTCTAACATATTTATAAAGGAAAGATACAGCTTTACGATTCTCTTCAAAAACAGCCAAGCTCCTGGAGGCGTTCCGTGGGCGGAGCTAAAGAGTGATGAGCACTTGAATGCTGATTACCAACAAAACCCATTTGATGTGTTGATTCGAATTCATAACTGGAATCTTTCATAGATGAGACCACTCCGTCTTTCAGTATCAAATGATGTGCAAATCCAGTGTCGAACTGAGCCTTGTTTCTAAAACAATGCATAGCAGAAGTAATTTACCACTGTAGATCGCTCCTGGTTAACTGGGCTACATGTAATGAAAAATATGCAGGGCTTTGCTTTGAAGGTTTTAATGTAAGGAGGATGACAAGCTTTTGTCTTGTGGCATGCACTTGGCTTTAATAACATACACATGAAGAAAGCATGCGCACATTCAGACACAAACACTGGTGTGAAGGTGTGGAGAAGGGAGATCGTGGCACACAGGGCAGATGGCAGGAGGCTATGTGTCACCATCCACTTGAGGAAACGCCAGATACAAGGGCTGTGGGAGCCCGAGTCTCCAGCGGGCAGATGGGAGTTCTCTTCAGAGAGGGCCAAGTAGACAGCGTCGTCTCATTAGCCAAGCTCATTACCCCAGTAGTACCAGATCACTAGATCTGCCATGCTCTGCATTAGCAACCCTGAGCTTCAGAGTTTAAACGTCAACGCAGACAGAGACTCTACCATCAAATCTAGAGCCAATAGACAGTTGGGTTGGAGCAAGACCAACATTTTGGCTTTGGTACAATACTTGCCTTTGATACCTCACTATCGACACTTTAGACTGCAAAAAGAAGAAGAAGAAAATCTTTGTTAGGTATTGGCTCTAGTCCTTGTGGCTCAAAATAATGTTTCCTTTTATAAGCAGAACAGAGAATAACTATTATGTTATGTAAAAATATGAATATAATTATTGAATACCAAAAAAAAACATCCCACACGTCCAAGTATTTTTGTAAAAATAAACAAATAATAATAATAAGAATTATTATTATACAATTTATGTATATAATGACGGTTATGTAATATTAATAAATAACTCGAAATGAATTTATGAATGAACTGAATTATTACCATTACATGTTATTAGTATTATTACTTACTCCCTACATCTTGGAGACTCCTTACCAAATTATAATATTGCAGCGCTTTAAATGTTCAGTACTACTTTTTTAGTATCTGGAACACTGTGCAACTCTAAAAGACAGTAAAGTAAAGTAAGACAGTAAAGTAAGTATGAACAAAGGCGTTTATTTTGAACGTTAACCCTTCATTTCCCTGGATTTGTGTTGTTACAGTCACCCTGTGTTAACAGATGGCTGTTTTGATTCTTTTGGCACACATGCTCACATGTATCAAAAAGAAAAAAAAAATTCTGAAGTGAATTAACCAAGAATCTATACTAGAATAACCCCCCCCCCACACACACATACACACTTGGAATTTCATACTTGTCAGGATCAGTTGTTTATTGATATAAAAAAGCGTATGAAAATGTCTCATGTTTGTGGTATGTGGCTGCTGGAGATCTCTCCCCGTTGTTTGTGTGTGTAAGCGTGCATGTGTGTGTATCTTGCTTCAGATGTGTTGCAGGAGAGTGTATTGACGTTTTCAGGGGCCCGTGGGAGGCTCACACTGGAGCATCCTGCTCTTTCATCTGCTGCTCGTGGAGAAATGCGGCGAGAGAGAACTCACAAACAGAATTGAGCAAAGGAGCCTGTCATCCTCATGAAGTGTATGTGTGTGTGTGTGTGTATGGGATGGCTGAATGTGTTTTACTCTTCCATGATTGCCCTGGGCTCCAAGATTTTTTTACTTGTAAAGAGGAGAACGTGGATCAGGCAAACACAGTGGCCTAATTTTGTCTCAGGGAACCAGTCCAGGAGAAGTTCCTGTGTGGAATTCTTACCATGTCCTGTAGATGAGATACATGCTGGTGTACAGAGCTCTGTTAGTAAATAAACGATATAAGCGTCCTTTGTACGATCCAATTATAGATGCAATGCAACCGCACATGTAGACGTGAGCTTTCTGTGAATGGGGATTTGAATAGCATAAATATTCACTACCCCAGTAGGTCTTACCAATTATTTAGGACGAACAGTGTGTGACGGTGATGTGAACGTACATTCAAAATCAGAATTTATCTCTCTGATACCGATTTTGCCAGTGATGAGAAGCTGATACATTATTGACTTAACATGCAAAAAACAGTGTAGAACAGAACAGAACTGAGTTAACTGAATAGGTGAGAATTAATCAGAACTTCATAGAATTGATCAGTCAAGAGGATGAAAAACTGAATAAACAGTACTGAACAGTAGAGTAGTTTTTTTTTACAGTAGAATAAAATAAAATAGTATAGAATGGAAAAGGAGCAGTTTAAAACACAACTGAATAGAATATAGGTATAATAGATAAGTCCAGGGTGAAATAGAAATATCAGAAGTAAAAATAGAACAAATAGAATACATAAGAATAGTCTAGAACAGAATAGGAATAGAATAGTTGAATTTAACGGAACGAAACTGAACTCAGAAGAACAATATAATATATAGTTTAGCTGTATGACACTGTAAATAAAAAAAATGTAAAATTGATGGAACATTTCAGTCTAAAGTAGAACATAATGGAACAGAATAGAATATATTAGAATGTATAATGTTCTGGAACAGAACTGAACTTTTAAATGTAACTGATAGTTTTGCAATAGAATAGAATAAAAGTTTTTGAAAAGTGCGCATGCGCAAAAACGGCTAAGGGAACCTCGGAGTATGACGTATGAGGGAACCCGCGATGATTCAAAGATCAAATAAAGCAAAATGACAGTGAACAAAAATAATAAATTAGTCAATATGTGTCATGTTCAATACAGCAGTATCGAACTGATCTCTAATCAGTTTAATAGCAGAAGCTATATCTTCACGACATGCGTGTGACGTCATTAACAATGGCCCTATGTTGTTGAACTAATGTGGTTTAAGCGACCATGTTTGGGAAACAGTCGTGTAGCTAGTTCGTTTCCAAAACAATGCATCATACTATGGTGGTTTATCAGCGAGTTACATCATTGTTCGGGAAACTCACCCCAGATCAGTTAGAATTGAATATAACGGAACATACAAGGCTAAAAAAAAAAACACAACACAGAATAGAAATTGAAAACACCATCTAACAGAATAAAACAAATATATTAGAGTTGGATGAAGCAGAAAACTTAGTCTGGAATGGAATAGAACATAATTGCCAAGTCCAAAACAGAACTAAATGGAATATAATACAGTAAATTAATCCAGAATAAAACAGAAATCAAATTGGTCATGACTGAAAAACAGAACAGTAGTTAAAAAAAAACAAAAGAGTAGTTAAGTAGTTAACAAAAGAGAGCAGACTAGAACAAAATTGGGTTAAAACAAAATTAATAGAGTTAATTTGAATAAAACAGGACTTAATTTAATAGAATGAAACATTAATAGTGAGGTGCAAAGAACAGATAAGGCAATAAGAAAACAAATAGAATATAATAGATTGGTCTTGAATTAAACTAAACAGATCATGTTACAATCAAGCAGAGCAGAATCTAACGGAACAGAACAGAGAAGGCTTTATCAACAGTATTGTGACTAATATATCAACAGACTGGATGGATGGAGAACAGGGCAGCATATTGCTGTCTGAGTGCCAGTGTCCCACATCCCATGTGTGTCCTGTTGGAATGAGTTCCAGCAAGGGAAGGATGAAGTGTGTGCAGATACAGGTGGCACAGCACAGATTACAGGACGATCGCCGTTCTGTTGTGTGAAAGATGCCTGCAAACTCAAATGCTGTTTGAGCTCACAAGACCAGAGGCACCCAGGCCTTGCATATGTGGGCTTCAAGAATAATTTCCATTACTTTAAAACACAGTTCACGATAATGCTTTATTTTAAGGTGTACTTGTTGAAAGCCACATGTACCTGTACCTACTATTGTAATAACAATTAATTATTTATTACAGTACATGCAAGCAACCCATAGACAAACCCTGATCATAACCTTAACCATATAGTAATTTCATGTAGTTTACATTACTTAGTACTTAAAACGAAAATCCATTATATTTTTTTAGTTAATTCTGTGTACTATGATTAAATACAAGTTTAATTAATAAAACTAAATTGAAAAATATAACAGTTATTGCATTATTATTTACAATAATTTTTTTTTTTTTTTATCAAATACGATGCTGCAAAATAAATGACTTAGAAAAAGCTAAGTTGTATTATTTTCCTTAAAAATAAAAAAAATATTACTTTATGAAGTTTACAATAGTAATAGATTTCTGTCACGATTTCTTCAGGTTAGTGCAAACATGTTGAGATTTTTTAGTCCCAGTGTGTGTTTTATGGTGAATTTGTTTAAATAAATGAGAAAATGAAATTACGCCACTCATTCAGACATAGACACAGAACATGCAGACTTATTAGCCAGGTTCGCTGACTTGTTTCGTGTTTATTTCTGCTGTGATTAATCCATATAGAGTAAAAAAAAACAAAAACACACAGATTATGTCAATATCGTAGTATTATAATATTTTATGTGTTAAAACATATACATTTTGTGTTAAATTAAAATTCTCTGTCTATTTGGGTTGGTTAAAAAGCATGGTTAGTTTATATTCTGTAATCCATGACACAAATATGCATCTGTTTGATAGGCCTATTTACTTTTGTTTTAGAAGTAAAGGACAGCAGATTTTTGGCCAGCGTGCTTTTGCCCTGAGTGCGCATCTTTTCATTACATCATGACCAGCGGTGGTTAACATTGTACTCAGTGTTATCTTCTAATGTTTACTCCATGTAAACATATTACAATAATGGGAAAATGTACTATTTATTTTCCACCGCAGTGCATCTGCACGAGTCATCATAGAGCAGCGGTTTGAGGCTGGGTGGCCAAATTGTTGCTCAGGTAATTTTAGCTGTTTACGTTTGGTTCATTATTCTGGGCCCCCTTGCATTCTGTCTCTACCCGAAATTACCCTCCATTACGGCCATTTGATATTGACTTTAATTGGAGTGCATGTTATTTTTGTACATATCTCGTGAACCATGCAGATTGATTTGATTTGGTTTTTGTAGTTTGATTTAAATACACCCACGCCCCTCGAAGCACAACAACAACCTACAGCAAACGCACACTCGTGCCGCCTCCAGAGACACTAGAGAAGAGACGTCTCTAATTATCGTAATGTATCCATTTGGGTTATTGTCACTGTGACTTTCAGAGAAGAGGCAGAACGTCGTTTCCAACTGGGATCCTTTCTTTCTCAAACATCTCTCTTTATGAGACCCCTGGGTAACATCACTAGTGTACGGGGTGATGGTCCTGCGGTGCATTGTGGGGAGTGAGCGGAGATGTTTGAACAGCCGGCCTGAGCCGTGTTGAGACCTCACGTGCGACTCCAGAGGAAACCGAACCCGGACGGGGACGGGGCCTCCGTGGACACCTGATGTTCCACTAATTGGCCACGGGTGAGCGGTGTGAGTCTGACGGCAGGGCTCTGAGGCATCAGAGACAAGCTGATATTAAAGTAGAACTCATCCCATCTTATTACCCAAAACAGGCTTTGCTTGAAAGCTGTCGGTAGGATTTTATGAAATTATTTTTGATGCTTAATGGAAACTCTTTACCTGTGGAACAGCATCCATTACTGCGCACGAGGGCTTCGGGGCTCTTTAGAAACTTGACAAAAAGCCTCCCTCCCCTCCCTATCTGCTTAAAGACAAAAACGGGGCTGTGAACCTCAGAGCTTTTTGTGTGTTCTTGGAAGATTAGAGCGTATTTTCATAAGCCTTTTTAATGAAATGGAAATTGATGAACAAGAAATGCAGGGGAGACCCCCCTCCTTGTCCCTGATCTTGTCCAAAACGTGTCAGGATGAGGACGTCCCTCGCAGGGTTTTGGATTTTGTTGTTTTATCGCTCATCCGCCATGTCTTTCAGCCGTTTACAGGAAAGCAGTCGCTGTGTGTTTCGTGAACTGGTTTGTTTGGGTTTTTTAATATTCATACTGGTTAGCACAATGTTTCCTGTTGAATCAGTGGATTCACGTGATTGGCTTTTGAAGGAAGAGTCTCTTTAGATGTGCTTAAGACTGACAGCGTCTCAAGGATTGGTAAAAATGTGCCTCTTTTGATGCCCTGTTTTTTCTCTGTTTGTCAAACAGAGAAAAAAAAAAAAGAATCGTATGTATGTAATTCAAACAGTGTTGCAATGTAAGCCAGAGATCAGAGACAGCATTGTGATGTCAAGTTTAATTCAACCATTATTAATTCAACCATAATTCAATCATTTTAGTTGGTTAGCATGCATTTGTTCACTCTAAATGAACATTACGGCATATTTTACTCACCCCCAAGCCATCCTAGGTGTAAATGACTTTCTTCTTTCAGACAAACACAGTTTTTTTATTTATCCTTCCATGCTTGGTAATGCTCATGAATAGCGGCCTATGATTATTTATTTGTTTTAAATGTTGTATTTAGTTTTTTCCTATAAGGACTAAAACCTGTGTAAAAATATAATATAATATAATATTATGTTATTTTATATTATCTATAATAACATAATATTATTATAGAGTAAAACTTACCAAGTGAACTATCATAAAAAATGAGGATAAATAATTTATTTATTTATTTATTGTATGTATTAAAATATATTAAACGTGCATGTGGTAAGAATCTAGATTAATCTAGATTTTAAAAAAAAGAGCTATGCCCACCCCTAATATAAATAAAAAAAAGTAAAAAATAAAGTAAAATGAAAAAATGAAAAGAAAAAAAACAGTTTAAACTGTATAGAGAAACAACTAATTTTTTACTAAAATTAAGATAATAACTAATATACTAATAACTAAATACAAGTAAAATTTGTATTTGGCATCAATTGATGTTAACTACAACATAACATGGGGCCTAAATTGCAAGTATGATAGTCTGACAATCGCTGAATATGTGAGCAATTCAAATTGGTGACGCACAAACCATGTGACCCAGCTTGCACGTCTTCTAACTCTTACCTTAGTGTAAGCTGCCTGAAGTTGTTTCCTCCAGAACTCCTTGTGGTGACACATATGTGAAATATTCTCACATTTATCCAATAAAAAAAATAAACGAAGAGCTAAATCACGACAGGTCTTCTTAACGTTTTTGTGACAGGTGCAGTTTCACCGAGAGACGGAGACTAGCTAAAAAATGATGCTGAAAGTTGCACACTCCTCACAGTTTGGCATTAATATGCAGAAGGAAAACAACTAAAATAATCCCTGTCTCATAAGAACAAGAATATATTTTAATAAAAATAATATTCATTGCCAGTAAAAAAATATATAACTGAAATCCACCCATCATTTGTAGGTGTGGCAAAATGTTAATTTTGGACTCAGCTTGTGGCATTATCTCAGCATCCCATATTTGCATCTGTCTAAGGCGAGAAAGGTTGCTAATGCGAGCTGACTGGCATTAATGGCTGCTGACTCCACCATGTGTTGCCCACGAGCTGACGAGCAGCAGGCATCGGCCTCGTCCAGGGCCGGCGTTTCGACAGACAAACCCTCAGATTGGGGAGCAAAGCACCCCACTTTCTCCCCTTGAGTCCCACACCTCCCTTTCTCCTCAGCAACTCTGATTGATCCAGACGTAGGGTGACCTGTACTGTCAGTCAAATCTGCCCGCAAGGTGCTTCCTGTCAGGGGCTCGCACGTTTTGTCCACAAACACTCGAGAGTCTCTCTCCTCGAATGTCTCGACACACTCACCTGCAGGCTTTAGTAGCATATTAGATTAAAAACTAAATCAGAAGTGTAAAGCTTGATGTTGTTCGCCACATCTGCTCATAAATATTTAAATCTAATGATAATGACGTTGCCGTTATGCACATTAGTTCCATTACAGTGCCTTGCTGTCTATTTAGACAGCATCGTAGATGTGCGCTCGACGCAAATGCTACCTTCCGAGATAACTTGTTTTGGCAGCACCACACGCATGCTTTGTGGAGAGGAAAATCCCAGAATGCATTGTGATGAGCACTGTCCAAAAAAAAAAGAAAAAGAAGAAAGATGGCGGATGAGCTGGGAGATTAAATATATTTTCAGTAGTTCAATAAAAATGTTCTCAAAAGTAATTCAATTAAAATTGTACCCATATTTGTACGCTTTTGTATTTTGACAATCAATCAATCACTTTTATTTCTATAGCACTTTTAACAATACAGATTGTAGCAAAGCACTGAACATTATCAAATAGGAGAATAGTGTGATGGTAATGTATAATGACAAGATTAAACTATTTATTTATTGAATGCAGAGACGTAATCAAAATCAAAATAATTAAAACAACGATAATCACTAGAAATTAGGTGCCCCCACCTAAGCAAGCTAGAGGCGACAGCGGCAAGGAACCAAAACCCCATCCATAAGAGAATGGAGAAAAAAAACCCTTTGGAGAACCAGGCTTAGTTGAGGCCAGTTCTCCTCTGGCCGGACGCCCAGCACCTAATTTCCAGTTCAATATTAAGCACATGTCAGATTGTGCAAAGAACCTATAGTGTGGAATTCTTTATATCAGTACAGAACTCTTTATATTGTACATCTTATTTTAAGGACCTTTAGACTTTTTAAAAAGGCAATCGTGCAAAAAAACATGTATTAGGAATATTTATTTATATGTTGTATTAAGTTGGCACTGAGAATGTTGTTAACTTAGCAACATGGAGATTTGGATTATCATCTGCAGTATCTTAATCAATGTGCATTGATTCTGTTCATTCAGTCTTAAAGGGATAGTTCACCCAAATATGAGTTTTTTTTTGAAAGTCATCATATTTTTTTGAAAGTCATCAAGTCTTCATTTACTTATATTCTTATCATTCCAAACCTGATAATAATTTCTAACAGTACTTCTATTGTATGAAAATAGACTTCCAAACAGGAACTCCATACAGGAAGTATGATAGCAGTCTATTAAAATAGGTTTATGGATCATTTAAGGTTCTTTAGAATTAAAAAAGATTTCTTAGATGATTAAAATATGATTAATTTGAGAACTTATTACTAAAATGTTTTTGGGTTATAAAAGGCATCATTGCACAAAAAATACTATTAATTGTTTGCTTCTCTATGGGAAAAAAACACGAATGTTTTGGAACCTTTATTTGCGAACAAAAAGCAGAAAGCATCCTGTGCCTCAATTTTTGACTCCACAGCTTGACGTTTGAGCGGATGTAGCAGAGTATCAGTGTGAATGTTTAGTCAATAAATCAGAGATGAATGAGGAGGAACGATTTTAAACCAACGGAGCTGGACCCTTGGGCTTCGATTGCTGCCCAGTAATAAGGTGTCAAGTCTGTAAACAGGTATGACAGATCCAGATTTGAGGTGACAGCTGGAGAGAGGGTGAGTGAGCCACGCTGCGTTCTGACAGAGTTCCTTCCCTTCCCGAATACACACGCTGGGATCGTTGGCCAATCTCAGCCAGCCATTGTGACATGTACACCTGCTTCGCCTTGATAGGCAGTTGAAGCTCAGGACTGTCGAATGTGGCCACCCTCCTACCTGCCTTGATAGGTGTGCCACTCTTGGATACCCACCAAAGCTGGCAGCCACCAACGCTTCGTCACCCCCCGCCACATCAGTCAGTCTCAACTGGTAGGGTCCGTCCTCCCGCCGACCGACTCACCTTCCCGCTGACAGTCCATCACACGCAGAGGGCGCGTCCGTCACGGATGCACCTCCCCATTCTGCCATCAGCGCCTCTCTGCACATGGCTAGGCACAGTCCCTGCTGCCACATGGAGGAGGGCCCACTTTGTGGGACACGTTTCCACATACACACTCTTAACCTCGGCAAAGTCCGCAGCAACTGTTTACACAAACCTTGCTACTGGCATAGATAAATGTTTTGTCTGCTGCGTGACAGATATGCGTTTGTGTATGTTAGCTACATGCTAACCTTTAGCCTTTTGCTGTTTGGTGCTGTGGGACGGAGCAGGCCATCAGTGAGTTTGATAGTGATGGATCGTGGCAGTCTAGTGCCTCAGGGATCAACAACCCAAGAGGCCTTGGGAATTATTACATGATCACTGCTGTCCAGATTTGGGTTTTCAGCACAGCGGTTGTCAGTACCGATGTTAACAATGAGGAGCAGACGTTCAGAGAATGGAATTGCAACATTTTCTGAAAATGTGGATGGTGCTTGCGTGTGCAAAAGGTGCAGTGATGCTTCAGTGGTGCTGCTGGTGATCTGGGTGTCAGGGTTGTGGTTTGGGGATTTGAATTGAGGTATCGCAGGATGTCGAATTGCAGTTTGAATTTGAATATGGAAATGGACTAAATTCACTGAAAATCAGAGAAATTCACAAAACTGGCTTGACAAACCCTACTTGGATATAAATCAGACGCCAGAAAGCCAGAGACAAACATAGACAGACAATTAAGTCTGTCTGTCTATATATATACACACAGTATATGCTGTATATATATATGAACACACACACACACACACACATATATAGTATTTACAGTACAGTATGTATATACAGTGTGTATGTGTGTACACACATATATATATATATATATATAATTTTCCCAAATATGTATGTATGTATGTATGTATATATCTCTGTATGTGTGTGTGTATATATATATATATATAAATATATTAATTATATTTTGTGTTATATATATATATATATATGTATATATATATATATGTACTAAGCCCCCCATATACTGAGTCCCCATATACTGTATGCCTCATTTTCAATATTCTTTCCAAGTCTGTACAATATTTTCCCTTATATATATTCCCAAATATAAACACATTTCCGAAAATGTTCTGTGGCACGAAAAGTATGGGTTGCAATCCAAAGCTTAATATTTGGATCTACCAGTTTGTTCAGATCCTTAACCATAATTATATGCAATATTAGTAGTGATAATTTCCTTGTAAAACACTTCTAATTAAGTTTGAAAGGTCAGGAAACTCTATTTACAAAGTTGTCCCATCATACGTCTAAAAACCTCAAGCCAAAATAATCTTTCAAACAAACAAGAGCAGAGTTTACCTGTCCTTGAGTGAAGGCCTACTGGAAAAATGAACCCTCGGTACCTTGCCAAGAGGCAAGTTCAACCTGCCAAGCTCTGCTAGTGAGGACAGACGAGAGTGCTGGCTTTGATGTGGAAATGAATGGATTTATTTTTAAATTTCTTGACGAGGTGTAGCGGGTGTTCTCGGTGGCCTGTGACAGTGGCAGTTGGCGGGTGCCGCAGGTAGAGACCTCGATAGATGTCTATGTTTGATCCACATTTAGCCACTGGCACTCAGACACTAGAGGAGATCCTGCCCAGGAATACATGATCACTTGTAGAAAGAGAGAAGGGAGGAAAAGCAACCTTGAAAGCTTGTCTTCCATACAGATAGACCTTCTAAGATGACTAACAAATAATGCGTTTATATCATATTCTTGATTAATTAATTTGCTTTGTTTAACATTTAACAACAGTGTTTATTATTTTTCTAGTTTGCCTACATATCAGTTTACTTTTAGCACTGCTTGCTTAGACTACAGCAGTATAGCTATAGCTAATGGGAAAAAATACATGGTGATGGATTTATTTATTCGCAAATGCGCTAAAATGCACTTTATACTATTTATACACAATGACTTGTATGTACGCATTCTATGAATTCACTTTTGAGGCATACAAAGAAAAAAGCTTCTTTAAAAAATTTTAGTTCTTGAACAGGAAATCATACTAGATTGATATAATACTATACAACTTCTTTTTTTAATTCTGAAAGTCTGTGATGTTTTGTATATTTTATATATTGTATATGCATTCGATTTACAGTATATAGTTTGTATTTTTAATACATTTCATAATATTCCCGTGATACATTACTCAAAGCTTACTCAATCTAATATGCTAAATTGTTGCTTGAGAAGACTTTCATATTATTATAAATTCAGAAAACAGTTGTGCTGCTTAATATTTTTTGTGAAAACTATAAAAGATTTATGTTATTGTATTTGATGATTTGAAACTTCATAATAGCACTTTTGATTAGTTGCATGCATCCTTACTAAATAAAATCTAAATAAAAAAATATTTATCCAAAAATTACTTTGTTATATTATTTAAAATTATATATATATATATATATATATATATATATATGTTTTTGTTTGTTTGTTTTTGTTTGTCTGGAAAACAAAGCCATGTGGTCCAACAAAAAGCAGAAAGAAAGAAAAAGAAAGAAAAATGATGTCATGGAGAGGACATGGGCTCTTTTGACTTGTGTAAGCGCTTAGCATCCAAAACAGTGAACGCAGATATCTGTTCCCTGGAAATCACCCGAAACCATATTATCTTCAGTAGTATCTTCAGAGCATCTTCACAAATTCCAAAGTCTTTTATGGTTTCTAACGTTTTAACAAAGTTACTCCATCCATGATGAAGCGCTAACTGCAGAAAATGCTCACATGCAACGTTCTCTGAGTCTTTCACTGACAGACAAGTGAAATGAAATCTGGAAAAACCCTCGCAAAGCGATGATGGCACTGAATACTCCCACATCCCTCTTCACGCCGAGGAACAGGACGAATTTAATTTCTTGACAGTCTTGAATTGCAAATGTGGAAGAAATGCTTGGCAGCTCTCCAGAAGAGTGAGAGTGCACAGTGCCTGACAGGCTGGTGTGTCACATTAGTCAAATGAGATGTGAAGGCTGAACCAATCATCTGATGCAGGTAAAAAGCTCCTCACGGTGTCATCCTGACAGCTCCAACCAATAAGGAAAGCAGGAAAGTCGTCGGCCGCTCTGGCCGAAACACAAAAACTGTGATCAATACAATCTATTACCAATTAAAGGCCTTAATGAAATAATCTGTTTATGTGAAACGGAGATCCCTCGGCCGCTAGCGGAACCAATCCATCATCCAAAACCATTAAAGTCCATCGTGCTGGCGATTTCTCAAATTCCTGGCCATTTTTAATCTTCCGATTTGAAGCAATAGTGAAAGCCTAATGCTTTAATTCGGTTGGTAGGTGGCGGAAATGTGATTGGAGATGTGGCTCAGTGCCGCAGGTGGGAGAGAAACTATTTAGCAGGCCTTGCGGTGGCGCTGGACTTGCCGAGGCCCAAAGCCGTCTCGACCGAGTGCTTCTGTGCGCAAAAGCTAATTGAAGTGATAAACTGCTGACCGTCTGCCACAAGAGAGCATCTTCCGAGTGAAACTGGACACGCGGGGTGCATTGATCCACGTTAATTCCGCAGGAGATGCTATTAGGCGAACGCTCGGCCGCGTGCGTGTGGAAACGAGCTGTCGCTGATGGACAAAGAGGGACGTAATGGACCCCTTCACTCACAGCCTCACACCCGCATTACTTTTCACCTCGCGAACGCATGTAAAGCCTCTCAGAGCCGATAAAGAAATTAGCCCCGGCGCTTCTCCATCCGCTGTGCCTCTGAGAAGATTGACCCCTGAGTCGCTCGCCCATCTCCCGATGTACATTTCATTTTATCGGCCAGCTGTCAGTGCCGGCTGGACAAACGTTAGCCTGTCAGACTGAAATAAGGATTGACAGAGCGACTCGAGCGCTTCAGGTCACTTAGTTTACTCACGTTTATCTCTTTACAGAAGACTACCCTAGTGAAAATGTCATGCTAGGTATACTAAAAATACATTTCACATACTTATGTACTACTTGTGTGCTTAATAAAAACACCCTGAGATTGTACTTTTAGTATGCTAAAATTGCAATACTAAACTGACGTGTGCTTTTTCAGTTGCTTATAAACATATGGCTAAAGTCTAATAACACTTTAACTGTGTGATAGTAGTCCTGAAGTCCAACTAAATGTAAACTGAAGTATATATGATTGTGCTAAAGTGGTAGTATTATAAGTATACTTGAGGTACAATTTAAATATCTTGCATTTACAGACTGATGAAACACATTTCAAGTGCAGCATTAAGAAATGTGCATTGTAAAAAAGTGATACTCCAAATAAGGTTGAGTTACCATTTTTCAGCAAATATGTTAGTAGACTAATAATGAATAATTTTAATTTAATTTAATTTAATTTAATTTTATTTTATTTTATTTTATTTTATTTTATTTTATTTTATTTTATTTAGAAATATATATATAAAATATAAATATAAATATATAGAAATAAAATAAAATAAAAATTATTCATAGAGAGAGCATCTTCCGAGTGAAACTGTATATATTGCTGCTTGCAATTACTTTTAAATTTTAAAATCCACGCATTTGTCCAATACATTTTTAATTTGTTGTAAAAACAAAAAAAACCCTTTAGAAATATCCAAAATATTTTTATGAAATATCTGATAGTTTTACTTTTTTTTTATAACAAGGCAAAGAGGGTCAGGTTATAAAATCAAAATGTTTAATCAGTTAAATTTATGAATACTAATATTTGTATAAAGAGAATCTTATTACGTTTTATTTTAATGGTTACACCGCATGACTTTTTTAGTAATTTAAGTCATTAAATAAAAGCTCTTGCTTTAAAAAAAAACCCTGAATTAATAATTTTTCAAAAAATTAATAAATAAAATTGGCATACGTCTTTTAAACTACATTTTAAAAAGATGTTTATTTTGTTGTGTAGACTCTTTGTCATTGGCCTGAATATTTTAAATGTTATAAATATTCTATACAAGTCACCTCACTTAGATGGTTGTGTAACATTTTACCGTATTTTATTTATTAGTTTGGTTAAACTGGAAGTATTACAACCCAGCCTGTGTTACAACGCTCCTGAACCTCCTGTTCATTGCTTAAAGGGAGATTCTTGAGTGTTTAAATGTGTATTTGGCTTAAAAAGACAGCAGTGATTATTAGGAGCAGATCACTTCGTCTACCGCGTAATTTAAGGATTTGCAGCATTAGTTGCCTCCTTTTCTAATTAAGGCTATTAAACTGTACATATGCTTGTGTATATATCCAGTCCAGTTGTAATGGCTCCTCCCAAGCGTTACTGTCATATGCTGTGCCACAGACAGGATCCTCTGATTTCCAGGAACCTCCAGAAGAGCGGGCCGTTTGCTTGCGATCGCTGATGTGGCACGTCGTTAAAAAGTCTTCATTCTCACTACCAATAAACAGCCAGAGCTGGAACGTATTAGTAGCTTTGGGAGAGTTTAAACCTGCTCCAGAGCCACAGAGCTGTTTATTTGTCAGGCGAGCCGTTGCCATGTTTGATATAATTCGGAAAGATTCTTGTTTTCGCTTTTGAGATTTTCTGATCTGTGTTTTTTTTGGGTGGGTGGTGCTGAGCATGGTTGTGTATGGATTTTTTGGCAGGAATTTGCATTCCAAAATCCCTGTTTTTGGAAAAGAGACATTAAAGGGCGTTCACACTGACAGCAGTTAGATCACTGGAGGTCGTCGAGTCGCTGTACTGTTGGTAGTAGGCGTTCATATTTGACTGGATGGATGGCTTTAGGAGAAGCGCAGACTAAATCTAGCTGCCACATTGAGTCACTGCATATTTGCATAAAGTGTGTTTCATCATGATCTCTCCCTTTTAGACTTTCTGTGCACTTAGCTACAATAAACAACAACATTATTTTCTGCACAGGACAGCACTTTTCATCAGCCCTGTGATTAATGACAGCAAGAGCTGTAGTATTACATATTTAATGTGTTTTTTATATGTTTGTACACGTGCAGCAACATATGTTTTGTTCGCAAACCTAGTGTGCGCTTTTCCAAGAGAAATGTTATTTATAAATATATATTTAATTCGTTCGAAGCTCTAAAAATAATGCACCGGTTAATAACAAAACGACTTACTATTGATACCAAAATGTACGCTAATGCTGGTTATATATATATATATATATATATTCACAATGTATTATTCAGAATGCAGAAATATTGATACATTCATATTAATGCTGTCAAATGATTAATTATGATTAATTGTATCCAAAATAAAAGTTTTTGTTTACATAATATATGTATGTGTACTGTTTATTTATTATGTATATTTAAATACACACTGCCATTATATATTATGCCATTATATAGACATGTAAACAAAATAATTTATTTTAAATATTATTAATCTAACAAGCTATTAATCTAATCTAGTAACACTAAATAATATTGAATTAAAATAAATAATAATATTAATTAATAATTTAATAATTAATCATTATTAATTACTATGTAACCCAATGTATGTATTGTGTATATTTATGCTTTTGCTGCTTAAATACACTCTTATCATTAATTCAAGTTGGAAAAGTATTGCTAAAATCATAATGAAATAAATCAGCAATAAAGTAATAATAGCACAATAATTGATCATTATTAAAAAATGATCTAACCCAAAATCTGTTAGTAATGGTATATTCATTTGAATACTAAGAGTTTGTTTTTTAATTACAGATGAATAAATGAAACGGAAAAAAAAGAATGCAAAATGAATAATTATTAAAAACTGACTTTAACTTACTGTATACAGTGTGTATATTTATGCTACTTAAATATATTAATATAATTTATTAAAGACAAAACATTATTCATAAAATAAAAATTGCAATGAATTAAACATAAAAGAATTATTAATTAATAAAAAAAAAGCAAATAACGATTGTGTGTGCCATGTATACTTGTTCGTTTTGTAAGTGTTTTTAAAGTCACTCAAGAATGTGTATAGGTCTGAGTGTGTCAGTTATTTACACTGGCTTCTGATGTGAATACAAGGTTTGGGTGGAGCTTTACATCAGATAAGTGGAACGGCTACTCAATTCAGGCCAACGGCTCCTTCAGAAACAGCAACTCATTAGAGCAGCGCTGAGACCAATCAATACAGCCATTAACCAAGAGCAGCACTTGAACAGGATCAAACCTGCTCAATTGGTCAGCATTGCTGCACTCTGCGGCCGCCCCCTGATTCACTCCTTTAGAAATCCCTCTCCCTCTCTCTCATATTGATAAATCACTTTACTTCATTTTCTGATCTGTTTATTACTGAAGGATTGGGAGCACTCTCTCTCTCTTTCTCATTGTTGGACCCTTTTGCTGAAAATAGCTTTATGATAATGATTATTGCGCCTAAGTGTCCAACAAACTTTTGATGTATATCTGTAAATAGCAATTATTTTTATAGTTATTAAACATAAAGCATATACATAACAACGTACAGTGGGTACAGTCCATTTTTTCCTCATTAATGTACACACAGCACCCCATATTGACAGAAAAACACAGAATTGTTGACATTTTTGAAAGATCTGAACGGCCACTGAAAGATCACATGGTCCTAAGTATTCAGACCCTTTGCTCAGTATTTAGTAGAAGCTCACTTTTGATCGAATACAGCCATCAGTCTTTTTAGGAAAGATGCAACAAGTTTTTTTTGGATTTGGGGATCCTCTGCCATTCCTGGTTGGATGGTAAACGTTGGTGGACAGCCATTTTTAGGTCTCTCCTGCTTAATTGGGTTTAAGTCAGAGCTCTGGCTGGGCCATTCAAGAACAGTCAGAGAGTTGTTGTGAAACCACTCCTTCGTTATTTTAACTGTGTGCTTAGAGTCATTGTCTTGTTGGAAGGTAAACCCTAGGCCCAGTCTGAGGTCCTGTGCACTCTGGAGAAGCTTTTGGTCCAGGATATCCCTGTACTTGGACCTGTATTCATCTTTCCTTAGATTGCAACCAGTTGTCCTGTCCCTGCAGCTGAAAAACACCCCACAGTATGATGCTGCCACCACCATGCTTCACTGTTGGGACTGTATCGGACAGGTGATGAGCAGTGCCTGGTTTTCTCCACACGTACCGCTTAGAATTAATGGCAAAAAGTTCTATCTTGGTCTCATCAGACCAGAGAATATTATTTCTCACCATCTTGGAGTCCTTTATGGGTTTTAAGTCCTTGTATGGGAGAAGAGGCTTCCGTTGGGCCACTCTGCCATAAAGCCCCGACTGGTGGAGGGCTGCAGTAATGGTTGACTTTCTACAACTTTCTCCCATCTCC
>JAUMHR010000060.1:14963323-14974282 GCA_032361145.1 Enteromius fasciolatus | reverse complement strand
TTCTATTTGATAATGTTCAGTGCTTTGCTACAATCTGTATTGTTAAAAGCGCTATATAAATAAAAGTGGCTTGACTTCACTTGACTACACCTGTTTGGATTACCATCTGTCCCTTAGTGAAGGACATGCCTCTTGGTTGCAAACCCAAATCTATATAAACTTTAGAGGCCAGGGGTACCCGAGAATGACAGAGTGGTTGGGTGAGTGAATGACGTGGAGTTGGATGGTTTCTTGGTGGATCGCTCCAGTGATGAGTGTGATCTTCTCAGTGAGGTAGCTGACTTTTCCAGTTCCTAATGGTCGGCCGTCGAGGGCTGCCACAGCAACATGGGGGGTACATGGAAGAAGGGAAACATGATGACGATTAGCAAAGGACGCATCGCATAAAGTTCCCCGCTGCCCCTGAATCGATGAAAGCCTCAGTCATAACCCAATGTCCATTTATCAGTAGACAGACTCCAAGCAGGAGGCATGATGAGAATAAAGTTTTGCTCACCTGGGTAATGGCGGCCGTGAGAGCTTGCACGGATCGGACCAAGTCCTCAGTCAGGCTGGTTAACCTGTCCAGCTGGTGGTGGGCTGCGAGCAAGGATGCCTGCCGAGATACCTCGGAAACCACGCTGAGAACAACCGCTGGATCCTGTTCAGGTGAAGTCTTCTGTAACAAAGACTCAGGGTCGTGCGGATCCATTTGCAAGGCTTTAATGGCGGTTGTCAACAAACACAGGTAATCACCAGCAAACAGGAGCAAAGCAGATAATCCAAAAGACAGGCAATAATCAGAAAGTCAGGCAGCAGGAATCAGAGTCGATATAAACAGTCCAGGGTCATACACAAGAAAGTAAACATGGGTAAGAACACTCGGAAATATCTCCATAGGGACAATAAGACTTCGCGATGTTCTAGTTTAAACCCACGCCTTAAATAGACGAAATAACAAGGCCAGCCTGGCGGGAAATCACTGGCGTGCATAGGGCAAAATGGTCCGGGTGGGAACTAATACTCGGGTGAAGGTTCCCGCTGCTTGCGGTCAGAGAGAGCCATGAAAGAAACGCCCGTGACAAAAGTAACGCATTACTTTTTAATTTTAGAGTAATGTAACTGAGTTGCTTTTTCAAAAAAGTAACGCCAGTTACTTTGTTTTTTTATTCATTGACTGACAAGTCTCCTAATTCCATGTTGGGAGAAATCAGAAATACAGAGGCATTGTGTGAATACACTGTAGTTCCAGACTAAATGTTAATGTGCATTTATTCCTCTCACTCTCAAAAACATGACTCAAACCTACAATAATTAAATTGCAGAAATGTATCTAATCTCATTTTATTAACTAATGTCTTTGCTGCTGACCTTTGATGATCCAGTTCAACCATACTTACAAGCAAACATGACAAACATGTCAACTAACTATTGTCCTTAATTGTGTTTTATTGAACTTCCTTCTGTATTCTACTTTACAGATGTGAATTTACTTTTTCTTCAGCCTGAGGTTTATTCATGAAACCTTTTGGTGTGCTTTTACATTTGCTATAAATAGAACTTATATTAAAAAACAAACACTTAAGCTCTGCCCATATTTAAAAAGTAATGCAAAAGTAATGTAGCGCATTACTTTTCATAAAAAGTAACTCCATCCATCCATCTTCTTCCGCTTATCTGGGACTGGGTCGCGGGGGCAGCAGTCTAAGCAGGGACGCCCAAACTTTGGACCTCTCTTTGTCTGGCCTGTCACCTAGGACCTTTTTGCCTTGGGAGATCCTACCAGAGACATATAACCCCCGACAACATAGCTTCTAGGATCATTCAGGCACTCAAACCCCTCCACCACGGTAAGGTGGTGATCCAAGGGGAGGTAAAAAGTAACTAAGTAACGTAATTAGGTTACTTTTTTTAGGGAGTAACGCAATATTGTAATGCATTACCTTTAAAAGTAACTTTCCCCAACACTGGGGAGATTTGAAAGCTGATACTTTTCAATGATAGCATCACACATATCCGGTTTCATATCTGTGGGTTTGCATAGACGGTATGTTTACTCTGTAGCTCAAAACAGTGACGAAACAGTTGTAATCTACATAAAAGGAAGGAACAGTTTCGCATTTTTTAATGGGTAGTTTAGGGTTGGATTTGGTGTAGGGCATACATTTTCAACACAATAGAGCATTAACCCTGAATATTTACCATACATAACTGAAGGAACTTAATAAAAACACAGCAATACTTACCTATGTCAATGAAACACAAATGTGCCAGGGCCACGTACTGAACCTGTGTTTTAGTGCCACTCAGTGGACATTTCTCTTTGAAACTGCTGCGAAACGTGCAGTGAGGTACATAAAACGGTGTTGCACAAAAAGTGCACAGAGGTACATATTTTATGAGACCAGGCTGAAAAAAACAGTATTTTGAAACCATTGTTTATTGAGCCTTTCTATTGCACAAAAGTGTTAATGTTCTTCACACTAAGATAAAAAAGTTTTTTTTAAAAAACAGTTTACTGTAACTTTAGGGAACTAAAAATGGCATCACTGCAAAACTCTTTTGGAACTGTTATTTTAAGATTTTATAACGTATGGGAATTTTAAAAATTTGAAGCAAAAAAACGTAAATATTTCTGTCTTTTGTAACTTTTACATTGTCTTTAATCGTCAAGTTATAAATGATGAATTTAAGATGCTTGAATGCTAACGTTATTAAAGCAAACTTATGATACATAGAATAAACACTTTTCTTTTGAATTTTCTATTCGTTAAGGAATCTTAAAAACATTTATCACTGTTTTTACAGAAATATTCAGCATCACAACCGTTTTCAGCATTGATAATAATAATGATACATTTTGTTAAGCAGCAAATCAGCAAATTAATTACTATTAGTTATTATTACTAATACTATTTAAATTCTTTTTTATTAAAAACATTTCATTAAACCGCTTTTTAATGAAAATTCCTAATTTGGTGACTGACTGCATTGGAATGGAAGAGTTAGAAGACAGAAAATTACATTTTAATACAGCGCGATACATACCTCTGCATCTGATGAATAATATTTCAGTGTTTCTCTGCAAATTATGAGGCACACATCTGTGAATGATTAATTCTTAATGTCTTTATCTCACAATACAGAGCGTATACAACCATAAATCTGATGTGAACTGAACATGGCCCACTAATCACAAACTGTCTTTGAGACTTCATTTGAATATGACTGTTATGTACTTTGTAAACAGTGTTGTTGGCAGGAAAAAAAAATGCTAGTCTCTTACTTGGCTGTAAATTGCTGCTCTGAAAGTAATTAAAATAATTGCATCATCAAACATTTTGTTTCCCATCTTTCTCAGATGTTTTGACACTTAAATGAACACATCTAACATAATGAAATCCTTTAATGATTTCTTGTAAACTTTTCAACAGCTTCTTTAACTAAAACATCATCAAATTTCCCCCCAAAACTATGATTTAATAAGTTATATGAAAGGAATGCTATGGGTTCAAAGCCAGTTAAGCTCTATGGACAGCATCTGTTACAGAAAATCATTTCGATTCATTCAACAACAAACAGAAATCACATTTACAGAAACTCTACGGGGCAAGACATTCTACAGGGTTTAAAAGCAAAAAACAGGTTTTATTATTATATTTTATTATTATATTGAGTTTTTGGCTTTTAAACAAGATGGCGAGATGGTGATCCAGTCCCTTTTACGACGGCACTACTAAACGTGCAGTCTTTGGTAAATAAGACGTTCATTTTACATTACTTTTTAATCTCACTGAGGCTGGATTTGCTGTTTATGACTGAAACATGGACCAAAGTGGGGAATTTTAGTCCTTTCTCCAAGCTTGTTCCGCATAACTGCTCATTTTTTAACTTCTTGCGATTCTTGGGTCATGGAGGCGGTTTGGCCGTTGTTTTTAAAAAAACTCAATTTTTATCCCATCTGATATGTCTAAAAGTTTCAAGGTTCAAATTAGAGACCTTCGCGGGACAGATTTTTCAGTCCCGCTCCCGCAAAAATATATATTATTTTCTCCCGCTCCCGCCCCCAAAAGCCCGCAGGTAAACATATAAGTAGTTTGATTTTCACCACTTCTTCCCGCTACTCTATTATTTGTTTTACTTGCTTCCTTTTGAAATGAAAAATAAACGAGTATGTTTCATTTTATTTGAGTTTAATTAAATGGAAAAATAAACATGGATACGAACGAGGAGCTTTTCAGAACATAGAAATGCAGTTAGAAATAGGCTAATAATTTCGCAATGAAACGAAATAATAATAAACATTGATTTCTGAAGTGTTTTTACTTTATTTTGTCGTTCTTGTTGCTTTTGTGCAGTAGACAAGAGCGCTAACATGTAACTATGAGGACCTTTCCGTCCCCACCCGCATTCACCCATCAAATCTGCAGGAGTGCAGGTCTCTAGATCAAATGTCAGTTCTTTGTGTTATTATTTATCAACCCCCTCAGTTTAATAATGCATTTATGAGTGAATTTGCAGATTGTTTGGCAAATATAGTAACTATGTATGATCACATTTTATTGCTTGCTGTTTTTAGCATTCACGTTTGTTGCCCTGGTAAGCCGCCCACAGATTTCTGTAATCTTATGACTCTTTCAGCTTTTTTCAATGGGTGCAAAAGCCCAACACACATTCATGGACATACCTTGGACCTGGTATTTTCTATTGGGTTCTCCATTACAGAGTTGGAGATTGAAGACTTAGCTTTCTCTGGTCATAAATCTCTGACATTTACATCTAACCTTCCTCGTTGTTCATGTATTACTTCCGAGATGGCTCGCTGGATTTGCTACTTCTACAGCCTGTGAGGATTTTACTTCTGCCTATAAGGCAGCTGATGTACTGGCAACTGAACACTCATCTGCACACTTGTCTGCAGTAAGATCTGATGTTAATACCTATTTTAATCTTTTTAACAACACTTGTTATTGTTATTAATGACATTGCTCCCTTAAGGAATAAGCCTTCTATCAAAAAGCCTGCTCCCTGTATCAATGACACTATTCGCTCACTACGAAAAATCTGCAGACAAGCGGAATGCAAATGGCATAAGGACAGGCTGCAGGTGTCTCTTTCTGTATTTCAAAAATCTGTTAAGTCTGCAAAATTAATTTTTTTTCTGACACTATTTCCAAAAAACATCATAGACCAAAAGTTTTATATTCTACTATTGATGCCGTTTTAAACCCACACTTTCCCTGTTATGTCTGATCTTGTATGTGAAAACTTTTTGACCTTTTTTATTGAGATTTTATTATTTGCATTCTTCACCTGTAAAAACTGGGTGCTCTCCTATATGGAGCACATTTAGTCTCATTTCCCTTCAGACCTGTAAAGATATTATTGCTCACCTGAAACCCAACTTTTTTGTCCATATGATAGTATTCCATCACACTTTTTGAAGCAAATTGCTGATACTATTGGCCCCGATCTTACGCTCTATGCTTCTTACGCTTAATATGTCTTTGAGTGACTGGCATGGTCCCTGGCTGCCTGAAACATGCTTCGTAACTCCACTTTTGAAGAAACCAAATCTTGATTTTGGCAAATTTAGACCAATCTCTAATCTCCCTTTCATCTCTAAAACTCTAGAAAAGATTGTATTCACCCAACTACGCTCTTTTCTTCAATCTAATTTATTATATGACTCCTTTCAGTTTTTAGAAAATTCCACAGTACTGAATCTGCTTTACTGAAGGTTACTAATGACATTTTGCTGGCTACTGACAATGGTACTGCTGTAGTTCTGGTCCTCCTAGATCTCAGCTAAGCATTTGATATTGTTGATCACTCTGCACTTAACTCCAGACAGGAAAATCTTGTAGGCTTTCAGGGTATCATCTTGAACTGGTTCCAGTCTTTTTTAACTAATAGGAGGTTCTCTGTCCGCATTGGAAAACACACCTCTTTTACTGCATGTCTTTCTTGTGATATTCCGCATGAAACTATTCAGTTTACAGTATATGCTGATGACACCCGACTATACATCCCTTTTAAACATAACGATTCTAGCTCCATAGGGGTTCTGTTAGCTTGTTTTCATGAAGTGAAAACCTGGCTCTCACACGATTTTAGCCCTTAATGAGAACGAAACCAAAGTTTTACTGTTTCATAGTGATTCCTATGATTTTGGTCATCTAGACCTCAGCGAAAAATCTAGGTGTGTTATTTGATTTAGGTCTTAAGTTTGT
Source organism: Enteromius fasciolatus (assembly GCA_032361145.1). Lineage (NCBI taxonomy): Eukaryota > Metazoa > Chordata > Actinopteri > Cypriniformes > Cyprinidae > Enteromius > Enteromius fasciolatus. Next base: position 14,968,070 of record JAUMHR010000060.1, on the reverse strand, counting down.
AAAACAAATTAATGTTGTCATCAAATCCTGCTTTTATCATTTACGACATCTTGCTAAAGTCAAACCTGCCCTTTCGTTAAAAACTTTAAATTAGTTATTCATTCATTTATTTCTTCACGCATAGATTACTGCAATTCACTTCACTATGGAGCAATTCAATCTTAGATTGGTACCAGTTAAACGAACAGAATAGAATAAAAAATGTTAGTCTTTGTTTTTAAAGCTCTACACAGACTAACACCAATATATCTTTCTGATTACTTACTGATTATACATTATCACATTCCTTCCAGTTCACTTAGATCTGGCAGCCTTGGAATGCTGTCTGTCTGTAGATCAAGGTTAAAGCATCATGGAGACTGAGCTTTTGCGATAGCAGGTCCCAAACTTTGGAATAACCTGTCAGTTTCAATTTGAACTGTCTCTTATTGTCCTCTTTTGAATCTAAAGTCAAGATACACCTCCTTAGTACGAGTTCTTAATGTATGAAATGGTTTCCTCTGTGAGAGCTTATTATGTTTAGTAATATATATTTGTATGTCATTATTTTAATTTGTACAGCACTTTGGTCAACCATGGGATTTTTTAAAATGTGCTCTTTAAATAAAAATGAATGAATGAATAGGCTTTAAAATGGTCTAAATTTTGTAACTTTACAAAGATATGTGTATGTGTGTTTGTGTATATAGATATATATATTTTTTTTTGTGTAACTTTTTGCAAACATTTTATATTACATTACACATTTTATTTAATAATTTTGTCAATTCAATAAGCAAAATTCAGTTTCTCTGAACATCTCCATTCTGTCCCCCATCATGTCTGGGTCAGAAACCCAACCTTGACCCTACGTCTGGCCGTCTGAGCATGAGGGTCCCCAGAGTCGTACTCCCGCACCCTTGAGCCCTGACCGCAAGGCTCTGTGGCACATTCCTTCATGCTATCACCTTCCACAACAGGTCACAGTAGCTCCAAACTGCTGGGAAAAAAAGATTCTCTTGTGCTTTCGCCCCACACCAACTCCACCCAGCCCCCTTAATTCAGCTCTAACCAAACACCTCCACACTTCCCCCTTTCCCATTCATTGAGGGCATCATTTATTTATTTTTATTATGTCTCAAGTGACGGCTGAGCTTTGATCGGCCAACACCGTGTGGGCCGGCACGCCTGTAGTGCCCAGGTGCTGAGTGAAGCCATTTCCTTTGGACCTAATTTCTTACCCCACACAGCCCCGTTTTTGTTGATATTGGACATCCAAGCCCAACTCCATGCTGGGTGCCCAAATGTCCCAAGCCAGATTGTTGAGAATAACTGATGGTTGAATTAAAGCGCTGGGCTGAGATGGAGAAGAAATCTTGCCTTGTTTGATCAATATGCGGCTTCTATTAGAAATGATCTATTTGTGTGGAATTCAGATAAGTGTTCATAAAAAGTTATGATTTAAACTGCATTCAGCAGTGTACTACTCCATGAATAATTCTTTTTTGGCTTTGAGATCCACTGCAATTGCTTTTAAAACCACCTTAAGAAGTAAAAAGACTTGTATAAAAGATGTCACTTAAACCCGTGTAGCAGGATCTGTTCCAGTAAATCAGACCAACTCTTGTGGTCGTCTAAGTGGCTTTTTTCTCCTGACAGGGCGCCATAACTTCATTCTCATATGACGCTCTAAGTTGGAGGTCTCCATGTTTCCAAAGATCATAGTCAAGGTCTTTCAATTCATCCGGTCTCACTTTTAAGCCAGATTTCTTGACACATCTGTCCTCAGCTTTGAAAGCAAGGTCAGTTGCGTTCTTTGGAATACAGAGTTGATGCTTTAGAGAGTTGCACCGTTTGACCCAGCTCTTCAAACAAGCAACCTGGTAAGCAGTCAGAGACTCACTTACCCTTTTCACGATTAGTTTCACAGGGAAAGCAGCAGTAGGAAAGAAATACTTTAAACTCACTGGAACACACCATATTCAATCATCCTTAACCGCATTTGTAATCTGGGAATGAGCTTTCTTGCTTTTATAATACCTCAAGAGAGGTCTTTTGTTCGAAATTATTGAGGGGTCTGCAGGGAAGGTGAAAGATAAGCTCGCTCAGAAGGGATAACTCTTGTCGGGACCACCACTGCTATTCTTGCCAGCCTGTTTCGTCCATTAGCTCTGCTGGGCCTCCACCACAGGAACCTCATGTTGCATTTACTGCCGTTCTCACCACGGGTCTCCCATCGGACCCAAGCTTCCACCCTGACTCTCCTTCTGCTTCGGGAAGGGAGTGGAACGACGTTCTTCTGTAGATGTTATCTTTTCATCCAAGTTTTTTTCCTTTGACCCCTTTCTCTTCTCTCCAGCTGCGAAAGTGTTTATATTAAAGCGTGCAGAGAGCTCTCCCAGAGGTGTTGTAATAACTCAGTGTTACAGTGGGAAAAAAGGGATATTTAATGTTTAGAGAAAAAATTAAAGACAGAAGGTGAAAACCATGAAGATAAAGGGGTGTGATCAAGTGATCCAGAGGAGCGAGGTTGGTTTTTCTTGGGTTAGGCTTGATAAAGCAGCAGTACGGTTGTTGAAACAGTAGTTTGATTACTTTGTCAGGCAAAAGTTTTCTTTTAAGATGAAGCGAGCAATGTTCTTTCTCAGTGGACTATTTTTCTTAGGTTACTGAAGTTAATATGGTGTACAGGGGTCGTAATATGGAACCTAATGTAGAAATAATCCAATATTTATGTCATGTTGTACTTAAAAATGCAAAGCTTGCAAATAATCACTATGTTTGGAACTGCATTTAATGAATAATGTTTTTTTTTTTAAATAGTAAGCCAAGTAGAACGCATTATGCAGCAATAAATGTTTCGCGTGGCCTGAGCACATTGCTAATTCATAGAGTGTGGTCCAGTTATCATCTTATAAACAGTTATTTTTTTGTCATATTTTCTTTGAAAATGTCTGAAGTGTTGGAGAATTAAGTGTTGTACATACTGTGCTGTATACTACAAATTTTTTTGGCAAATGCAGCAGGTCATCTTCTACACCAGGGGTGCCCAATCCTGCTCCTGGCGATCGACTGTCCTGCAAAGTTTAGCTCCAACTCTAATCAAACACACATGAAGCAACTAATTAAGGTTCTTAGGATCTTTGAAAATTAAAAGCAGGTGTGTTTGATTAGAGTTGGAGCTAAACTTTGTAGAACAGTTAAAGCCAGTGACTGGGCATCCCGTTCTACACAAAGTATATTTTAATATAAATTAATAATTACTATATTTAATTATTGTGTATATAAATTTACTAAATAATATGTTGTTTTACTATATTCATAATGCTTAAAAAAAATTACCTCATTTCATACATTAAAAAATGTGTGACAATATCTTTACTTATATGCACTCTCAGAAATAAAGGTACAAAAGCTGTCACTGGGGCGGTACCTTTTTAAAAGGTATGTGTTTGTACCTAAATGGTCCATTTTGTTACCTAAAGGTACACAATAATACTTAAAGTGTAAATTTTTTAAACTAATAGTTACAAAAGTTTATTTTTTTTATTTCTGAGAGTGTATTGTAATGTATGTAATCAATAATATCCTTATTAATTCATAGATGTACATGAGATCAAATATATAATACTGTTTGTTTGTGTGTGTGTGTGTGTGCATTTTTGTGACATATGAGGTCGTAAATTTGTATAATGACAAGCAGAAGGCGACTTTGGAGGACATGACTTTTTTATTTTTTATTTTTTAAACCATTATGGCCATGGAATGACCCCATAATTCACAATAACAAATGTGTGTGTGTGTGTAAATAGGATGTTAAGTGTGCTGCAAAAAAAAATGAAGCAAGAAAAGTACCCAAGTTTGGCCGGCCGAGGTTAAAGCCGAATCGCAAAAGAGCAAATTAGATGAAAGATTTCTAAAGCACGGCCACCAACTTCCCAACGGAGCCTTCCCTTCTTTCCTGATTTGCACACCGAGGTAGCAAAACCATGGAAAAGGCCGTTCTCATCAAGATTATTTGTCCCGGCATCAAAGTGTTATGGAAACGTAGTAGGGATGAATGAGAATGGCTATAAGACGTTGCCCAGGTAGAGCAGACGCTTGCAAGCTATCTCTCTCCCGATTTGGCTTCATCTTTGAAGGCTCCGTCCCTGCCCACAAAGCCGCTAAGAACAACTTCTGCGCTAGTGGGTAGGGGGTACTCAGCAGGTCAGGCTGGTGCGTGTCTGCACACTATGGCAGTGGTGCTCTGTAGCGGGGCCTTCGAAGTCTAGTAAAGACCTGTGAGTCATGTTTCAAGAAAGGAAGAAAAAGGAAGCCTTGATCCGAGTGGCTCAGGACTTCAGAGGACAGGCCCCTCTAGGGAAGAGTGGTATACACCGCTTTACACGGTGTCCATCTCTCCTCACTGCCCTCGGGGAGACCGTCTCACTAACCTTGTCGGTGTTATGGGGCGTGAGCATCTCCCACGAACATCACTCTCAGTATCATCCGCCCAGAATCGTAGTAGGGCTGAGATGTTCGCCACCAAGCTCTCACGAGGGCCCACACACAGCTTCACCCGAGGGTGGGCTGTGTCAAAACATCGTCCCTCAAATATCATCAGAGACCAGCCTCGAGAGACTGGTTCCCTTAATAGACTATTTAGCAGCATGGAAACTACTGCCAAATGTGTCCGGCATACTGTAGAGAATGTCAAGTCAAGTCAAGTCACTTTTATTTATATAGCGCTTTTAACAATACAGATTGTAGCAAAGCACTGAACATT
>JAUMHR010000060.1:14943968-14960843 GCA_032361145.1 Enteromius fasciolatus | reverse complement strand
CGAATCAGGGCTCCCAAGTCAATGACCCAGTCTGTCGTCACGACATAACGTCATAGTGACCGACAGACAAGGGAACATCAAATTAAGATATTTATGTTTGAGAGGTAACCCATCTTTTTACCATATAAAAGTTAAGATGCAATAATATGAATATGATTTAATGCGCTTTTGAACTAGGCTAAGGTGCTTTGATATGAGCAACACCACAAACACGAAAGCTGCCAATAGGCTAATTCTGTCATGTGACTCTGTCCCCCAGTTTCACAGACAAGGCTTAAGCTAGTCCCAGACTAAATTGCATGTTTGAGCTGTCTTAGATGAAAAAAATCAGTGTCATTGTTCTGTGTTAAGATGCACACCTGTAATATTTTCTTATAAGGCGTTTTTGTAAAACTTGCTTAAATATCTTAATTTAACGAATGCCTAGTCCTGGTTTAAGCTAAGCCCCGTTTATGAAACGGGGCCTATATCTCATTGCGTTAAAACCCATTTTCTTGACAAAAGGTGTTTCCAAACATTTTTTTGTGACATTTGAAGTATCGATATAGAGTTTATGCGCTAAAGTTAAACAGAAATTTTTATCGATAATTAGCATTTCAATCAGCTATATCGCTAAAATATTTTTAGCGCTAAATAATTTTTTGCAAAAACGCCTTTTAGGGGATTAGGGAATTTTCCATTTTATTACATTGCTAATATTATGGCATTTGCCCTAAACATCATTTGGACTTTCTGTAATAAGTAGTACCATTTAAAAAAAATGAATAAATGTAAAACTTACAGTAGCTATACAACTTTCCATGAACAAATTGACAAACATGCTAATGTTTTGAGAAGGTTATTAAAGACTAGATAACTTAGAACAAATTTTCTATTAATGTTATGGTTATGTTACTGTTAATGTTATAAAAAAAAACTAAACAAAAAAACATGTCTATCCAAACCTGTGTAATGTGTTATGCATTAATTGAAGAGCACTGAGGTCTAAACAGTATTGGACTATGTTGCCTTTTACTGTTCAACTGTCTTTAACACAGATATTTTTCAAAATATCTTCTATTGTGTTTCAGAATATTGTGAGAGAGAGTAAAGGATTTTAATTTAGGGTCACAAGTACTGATACTGTCACAAGTGAGGATATGAGCTATTTGTACAGTGCTGTCAATACATAGTGCTCCAAATCACTCACCGACTCTAGGATGTTATAGAAGTTGTCTAGATTTTAAAAAGAGCCAAAGACTCGAGTAATTTTCACAAGTGAAAATGCTGAAATAGGCATAACACTTTTCAACATGCGGTAATTACTGTAGCAACCGTTGCTAATGCAGCATATCTTCTGTATGACTCGTTTGGCTAAAACTGTATGTACGTAATGCTAATATTTCTCCCTTAAAGTGCATTAAAGCACCATTGTCAATCACAGTTCCCTTTTCATGCAGAAACTCATTTGGATGGTGTAAAGAAATCTTTTCGAATTTATCACTCACACACACACACAGATAACTTTACCTCAGCAGGACACTCCAGAGGCTCCAATTACACCCACTCTCACCTCTCATTAGGATGCATTAACAAAGAGTCCCGATTTTGTTTAAATAAAGCAGATTCTGAAGCGATAAAGGCCCTCCCAGCATCTGCGGCCTGTGGGGCAGGTGTGAGGCCTGATCCCAGCGCTCCTCATGGCCCCTGTCACCTCTCCACTCTCTCCTCCACAATGGAAGCCATCGGACGGCTCCGGGGAGCAGCGGAGCGCTCAGCAGCCATTGATTGCGTGAGGTGGAGGCAGCCGTGTGTGTCATTATTGGAATGCAGTATTCCTCCTACTGCTTTTCATGTCTTCACACTCGTCGAGCACGCCATCGACCATTCTCTCTGCTGCATTACCCTCTCCAAAAGAAACCAATGTGCCGCTAGAACTAAACTTGAGGAAGTTTCTAAAGTCCACCTGCCTTGCTCATGCTTACCTTGCTAGTTATCCATCTCTGCCGCCTTTTTCTCCCTTCGGTTGTTGTTTAGTTTGAAGTGCTTGAGGCGATGTCTTGAAGCATGTCTTGAAAGATGTTCTATTTGTTGTGCAAGTGTTCAGTGTCTTAAACTCATAGCTGACTTAAATAGAAAGGTCTTGCCACGCATTTTCTTAGATTCTCCACATGTGCTGACAAGTCAAAATGATAAAACTGGAAACCAAATAGCTGTTCTTTCAGCCCAGTCCAATGTAAATTCGTACATATTTTACGAGGTGGCTAATTCGTACAAATTCATACGCTCTCACTCGTGTGAATTCATTTTTGCCAAATCATATGTATTTTACAAGTTGCCAATTCATATGAATATGTATGAATTTCCTAAACCTACCCATCAATGGGCTTTAGACAAACTGTACAAAATTCAACCAATTCTTAAGTCGGATGAGGTGGCAAATTTGTGCTTATTCGTACAAATTCATACGATCTCACTCATATGCATTCATACGATTTTTCCCAAATTGTACGTATTTTTCGTACAATTGAATTTGTATGAATTTGTACGAATGACCTACACCTAACCCCACCCCTAAACCTACCCATCACTGGGGTTTAGACAAATCTTACAAAATTCGACCAATCAGTGCATATTGCCACTTCATATGAATACCTACAAATTGGTCATGAGATTGTGTTGATTCTTTTCAATTTTGTTCGTTTTTACTTCATTTGTGAGCTCATATTCAGAAAGGCGGTATTCAAATCAGGCCTATTTGAGATACAGTAACTAAAACTAAAACTGTAAAAATGTTACGGTGACCTAACTAAAAGTATTACGACGTCACAACATGCAATAAAAGATGTTGTTACCATGTTAATCTGAGTTTTTCTTCTAACTAGCTAGGATGGCGAAATTTGGCATTTAGAAACGGTTTCTATTTATTTCTATTTACAGTAAAAGGGTCTGAGTTTAAATATCCTTTTTGTGACCTTATAGCCATTCTGAAAGGAGCAACACATTTACCTCAGATCTTAAAAATAAATTAAAGCAAAGATGTCCATTAAAACCGTGAACTCACTGCGAACCAATGAGTGTATTCAATGACAAAAATGTTATCAGTCACTCAATATGTACTTGTAATATAGTTTCATTTAATTTAATTTTAATTTAATTAAATTGTCGTAGCTGATGGACAAACACACAAAAACAGCTGACAGTAGCCACTAACTTTCATATGGAAAAAATACGAAAGTCTACCGTAAACTTTTTGGTCAGCAACATTCATCAAAAGATCTTCTTTTGTATTTAGCAAAAGAATAAAACTCGTACATGTTTGGAACAAGTGCAGAGTGAGTAAAAGACGACAGAATTTTTATTTTATGTATTACAGCAAGAATGTTTTTTCATAAAATGAGAATCTCGTCAAAACATTGGGCAGAAATCTGAGAATGTTTCCTGTCAGCTGACTAATACTATGGTACTGAATACTTCTACTATACTATGCACTGTAGTATTTATACGCAACTCCAAAGTACCTCAAAAACCCTATGGATTTATTACACTGTACGTCTAAAACTCTTCAATTTTCTGTTAGTGTTAGCAATTCCCACCCAACTTTTCCTAAAGTTTTAACGCGAGTGTGTTTGTGTATCCCTGAGTGTATCCGAGTGCTCATGTGCCAAACCTGCCTGAATTTTCCTGCCGGCGCTGTTGTCTGATACTCCATAAACCCTGTCAGCGGAGGCAGCAACCCCCTCCCGACCCCCCTCCACATGGTATTTTTCAAGACTAACTCTGCACTAACCCAGGTGCCAACTGCCAAGGCCTGCCGCATTGCACAGTTACTGCACAAACCTACTAATGATTCGTTTTTTTCCCGCCAGAGCGTTTCCTCCCTCCATTAACCTGTCAATTAGAGCTCAGCTCCAGGGCAGCCCAAAAATCAGCGCTGGTAAACGCACACGTGGGAGAGGTGGGGGGGGGCTCAAGGAACTGACTGTGATTGAAACCCACTCGTCCCCCCCCTCCCTTGCTCTCCGGACCCGTCCCGCTCTGCTCTCTGGGCTCCGGCTGCCCTAACAAGCTCTGACACGCGGCGCTGAGCACAGGAGCAGGCCTGCAGGGCAGGGGAGGAGTAGCGCTATGCTCATTGATAATCAGGTCTCGTCCCTTGAGCAGCGGTCAAACAGAACAGAGCATCTCGGCCTGCATGGCTAATCCCACCCGCATGGCTCCGCTGCTACACCTGCCTCGATGTCAGAAAAGCATTGGTTTTGTAGCCTATTATGTCTGCCGCTCTGTTTAATTGGTTTATCTGTTTGCAGAAGTGCATTAGCGTTCTGGAGCCTGTGCACTCTTGCGGATGGTGAGGTTTTTGTTTGTCTTCGCCGTTATAATGGACTCGCATTTTATCTCATCGCACCGAGCTGTTTTCTTCTGTTTTATTTGTTCCGCTAATTGGGGGAAGATCTGATTTATGTAGGCCTGTATCCAGATTGGAGCTTTGATTATGGCATTGCTGATTATTAAAATGCGTGGCTCACAGCAAGGCAAAGTCGAGCGCGACACCTTAGAATGATAAACCGCAAGATGACATTCACTTGATTCCTCATCCGTTTCGTGAGCTTTTGCTGATAGATACTGTGGTTAATTGGCTGTGTCTGATTGCAGTGTTTACCATTTCAGTAATTAGAATTAACTTTTATTTTTATAATTTCCGTTTTCTTTTAATTGAAGTTGTAGCAGTTTTGTTATGTGGCTTTGTCTTTTTTTTATTAGTTTCAGTTATTGTAGTATGCTTCAGCCTTATTTCAGTTACCTGTAAGGATTTCTAATTGCTTATGATTTAGAATGCAGTTTTACTCTCTGATTCTCTACTTTCTGAATCTAATTTAAAGTTTATGAAACTGCTTCCAAAACACATCTAGTATGCAGGTGTGCTGTATTTTTCACAAATATCATAAATTATTCATTCATAAACAACAATACGCTTTTTACAAGCCAAATTGGTTTTGCATTGTAATGGACCAAACTGACTGATATGTGAAGAGACTTATTGACATTGATGCTGACTTTGACCTTTTTTTTGTCCACACCATATGACTTTGTATCTTTATATTTTCAGCTTTTTAAATGATTTAATGCTTTCCAATTTCAGGTGTTCAGATTTATTTTAATCACTTATTTTAGGCATTTTTCTTAGTTTTTGTTTTCTAATACAATAACCACACTTTCTAAATCCTGTGCTTTCTTATAAAACATAGTAAATGTGATGAAAAACATACTTTTCATCCGTTGAATTACATAATTTAGTATGCAGGTGTGCAGTATTTTTCACAAAAATAATGAATTTATATATAACTTATATTTTTTAGGAGTCACACTGTTTGACATTTTACAAGCTAAACTATTGGACGTTATTGGCATACTAACTTTGCCTTGTCAAAAAAAAAAAAGCCAAATGTCTTATATTTTCTACATGTTGGTCGCACCACATAACATTAATTTGGAAAAGCAAACTTTTTTCAAATATTTATAACATATGCTTCACTGCTCATTTGGTTATTTTTTCAACACTACTACTACTTCTAATAAAAATATTTAAATTAATAAATAATAATATCTAAATCATTAAACGCAAGCCAGTTGTACAACCCTGACATTTTGTACATTAAGCCCCCCAAAAATGTCAGAATGAATTTTAATTTAAAAAAAAGAAGAATATACCCATCATGAAGAGATATATTATGAATTGCATTTCAGATAAGTTAATGAATTATACAAAAAATGCCATAGCATTATGGGATAGCAAAGTGTCCTGTCCACTGTTTGCATGCTTCTGAATCAGAACAAGTATGTCACCCTATGCTGTTCTCCGTGATGCCCTTCTCATTTGGCGTACTGCTATTTGTTCTGTTTAGGAGTGTGGTGCACATATTCGGACTCAAAGAAGGCCCTTCTCAATGTGTTTTGAGCCAAACCGTCACAGACTGTGACACACTGACACATACATGTTGACAGACAGCTCATAAAACACACACACATACACACACACACTGCAAAGGTATGATCAAGGTTCAGCCTTGGATGTTCAGACATGTATGGAAGCAGGAGCTCTGGTCCCTAAGGCTTGAGGAAATCTGGATGTACTTTCTGAATTATTGATGCAATGTAGACTATGCATAATGCAAAATACATGTGCTGGGGAGACCTGGGGCAATGCTTTGGAGGCAGGCAGGCAGGCTGTTTTCTGCGCAGCCAAAATGGGCACTAGATCCCAGTTTAGAAGCCTCACCTGACAAGACCTGCAGCGCTAAAGTGAGTACAGCTCATTGTGCTGTAGAAAGGTTTATGCCCACTGTACAGCTTCACACTCCAGCCATTAGATATAGAATTGCATACATTTATAGAAAGGTTTCGGTCATCAGATCATTTCTATTCTTGCTGTTTTTTGTTTCTGTAAGAGCTTGGGTTTTGTGAACCAAATATGAACAAATGAATATTTCAACACATGACTTAGTGCTTCTCTAGACAGCAATAATTTACCAGGCAATTCTGTTCCATTTGTTCTATTCACATCGTTTTGTTTGTTGTCCTTGGCTGCTTTATTGTATCATACAGTCTGTTGGGCAAATCTCAACTTTTAAAATGCATCCAAACTGTAAATCATTCAAGCTTTTATTGGTCTTTCTTGATGTTGCTCATTCCTAAAGTTAGGGATTTCAACAGATCCTATTTCTGAAAGAAGAAAATAAGTCCAAAAGATTAGATTTTTGGCTCAGCTTATTGAAAGAGAAACCAGAATATTATAGAGATTTCCAGGTGGGATGGTTTAACCACATAGCAACAACGAACAAAAACCTTTTGCAATTTGTTTTCAATAATATTTTGATTCTTTTTTACTTTTACATTTTAGTTGTCATTTTAAATTAAATTTTTAATTCTAACTTAGTTGTTTTTCTCTTCTTTTTTACAGTTTAAAAATAAACTACTTAAAAATCTCTTTAAAAATTACATAAAAAATATTTTTAAAAACTTAAACTTCTTTTATTTAAGAGTTGTTAAATATGTGTTAAAATAACTAAAACTAAAACTGAAATAAAACTTAATAAACACTATATAGACAACAAAAACTAATAAGCTGGCAGTGCAAATCAAAATATCAATTTAAAGTGTTTCGTAAAAAGTTATCATGTTCACGCTCAGATTTACCTTATGCGTTCTACTGTCTTTTGTAAATCAAGCTTCTGTTAAAACATCCTCCTATCCATCATTTGCGATGACAGACACTGCTCTTATCCTGATTGTGTAAGAAAACAGCAGCAAGGGCCAGTGGTATTCATACACTAATTCATGTCAAGCGTTCAGGGAGCAGACACACATGCAGACAGTATTAATTCCAACCCATAACTGTCTATGAACTTTCTTTGACCCTCACTATTTAAATGCACACAAAACCAGACAACGAGACCATCTCCCTCCCTCTCTTCCGGCAGACGCCAGCGCTTTGATTGCCTATCATGAAAGCAAATATGTATACCTTATAAAGACATGCCCAAGGTCAGAATAACACATAAGGGTCCAATCTCCATATCCAATAGATTATCTTACAATGGGGCATTTCAATTCAAACCTAAAATATACATTTATTGAAGATGCTTACAGGGCTATATTAAGTCATATCTATTGATTTTTTTTTTTCTTCAAAGATTTGTCTTAGATGCATATATGTGAGATGTGTTAAGAGTGGAAATGTCCAAAGAGCATGCATAAAATACAAAACTTCTTCAAGTGTTTCTATAGGGGTATAATGATTTTTTCAGATAATTTAAAAGCATTGAGGTCTTTCCAGTGCAGCTGAATTAATTTAATTTTCTTTTTAAGTAGAAACACTATTTCAGTATTAATAATTTGCATATGTAATCCAAAAACCAAAACAGTCGTATTTTAATACAGTCATTCCATTTATTTGTAATCTGTAACAATATTATTATAGTTGAGATATTTCAATAGATTTTATTAATATTTTTAATTAGTTTTCACATTTATATTTCCCATTTTCATTTTAATTTAGAATTTTTTTTAGTTAATTTAAATATTTTTTACCATTTTTATTAGTTTTTATCTATATAGTTTTTGCTAGTGCCACATGATTATTAGCATCCAAAATAAGTTTTTTTTCACATAATATGTGAAGAAATGCACTGATTCTTAGTTTTTTTGTTTTTGTTTTTTAAATACTATTTAAAGTAAAACGATTCAAACTTTGAATACAAATGTTTGAAAAATATATTCATGTTCTAATGTATATTCAATATTCATCATATCTCTCCCATAGATATTATTAATCATCATTCTAAAATGAAAAGATGTAATGCCATTTTTTTTTTTCTTTTTTGCGAAGCAGGAGTTACCCAAGGAATATGAAAATGAGGAAAGTTTTTTTAGCTTCAGCTGAAGAAAAATGAAGAAAAGTTCCTTCATTTGTCTCCCCGCTAAGACCTGAACAACCATACAGTCATATTGAATTGTGGGACAGGAATGGCACACAGCAGCAGAGAGCAATGCTCTCATTAGGGACAGAATGTAATAAAAAAGATGATGTCTGCGGGGGAAAAACAAGCCCTGCTGGTCGATATGTTCCAGCGAGCGAGTGTCCCGTTTCGGTTGATGGAACGTATTACGTTGGAATACAATTTTAGCTCCTGCATTTTCTGAGCATCCCTGGACACCGAAGGTAGAAGAGAATGCCGATGCCTGTGGAACAACTGAAGTGCTGGGATCTTCAGAGCTCTGACAGGATACCTGAGCAGGTGACATCTGTTTGTCAGATTCAACTCTCTCCTGACTTTGCTGGAGACCTCTGAGTCCGAGGCTCTCAGCTGGTGAACTGCAGGTTGGTCGTGAACAATGGGGGAAGAAAAAGGCTCAGTACAAGCAATAAAATCTAACTAACCATAAGCTGAGTAAAAAGGGCAGTCAGATTTTAAAATGTTTAGCATATTTTCCATTGTTGATGTCAAATGGTATGCAGTGCATTTGTGTGACATACCTGCCTCTGAATATTAAGCTAAGAAGGCTCCAAGAGGTGGCATCCAAAGAAGTGCATTTGAAAGGAATAGTTCACTCAAAATGAAAATTCGGCCAATAATTACTCACCCTCACGTTGTCCCAAACCTGTAAGACCTTCATTCATCTTCGGAACACAAATTAAGATATTTTGTATTTAATCAGAGAGCTATCTGATCCTCCCACAAACAGCAGGTTCACCCAAAAAGTATTCTTGTTGCTTCATAACGTTCTGACTGAACCAATGATGTCATATGGACCATACTTTGACAATGTTTTTGGTATTTTCTGGGCCTTGAACGTGTAAGGACCCTTACTGTTTATGGGGGGATAAAATCCAAAATATTTGTGTTCTGAAGATGAATTAAGTTCTTATGGGTTTGGAATGGCATGAGGGTGAGTAATTAAGGACAAGATTTAGATTTTTGAATGAACTAACCCTTTAAAAATCCCAACCTGGTCTCACTGAGTGGTTCTAAAACACAGGCTTAATACGCAAACCCTGACAGGTTTTAATTATGTTTATATAGGTACATATGTGTTCGTATTATGTTGCTTCAGGTACCGCGATGGTTCAGAATTTGAAATATCCACAGACTGTTGCTAAAAGCTAATGCTCTATCATGTTAGAAATATGCTCTAAACTAAATCCAACCCTACACCTACCTGAAAGTGTTAATAAATGCAAAACTGATATAAAAAGGCATTTGTTGATGCCATTTCAACTTTCTTTTACACAGATTTAAACTGCTTTGGCAAACCATAGTTTTGTCGAGCCATACCGAACAAACCTACCGTCTATGAAAAACCATAGATATGAAGCTGGTTATGTGTGATTCTAACGTTAAAAACATCAGTTTTCATATCTGCCAGTATATTAATATTGTTTTGAAGTCATAACATGACTTCAAGTAAGTGTGCTTTATTATTCGAAATGCTTTAAATTTGTGTGAAAAGGAATAAAAGGTGTCAGAGTTTTATTGACTCTATTGTTCTCTTCTTTTGGAAACTGAAGTGATATGTACTTGTTGGTATGTGTTTCGCTAAAGTGCACCAAGGTACGTTTATGCCATGAAACCAGGTAGAAAAACTTTCACAGCAATGCTATAGAAGATCCTTTTGTCTTTCTCAACGGACATTTTAGTGATTTATTTCTTAGCATGAGGAACATTTCGGTAATCTAAAGAACATGTTTTTTGCACATGATGATTGTGTGGTAAATTAGTGGCAGATGAGATAATAAAAAATCACTAAAAAATCAATAGACATCTCAAAAATTGTTCATAACTGTAAAAGAATGTGCACCTTTACACATTTTGATAAAAAGCTTTTTTAAACTGCAGCATGTTGTTATTGGAGGAGGATATCAGATGGATGGCAGCAGCTAGAACAAAGGTGAAAAAGTTACCCAAACAAAAGCAGAACCTCATAAATGTGTCGGCTGCCTGGCAGCAAAGTTCAAAGAAACTATGAGTGTGGAAAAAAGTAATTTTTTCTCATACAGCCCATAAAGCTTTGTCGATTCAGAGATTGCCTGCAATGTCATGCGCTGCAGACATTGGTTAACAGCATAAGGATAAACAGAAACGATCAAGGTGTCAGAAAAGGAAAGTTGACCCACAACGTGCAAAACATATGCAACTCTGCCTTTTGGGAGCTGATGGAATGTTCTTGCAGTCAAAACCTGCTTTGTTTAAAGATCATCTTGATGTAGCACCTTTGCCACATATCTCATGTATAAGCTCAGGCTTTAGACTGGAATTCTGTAGAAAAACTCATTCACCTCATCTCACCACATGTAAAAAAAAAAAAACACATTCTCACAGCTACAGCCCACTTGACAGATGTTCTGTTTGATACATCACTTATAATAAATGGGGTTAATTTAAAATCCTAACTTTTAAGATATTACTATTGAGTGGAAGAACACTTAATTTACCAGAATGCCCTTACAGTAATGAGTCAAGCTCTGGAAGTTAAAATTATTTTTCTCCATAAGAGAATTGATTTTTAATGGTAACATTAAAGTGTTTAAAGTAGATGTACTTTGGACAATGAGGATGTTAACACTCTCAAACTACTTTAATGTGTGTGTGTGTGTGTGTGTGTGTGTGTACATGTACGTGTGTGTGGTATATCATTACCTCATAGCTGGTTGGTTTAACTCTTCAACATTTCTTTAAACCATATATGGAAAATGAATGGAAGAAATACCTCTATAAGCAAGGACACTGAAAAGAAGTGGGCAGACATTCTTGCTGTTCATTGCAATTCAGTAAATTCCAAGTGCTGTAATTAATGTAATGTGGGACCACAGTTGTGGATGACAACCAGCCTAGTATAACAAGGTTAGTGGAGCCTGCGGATCCATATGCAGCATTTATTAGAGCAAGGTAGTATAGGCGGGGTCAGGATGAGCAAACAGGTACAATCAGGGCTAGGCAAGGCAGAGTCGAAAAACAATTACAAGGTAACAATATGAGGTAACAATCTAAGGTCGGTAACAAAATAGAAAGGGCGGAGCAGGTGACAGTGACGCCCCCCAGACCGGACAACAGCTCTCCTGGCCGTGACTCAGAAACATAACTTGACAACAGCTCTCTTGGCCACGATTTGGGGCTTGGACCTGACAACGGCTCTCCTCGAAACCAGGACTTTACAACGGCTCTCCTGGCCATGATTCGGGGTTTGGACCCAACAGTGTTTTCCTTGGTCGGGATCTCAGACACGGGACCTGGCAACGGCTCTTCAGGCCGTGATTTGGGGCTGGGACCTAACAACTGCGGACTGGACTGGAATTTGGATCTGCACTCTTGGCCGAAACTCTGGGAAAGAAACCGTCAACTGGAGTAACTGCTCGAGAACCTCCATATCTGGGGTCGAGCATGGAAAGGTTCAGTGACCATTGAATGAACCGATTTAGAGGTCGATTTAGAGGTAGTACCTACGGAAAATCTACAACCCAAGTCGACATCTCTGAAGATCGTGCAGCCACTGGCGGAACATCTAGGGCATGATCGACCAGAGCCGGTTCGGGTCGAGGCTCTGCAGTGACAGTACCAGCAGGTGCAGTATCGGGTGATGGGTGTGTGAACTGTATTTTCTGGACCATTGCTCTCACTGACATCATAGGTGGGTCTGCCAGGCTGGATGCTGAAGTTGGAACTTGATTATGACAATCCTTTTGAGTAGCGGCTGGGGATCTGGAATGGTGGCCATCTTGGGTTGTGACTCTTTCTGAGGAATGGTGGCCATCTTGTCTGCTGACTTGGGCTGAGGCAGTGCGGTGACAGCCATCTTAAGCAGTGGTTCGGGTGTCACAGACATCTTGTGCAGCGGATCGGTTGTGGCAGCCATCTTGTACAGTGGCTCAGGTGTCACAGACATCTTGTGCAGCGGATCGGTTGTGGCAGCCATCTTGTACAGTGGCTCAGGTGTCACAGACATCTTGTGCAGCGGATCGGTTGTGGCAGCCATCTTGTACAGTGGCTCAGGTGATTGTGGATCTGGGGTGACAATCGCTGGTCGGTGGTCTCGTTGCCTATCGCTACCATAGGGAACGTCCTCTTTCACCTCTCTTACAGTGAAATTCGAGCCACAATGCCATAGTACAAAATCCATTAATTCGAGAGCAGACAGACCAAATCATAACACGTCTCATGGCAATTTGTAGATATTTTACGAGGTGGCTAATTCGTACAAATTCATACCACCTCACTACGATTTTTGCTAAATCCTACATATTTTACGAGTTGCCAATTCGAATGAATTTGTATGAATGACCTCCACCTAACTCTGTCCCTAATCCTACCTGACAAATCATATAAAATTATATGAGTGAGGTTGAACAGATTTGAACGATTTATCAGGAATTTTACACCTCATATGAATATGTACGAATTGGTCGCAAGACTGTGTTGTGATAACTAATAAATGACTAGGGCTGGGCGATATATATCGAACGATATATTATGTGCATCTCATCAGTAAAGCCGGTTCTTTGATTAGCGCTAAATCTTCGTCAGCTGTTTTTAAATGCAGCGCCAGTTTATGAACAGAGCCGTACATCACTGACAAGCTACGCGTTAGTTTTGCGGGTGATTCAGTGGCGCAGCTTCTCAGTGATCTACGGCTCTGTGTATAAGCTGGTGTTCCTTTTAAAAACTGCTGACGAAGATTTAAAGCTAATCAAAGAACCGGCTTTACTGATGAGATACGCATAATATATATCGTTCAATATATATCGCCCATCCCTATAAATGACCGATATTAAAATCTATAGATCTACAGATCAAATCTATAGTTTTAAATATTAACAAAAACTATAACAGAATATCAATGATAATAAATCAACACAGCTACTTTGGGGAAAAGATATGAAATGCTACAAGTGAATTTTACAGTGTAGTATTATATTGTTATTATAACAGTATTATAATGTTATTTTGCAAATCATTAATGAGTTTCATTAAATAATTAGTGTTTTGAATGCTTAACCAATATTGATAAATTAAATAAAAATCAAATGATGTCTAATAACAATTATATGAAGAAACAAAACGTCTAGGTTACGAACGTAACCCACGTTCCCTGAAGGAGGGAACGGACCATTACATATGGGATCTCGCACGAGAGACCGTTCGTCTTCGAGTCTTTGAAAAAAGGCCAATGAATACTGGCGTGCAATAATTACAGCCAGGTGCACCTCATCACTGCGTGAGTATAAGAGCTTGGCATACTCCCGACGCGGTAGCATGTGGCTAATGGCCTCAGCCTGCTGCTGGACTGCCGAAAACTTCTGGACAAAGTCCTCGACAGTGTCGCCGAAGAGACCAACCTGTGAGATGGGCACAACAAGAAAACGAGTTTTATCAATGTCGGCCATCTCAGCAAGGTTGAGCCAGAGGTGTCACTCCTGAGCCACTACCGTGGACATCACCTGACCAATGGCACATGAGGCAACCTTCGTCGTCCGGAGGGCGGATGCGGCACAGACTTCCTGTATAACCCCTTGGTCAGGTCCACCCTCGTGCAGTTGTTTCAGTGCTTTGGCTTGATACACTTGCAGTGTAGCCATCACATGCAAGGAGGTAGCAGCCTGTCCAGTGGCATAGTAAGCCCGGCCCGCGAGAATCCCCTCGGCGGCTCGGAGGAGCATAGCCGAGAGCTCAGTGTCCGCCTGGGATGGCGCAGCAACCGCGGACGGCCTCTGCTTTCGCACCGACGAGCACTTCACCGCTCGGCACTCCCTCTGATGCAGCGGCAGACATCTCAACATCCTCGGGTGCACCAAAGGAGATGCTGGGCCCGGTGGCATTCAGGGGAGCGTCATTCTCTGGAAACACCATGGTGGAACTACGGATGACGGCCGAAGTCCGTGGAGCGTTCTGCACCGTCACCTGGAGATCGCCCAGGCGCCTCGTCGTAGTAGCGCCGAAACCTTTACAGCTCAGCGGACCACGAGGAGGACGCACCAGGAGCCGTCTCACGAATGAGAGGCGGGATCTCAGCGTAGTGATGGTCATGCGTCCGCAATGAACGCATGACTCATCCACAAGCGCAGCCTCAGGGTGTTCCCGGCCCAAACACGAGAGACAGCGATCGTGCCCATCTGAGGATGTGAGGAAACTCCCACACTCAGAAGCACACGGCCGCATAGACATTCCGGAGAATGGCTATGAGGACGTGCTTGAAAATCGCTCTTTTTAGATGCCAGGTTGCCCAGGGAGAGCCTCTGCGTGGCACTGCGTGCACTCAGGTGAGGTCTCGAAGGCGAGCAAAGGATTGGCTGCTCAGAGCCTTTAAAAAGGCTACCATCTAACTTCTTTCAGCAGACTCGAGAAACAGTGTACAGCGTTCAGCATTTAGCATCCAGCGACAGCATACAGACGAGCGCTCTGAAGCGAAAGGCTGTGAGTGCAATCCAGCCGTGCCCTCTTATACTCACGCAGTGATGAGGTGCACCTGGCTGTGATTATAGCACGCCAATATTCATTGGCCTTTTTTCAAAGACTCGAAGACAAACAATCTCTCTTGCTAGATCCCATATGTAACGTCGAAGTGATTCGACTGAAAGGGTAACTCTCATTGTACTGTGCATATATATTGCATGTAAAAAAACATTTTAATTAGTTGTAGTTTCTCTATACTAAGTGAAAATAATAGACTAGGTGGATTCTAAACATGTCCTTTGCAATAAAAGAGCACTTTCTGAGCATTAAAATCCTCCTCTGGGTCAGACTGTGAATAATGATTTACACTGATATTGTTGTAACACAAAGACACTTGGTTGACATTTCAGAATGTTTTGAAGAAACCCGAGAATCAGTTGTCACTTTGCCATGCTTTCATTGATCCTCAGAGTATGTGTCCTAGTGTCCTGCTGCGCTCTCACTCTGACAGCAGATTCTCTCTGTGCGCAAATGACAGCCGACGACTGAAAGCAGATGCCGGAACATCTATTCGCTTTTGTTCTAAGTCACCTTACCCTCGTCATAACAGATTCTGCGCTCCACTTTCCTTTTTTCACTTGGCTCAGATCATCCCGGGATGGCAGACTGTCTAATGAATGCATAAGGCCCCTTCAAAGGCATTAAGAGGAAGCCGTGCCTTTACAATATATTTTACTGCCAAGCCTATTTGGAGACATTCCAGAGGCCATTTTCCCACATTAGCTGAAGCTACAGCCAGATTTTTTTCTTCTTCTTCTTCTTCTTCTTCTTCTTTTATCCTCCTCCTCTTTTAGCACCATTTGTCCTGATTGTTGAGGTGATGATAATGTCCTGGATCCAGCTCAGGTAATTAGAGGTAATTTAGCTGAGACACTGCCTGGCAACAATGCAACAAAGTTTTTTTATACAAGAAAACACATCTATAACAGATGTTGTAAATAAAGTTTTGGGAAGAAACGGTCAGCATCTAATTGGTGATAAGATCATATCATTGGATATTCACCATCTTTGCCACATGGAATTTGAACACATGCAAAAATTTTGAATGCAATTGGATTTTACTTAAAGGAACACTACACTTTTTTTGGAAGTTGAGGTTTTTTTAAGTACACAGTGTAACTACAGAGAGTCAAGTTTGAACATTCTGTCATGATTTTCTATCCCTTGAGTTGTTCCATAGCTGTACAGGTTACTTTTTAATGTTGCTCACAAAAGACTTCCATAGCATGAAAGAGTATTGTTAATAGGGAACAGCAATTGATTGGTTACTATTTTTCAAAATATATTTTGGATTTTGCAGAAATTTGTGTAGATTTGTAACAACTTGATGTGAGTAAATGATGAAAGAATTGAATTTTTGGTTAAAATGTTAAGTCACTGATGTCACATGGACTGTTTTACTGATGTTTTTACCACATTTCTGGATCTGGGATCATTTCAGTTGTGTTGATGGCTCCAGATGGATACCATCAAAACTATCCTAATTTGTCTTCTGAAGATGAACAAAGCTATTCTGGGTTTGGAACGATATGGGTTTTACTTTCCCTCAAATGTGTGAATTTATTGAATATTTTGGGTCATCTTGATGGTTTATGTCATTATGTTATTGGCATTCCTGCAACTTTAAAAAAAATACTTAACTGTAAAAATTAGGTCCGGGACTCGATTAAAAAAATTAATCTAATTAATTAGAGGCTTTGTAATTAATGAATCGCATTTTAATTGCATATAAATATTTGATCTGAGAACAGTGAGAAGTTTTTTTTTCATATGGATTTTTAGTATACCATTGAATAATAACTGAATACATACTGTAAGCTTAAGCAACATAATATTGTTTATTTTTGTTCAGCAGACCAGTGCAATATTGCCATTAAGTGTAGCAATAGGA
>JAUMHR010000060.1:14916916-14930675 GCA_032361145.1 Enteromius fasciolatus | reverse complement strand
TGATCGATTGCATCATTCTACCAGACGCGAGTATGTTTTCTGAATGAGATGACAGCGCGTGAACGGAGCAGGATCATACCTGTACAGTAACTGCATTTGCCTGTGTGTGTGTTTATATTGTTCAGAGGTGCGTCGAAAACTGCAAAACTGTTTTGACCAAGCGTCAAAATGTGACGAGTTGGAGTGAGACTGTGTTGCCTGATCAGGAAAAAAATCTTCTACTTGAACTCCCTTCAATCTTTTTGTACATTGCAAAAAGGCCTTAATCTTTTCGAGGGTATACGCATTTCCTCCAGATCTCCTAAAAAAACTGAGTCAACTGAGCTCACAGCTACACTCTCATTTTCCGTTAAAGAATCACCAGAATTTCTATAACATCAGATATAACTCCATGATCCACATCTTTCATCTGTTTTTCCTGGACCTGTTCTTTCCTTGTTTTTTTACCCCTTCTCTTCCCATTAGTTTCCTTTTAGTGTTGGCGTTTTAAAAAGAGCGTCATCAAGGTTCAAATCCTGTCCATTATTTAGAATCATGTACACTTGTCTTCTGAAAGCAACAATGTGTTTAAGTTGTGCAGCTTTACAGTTTAAAGTAATCTTTTCAATCTGCAACACAACATCTTTGATAAACGGTGGAACGTTTGACAATATGACTTTTTTGCTGGCTGCATCAAAGGCATTGCGGCTGTATAAGCATCATTTATGACAATTCAACTCTCAATGATCTCATTAGCTTTGTTCATGTCATCTAAGAACAAAACCATTGCGCTATTCAATTCTTGATGCTGACAGAATGCTTCTGTGTCCAACAACTTCTGCAACTGCTTAACTACATTCTGCCACAGAGCAGTGTTCCGCGGGAACAACTTTAATGCCATGCCACCCCCTTTAGCTGATCATGCGTAACACCACCAGAGGAGAGGAGAGGAGAGGAGAGGAGAGGAGAGGAGAGGAGAGGAGAGGAGAGGAGAGGAGAGGAGAGGAGAGTGTGCTCTCAGAAAGAGCTGGAGACAGAGGAGCATTTATTCCTGCACTGTGATTGCTACTATAACATCAGAGATTCACGTTTCCCCAAATTCCAACAAATTACACCAGATGTTATGGCATTACCAAATGCAGAAAAAATTAAGTCACATTTTAGGGAAAAATTCCAAAATGATCACAACAGCAGCAAGATATGTATCCGCCTGTCCCAAACTAAGACTATCAGCCAGTGGACAAAACAGAAGATAATTTCTTACATGTTTCTTATTTACTGAAAACAAATACAGTGAATTATTTTATTATTTTCAGATCTATACTTGTTTTGCTTATGTAGTGTATAATATTTGTTCCTCATCATAATTATTTGCTCCTTCATGTAATGGATAATACTTCGGCAATACTGTGTAGGTCATGCCAATAAAGCTTATTTAAATTTGAGAGGAGAGGAGAGAATTAGTACATTATTATAGTTTTTTTAATTGTTTAAATGTGATTTTGAGATATGGAAACAGTGAAATCAAACTGTTGTATATGTTTATCTTGGATCAAACAGCCTTAAATATGTCATCATGATCAATTAAATCACTGTTGTTTACCAGGTCTCTCTTTGACATGTCATCTAAAAGTAATTTTGGCAACAGTTCCAGGCCCGGTTGCCTTTAATCTGCTCTGTGATTTACCACCAGCAGCAAACATTAAAACCTATCCGAGTCCCATTTACAGGTGTGACGAGTCCTTCCATGTGAGCAGTCAGGTGACAGTGTTTTAGCCATTACAGTCTGTGCCGCTACAATGTGTGGAATATTTTGTATACTTGGATACACTCCCTAATTTGAGCAAAATCCTATTCTGCTTTGTGCTTTTTGTTTAATCATATTTTATTCTGCCATTCCATTTCCATCATGGCAAACAGACCGACATCAAAACATTCCCAATTTAAAAGCTCAAAAAACAGCCACGGCTCTCCTCAAAGCATACATGAATCGCCTCTAATGGACCTCACACTCATTTACAAAGCTTGTAAAACCTCTGGAGGGATTTTCTGCATCAAATTAGCCTGCGCAATTTGAGGCACTTACAGTGGTCTGAAAATGTGGTCATTTACTTCGCAGAATCCCAAACAGATGAATCACCGAAGGTGATAGGCCTTTAGAGCCAGTGAACTTACAGTGGGTAATGTCTTTAATAACACACTGCAGTCATTTAAAGGTCTTAGTATTTCCAGTCTGGCTTCAGGAAGCAAAAATCCTGTTAAGCAAAGCATATTTGGAAGTGCAGGAGGAGTCTGTGTCATAATTAAGGCCATGTCTCGCTCTCTTTCCTGCTCCGTGTGCAAGAGTCACGCAGTTTACAGCAAAATCCTCAGCAGCTGCCAGTTAATGGGAGGATTTTATAGGCTTTACCAAACATAGCTGTGTAAATTTCAGGTTTCAACTGCACGAGGGTCAGTGGTTTGGTGAGTTCAGGAAATGATGTAACTTGTGGCTTTTTTGCTTTATGATTTATGGTGCCTCATAAACACATTAAATCCCCTGCATGTGGCTTTAAGCACACACAGGAGCATTTCACAGTGCACTCCAGAAGCTGAACCTGAAGAGGAGCTCAAAAGCATTCTCTATGTCTTGGTGTTTGCTTCCATCTAGTGGTTGATGCATAAATTGCACATGAGGTTAAAGATACATGGAAGCAATAATCACTGAAAAGGATAGCTCACCCAACTCATTTTAGCTCATTCTTATGTTGCTACAAAGCTGTATGACATTTGTTCTTCTGTTGAACATAAAAGAATATATTTTGGTAGCTAAACAGCTGCTGGTAGCCATTGATTGTACAATCAAGAATTTTTATATTATTAATAGGCTATGTTTAGACAGAAACAACAAATATGCTAAATTGACCTCCACAGCAGAACAGAATTACATGACTGGTCATAATTCAGATCTGTTTACTGATGCATTTCATTTAATTTCCTAATTGCCTATCTTTTTACCTCAATCCTCTGTCTGCATAAACAGTATGAATATGTCTATTGCATTAAATAATATAGAAATTCTCCAGCTTTTAACAATATATTATAGACATGGTCTGGGCAAAGAGGAAAAAGGTAAAAATGCATGTGATATCATATGGACTAAAAATAAAATTCCTTTTTAATCATATTTCATGTCTTGAAAATAATTATTGCTTCTGTCAGGCTTCAATGTACCTAAGTGCTTGTATAAATTTTTTTTCTATTCCAATCTGGATGTTGATACGTTTGCTTCATGGATATTTGTGTGTTCATTTATTAGCCGATCACAAATTCCATGTGGCTAATAATTCTAAATTAAAATTCCTTCCAGCAGCAAACAGGAGATCAAAATAATATATTATCGATTGATAAATATGTACCCACATGTGACCATTACCTAAGAGAACTTCTTAAGAGTTTACTTCTTAAACTCAAAATCACTTCACGTTGAAGAAGGTGCTATTTAGTAAATACTTGAGGTCAAAGGCTTGGGTTGACAAACGAATCCCTGTGACAAGGCACTACATGAACGTTAGAGGGCAGCAGTGAGAGCAGCACTGAGTTGGATCTGAAGCCCACTCATATTAATGTGACAATTAAAGCTAAATCTGGGAAATTTGACTCGTGTAATCATTTGCACCGTTTCCTTGGCCTGTCTCTCATACTGCACAATGCACCTGCTGCCCAAAATCGTTTCCAGACCATTGTCATTTTTGGCTGGACTATTGCAATGCTCTTCTGGCTGGTCTTCTATAATGCACAGACCTCTACAAATAATTCAGAATGCAGCTGCATGACTGGTCTTCAAGCCCACAAGGACCCACATCACACCTCCCTTTATCACCCTATACTGGCTAGCGGTTGTGGGTCACAGCAACTTTTAGATATTGATGCTTGCTTATAGATTAAGGTTCAGCAGCACCCTTCTACCTATCTACACTGCCCACTTAAGATTAGTGAGTGAGCAATGTCTAATGTTACCATCCCAGAGAGGCATAAAACATTTCCAAAACATTTACTGCTCCTTGCTGGTGGAATGATCTTCCCACCCCCATCCGAAATGCCAAATCTCAACCTAAACAATTTCTGAAACGTTGCATTTTTGTGTTTTTCTGTCTCTGTATGATGAATTACTTGTCGTATTCCACGTTTATAAATCACTTTGGATTAATGCGTCTGCTATATGAATAAATGTAAATCGAAATATGTTGACTTGTGCTAGGAAGTGTGCTTTCTGTCTCTCATAACAGCAGTGTCTCTTGATGCACCTTCTCTGGTGTGCATGCTGTCCACTCCATGGCTTCTCTGGATTTAACTCAGCTTAGTCCTGAGGGTGACTGCACCTGTGAACCATACTTGGCAACTGTAAATACACACCAGGCAACAAAAACACATTTAAACTTTCATTAAAAAATTAATTATCCTGTTGTGTGATGGTTATTGTGTGTTGCTATGCTATGGATTTTGGGAACCGCTGTCTGTTTCTGTTTATTAATGAGAAAACATCAAGATGAGCACGATTTACTGAATGACCATTCCTTGGGGCCATATAGAGGTCGAAGAATTGAGATCACAGTATTGCACAATTAAATTCATTGATTAATGACAATGTTAATACTGCCAGGATTATTTACTATTTTAAAAATGCATTTTTATTGAGAATTTTATAGGGGAAATCAATGTTTTTTTTGTTTTTTTATTTAACCTTTATTTAACCAGGCAAACCAGATTAAGAACAAGTTTCTTATTTGCAACTGTGGCCTGGCAAAGGCAGAGCCTTTAGGTAAAACAGCTTATAAAATAAACAAATTGGGAAATCAATGTAAGTCACTATACATTTCGTCTTTTAACATTGTAGGATCCTAAAATAGCGTAATCACATATGAAAAATGTAATTTAGGGACTGTTCGTTTTCAGGTATTGTCCCTATTGTAGCCATACTTTCTGTACTTCAATAAGACAGAAACTCCATAAAACAGTTGTACAATTTGTGTGATAAAAAAATACTGAATATGGGACATTTATACAGTACTTGCCATTGTCTATACCTCACAGCCTCGTTCTCATCTGTGTTAAACTCAAGAATTTGTCCTCCGATCTGGTTTATAGGTGAGCGTGATTTCACCAAGTACAAGATGTTCCTGGAACAACATTCTAATCGACCAATCATAATTGAGGAATAACTTTTTTGGAAATATCTGTTTTAGACTTCTACATCCTTGTTAATCAGCCTTCATTTCCCACTGATTTTAGGTTTATAACACTAGCAAGCCGTCAGAAAGCTAGGACGGAACTGTAAATAGGAGCTGTCCATGGTGCTGAAATGAACCCCGCACAAGTGATTGTGAGCAAATGGGCGTTTATTTGAAAACGGGAGACTATTATAATGTTGATATTTAAGATGGTTTAAACGTGATACCTGTAGGGATAAAAGTAGGGGACTTCTTAACGAGGAATATTTGGATAAATACAATTATTCATTATTTTATCTTAAAATACCAGTGATTACGACAAACTTAAGTTGTTTCCAACTTTTACAGTAAACTAAATAAATTCAGTAAATGCTTAGACTGGCGTTTTCGATTCATTTTAAAGAATCGGTTAATAAGACTCGTTCGCACATGAAGCGCTAGCTTGTATGTTCGAACACTGAATCGGCTCTTATGAAGCTATTAGTTCGAGCTGAGTGCTTTTGATTTACTAAAAAAAGAGTCGAATCATAAGAGCTCTTCGTTCTAATATCTGAATTCATTTTAAAGAACCGGTTCATTAGAGTGAATCGTTCATCAGTCGACACCGGTAACGCTAGCAAACGGTAAACAGCACAGTTCGACAAGTAGCCTATTTCTGAATAAGAACCAATTCGCAGTTCCCAACCCTAGTGATATCAGAAGCACATTCATTATTTTGATTGAATATTGCGCTTCCCAATTGCAGTCCGCAGTGAAAGCCAGAGAGAGGGTGTGTGTGTGAGTGTGTGTGTGTGTGTGTGTGTGTGTGTGGTGAACGTGTGACAGACCCCCTCCCTTTCTCCACCCCTTCCCAGCACAAACAGCAGTGTGATATTTACATTTCAAGCGACATTTACTCCATCTTCACCCTGCTAATTCACAATATTCAGCTTTTAGACAAGCATCTGAGACATAAGACGCTGATCTGTTGTTTTTGATTCCGGCGAGGACCAAAACAAGGAATCGTGCATCGCCCTGTCGCTTGTGACAACGGGGATAGCAGGATTATGATGTTTTCCTGAATGTTGTGGGAGGTTTGGGTATGGGATCTATGACGCCCTTTGGAAACTGAAGACCCACTTTGAAAACAGCATATTTTATTATTTTGATCGAGATTAGTCCAGCCAACCGAGTAAGTCAGAATATTTAAGACATATCTTCTCGTAAGCGAAGGATAGATCGATAGATCAGTTGAAATAGACTAAATTTGGACATAAACTCCAGCCCGCAGTGATGCTCCAGTGTCTGGACTGACTTTTAATATGCGCACTCAGACGGAAATGGAAACCTGGACATTTTAAGTCATTGATCACTTGGGACCGAATCATAAACATAGACTTGCAACCACATCACAGGTCAAGCTGACACCCAGATGTGAAAGTGATCGCGTGTCCTGGGCTTCCCTGGTCTAAGGGATTACTAGTATTCATTATAAGAGCAGAACAGTCTTCGGAGGGTACACGATGCCCACCTCTCGGTCCGGCGCGTGCTCGGTGGAATACTGGGTCGATGGCTCGCGCCGAGATGCGACAGTGGAGGATTTCTATAACATGGGCCCAGAATTAGGCAGGTAAGTGCATTACTGCATCCACTTTACATTCGCTTTGATAATATTGTGGAAATACATACATGCACACTATGTAGCCTATCTATGATTTTATGTATAATTACATGCCGACCTTTATTGCTTTTATGACAATGCTGTTGTATCTGTTGACTAATATGTAGAACCAATATTTAATTGTCTAATTGTATTTGTGCTTTTAGGTAATAAATAAATAAATAAAAATGAAAATATAATTGTAGCCCATCATTGTTAGAAGCTATAATCGGTTTGACCAATAATTTATTTATTTATTTATTTATTATTATTTGCTAATATTAACTCTTGTATACTTAGTTGTTCTACAGTGTTAGTGAGAAATGTGAGCATCAAAAGCCAAAAAATTATTATTACTAAAATATTCAAAATGGATATATTATTCCTTTGTTTAAGTAGAACTTGTTACCGTTGTTGAACAAAGAATTCTGAATAAAGAATAATTGTTAATATTATATATATATATATATATGTGTGTGTGTGTGTGTGTGTGTGTGTGTGATTAGAATTGAAGAACAAATGAATAGATATTCATGAATATATTGTTTTTTACAGATTATTCCTCCATTGATATTAAATATATATATTCCGCTTCTATAAATTGCTGCAACTGGCATTATCGCTATTGCAGTTGATTATATTTACATGTAACATGAATGCACTAATGTCAAGTATTAACATTTGTGCTGCCTATGTCTATATGTGAGCAAATGTTCAGGTTTTGTGCAGTAATCAAGCTTGTTTTGCTAATGAGTCTTTGTTGTATGTAATTGTTACAGTTAAGGATGGGTGGTTTCCAAACTAATTGAGCTTAAATTTAATCTCCCCTTAGTAAACTAATTATAATGCACTTAATTGAGCACATTAAGGAAGCACCCAATCTTTGCAAATGTCACCAAGTGCTCTAAAATGTCATCATTACCTCCCAGGATGTGGGATGCAAAATGTTGAGCAGTTGTTGTCTCCTGATTTTATTCTGGCATCATGGGCATATGATATTATTCAGAACATCTATGGACCTTTTTTGCACAAAACGAAAAGTTTTTACTGTAGGTTGTTGCATTGTATGACTGCAAGTGCTTTGATGCTTGCTGATTAGGCTGAGGGCTGTTTGTCAGACACTGATGTGTTGAAGTGTTGGATTACAAGGCAGCAGATGGAGAAATGATGGCCTGCTCTTTGAGCGCTCGTCTGATCGAGTCATTTACTCACCATGAAAAGCAAAGACAAGATCTGAGAGATAACATGAAGACACACAAATACTATAGTCTTATATGTGACCCTGGACCTGGAAAAGTATACATTTTTCAAAATCGATTTATACATAATCTGAAAGCTGAATAAACTTTATTTCCAGAGATGTATGGATAGGATAATATTTGGCTGAGATACAACCATTTGAAAATATGAAATCTGAGTGTGCAAAAAATCTAAATGACCTTTAAAGTTGTCCAGATAAAGTTGCAAATTACTAGTCAAAAATTATGTTTTAACATATTCACGGTGGGAAATTTACAAAATATCTTCATGGAACATGATCTTTACTTAATATCCTTAATACTTAAAAAAAAAAAGTATAATTTTTACCCATACAATTCTGAAATCTTCTTACAGTTCACCAAGAAAAAACAAAAAAGGGATTGTTTACGCAGAAATTGAAAATTCTGCCATCAGTTACTTACCTTCATGTTGCTACAAACTTGTATGACTTTATTTCTTCTGTTGACAAAAAAATGAAGAATAGTTGCTGCTAGCCATTGACTAGTAGTATTTTTCTTTCTTTTGGCTACCAGCAGCTATTTGCTCACCCACACTCTTCAAAATATCTAATTTTATGTTCCATGCATGAAATAAACTCATACAGGTTTGGAACAACTTGAGTAAATGATGACAGAATGTTAATTTTTGGTTGAACTATACTTACAAATGGGTTTTTGATTAAATCAAGATCAAACATCTGTTAATGGGCTCAGAAAATAAAACTAGTTTAACCCGTTTTCAAACCCTTTGATAGATATTTGTACTAGCTTTAATCATAAATTCATTTTTTGTGGTGCATGAAACATTCAGTGTAATGACGTTATGAATTTGAGACTTTCTGCTCCGATTTTATGGCGAATTTAATGTTTCTAAAACCCACAGAAAGCCTGTAAATGTGCATTACCTTCTCCAAGAGTTTCTGTTGTCAAGGACACTGATTGTTTTGACTCAGTTGCCATGGACATAACAGTGATGATGGGGGAGGAAGAAAGTAGCTAAGAAAGCTCCATGATGAGTTGAGCGGTGGAGGTCAAGGTCGTGAAGTGCCAACACTTTTCTTTCTAGAAACGTCTTGGTTTTGTTAGCATCTTCCTTCACTTTGTACAATGTGTTTGCATATGGTAATTGCTATAATGCACAGTTATTGAATTTAAGATCTTTATTTAACTACTATATAAAGATGACGTTGTGTTATCCACCAGGGGTGCCACATCTGTTGTGTTTCGTTGTGAAGAGAAGCAAACTGAGAAACCTTATGCTGTGAAGGTCTTAAAGAAAACCGTAAGTTGAGTTGTGATTATAAAGATATTTGCACTGTTCTTGATATCCCAGAATGACTGTGCGAGGTTATGTTCATTGTGATTGTGTCATATGTGCACTCAGATTGACAAGAAAATTGTGAGGACAGAGATCGGAGTCTTGCTGCGTCTCTCTCATCCAAATATTGTAAGATATTTATGTGCCTGGCGACATCTCAATTTTCACACTGTTATGAAATATTTCACATTTGTTGTGAGCTCATGCTGACATGAATAAGAACATAAATCTCCCATTGTTTTTTTTTTCTTTTAGATTCGTTTGAAGGAAATTTTTGAAACCGAGACGGAGATCTTTCTCATCTTAGAGCTGGTCACAGGTGGAGAGCTCTTTGACAGGTATGACGTGCTCCATAAATGAAAGGAAATTCAAATGTGAAACAGGAATTCATCTCCATAAAATAGTTCACAAATTCTATAATCATATACTTGCACTGAAATTGCTCCAGAACTGCACAGCCTTCTTTCTTTTGCAGAAAGAAGATATTTTAAAGAATGTTTTGTTTGTTTATACAATGAAAGTCAATGGGGTCCAAAACAATACTGAAAATAACAAGTTTCACTGTAGAAGAAAAAAAGAAGAAGCAGAAGAACAAGAAAAAAAATCAGTGTTTTAAAAATTATTAATTTATAAATATATAAAATCATTTTAATTTGTTAATATTTCTAATATTTATATTTTTCATTTGCGTTTTGCTTTTTAAGCTCTATTTTTATGTCAGCTAAGTAATAGCACTCCATCAAATTTATTTCCAAATTATTAATTAATGTATTATTTAATTTTCCCTTTTTGTTTCCTGTCTAGTTTAATTTTTTTTTAATTAAATATAAAGTTGAAATAAGATAAATATTTAATAAAATTAAATAAAAATTACTTTATTTCAGTTGGCAAGGTGGCGCTAAATTTATGTATAATGCATTATAAAATTCATTTTAATGCATTAATTATACATTGTCATTAATAAGTGTAACCACAGTTAATACATTATATTTATAACATTATACGTCATAATTAAAATGCATTATTCCTCTTTAATAACCGTTTATAATGCATTATACATAAAGGCTTTAAGTAAAGTGTTATCAAAATTATTTTTAACTGTTTTAGTTACAGTTAACCATAACAGCACTGCACAGAAGAAAGAAAATCCAGATTTGGAACAACATGAGAGTCAGTAAATGGTGGCATCATTAAGCAATCTGATTTACTGCTTGAAGATTATCAAGAGATGTTCTGCCATCATCAAACGATACGATGAGGGCCAAATGTTTCTCCTTAGATCGTACGGGGGTCCCCAGCACAGGAATTTCTTTTATTTTTTATCGTCAACACGTCCCGGCTCAAGGTCTTACAGCTCAGTGGGCTTCCTGTCTGTTCTTCTACCCAGCAGTGAGATGTAATTGAATAAAACAAGTTCCCGATAATTGGTTTAAGTGGGTTTGGTGCAGAGCAGGAGCAGGATGTGTTTGCCTACACACATCCACACACTGCTAAACAGAGCACTAAATGCTGCCAGATCCACACACACAGACGCCTAAACATCGGCTGTTCATGTCTGAAAACATATGATAGCCTATATAAGTGCTGTGATGTTTCTAATGCCGAATCCGTGGTGTGTTGTTTCAGGATTGTGGAGAGGGGCTACTACAGCGAGAGAGATGCAGCTCACGTTATCAAACAGATCCTGGAGGCTGTGGCGGTAAGACCAAATGAATCATGGGATGTAAAAATGTGCTTTTCACCCACATAGAGATTTGCTATTCATCTTTGAAAGGCAATAATGGTAATGTGGATGTTTAGCCTTTAAAGAGGAACACAAAATGGCTCTTTTGATGTCTGACGCACTGCGTAGACAACTAGACGTACTTTAATATCACAATACAAAAGTGCAAAAATGCTGCTTTCAGCAACTGCCATGGTTTTAGTGCTCTAACTCATTAATATGCCCATGTCTGGGTAATGCACTAAAGAATGACTAATTTATGCGTGATTCTATGTTTATAAATGATAAGTTCGATAACAACCATTTACATGAAGAAATATTATATTTGCAATACATAATGTTGATTCCCACAAAAATGAAATAAATCTTGGGTTTCAGTTTCAAAATGCTCAGTGTTTCGATGCTATAGCCACAATATTTAAAAAACAAATGCATGTTAACATGATTTTAGTGAGAGAATTGGCTTACTAACCTCATCTGTTTAAAATGATACGCAGTTTTATAATTTCGTTAACATGTCAGCAAAAAGATGACAATAAACATTTTGTAGCTCAAATAAACAGTTTTTAACAGAAAAGCCAATGTGAGGGCTTTTGTAAAACTGTAAGCTTTACATATGTATATTTTTTAATATTAGAAACCTCAAAAATGGCGTAAGATGAGGACTTCAAGTTCATTGCAGAACATGCTTATATATACAAATTATGTCATTCACAAAGCTTCATTGAAGTGGGCGGAGTGTCTCTTTTGATGCGCTTTGCTTGCTGCAACTCTCTGATTGGTGGAATTGTCTGTGGAGCATCATGGGTAATGTAGTTTCTCACAACAAAGTCTGCTTTTAAACATGATTATTTAAAAAAAAAAACAAGTAAACGAATGTGAAATTGGCAAATAATATAACCAACTAGCGTGATGTGATGATGCATGTCAGGAGGGACAGCAGTTATTTTAATGCATTCTCAGCCGAAGGATTATGTGTATGTGTTTGCGTGGCTGAACACATGTCCAGTGATGGGCTGACAGTGGAGGGGTTTGGAGATGTGGGTCAGTCTTGTCGTCACTCAAAAGCAAACGGTAGAGTAAGCAGATGCGTGTGCAGAACTGCTAGTGAAAAATAATCTTCTCAGGGAGGAAAAAAAAACAAAAAAACATTGCAAATTTTTTTTCCTGGCTTTTAATCTCCCTGAGCAGGAGGAATGTGGGCTGGCGTTACATAACAGCTCAGCAATCTGACAATGAAGCAACAATGCGGAGGCCACACATGTTTGTGTGTGCCGATCGGATCGGCTTAATCCACGTTGTCCATGATATAATCTGTAGGGTTTGATTGCAACATAAGGTTTATGTTTGTGCATATATGACAATTTTGTGAAGTCTTTGCATTTGTTTCTAACCTGGGTTCATTGGGACCTCAGGAGCTCAGCTAGGGTGGTGTGACATGTCTAATACTTTCCCAATTTTCTTTTTTTCCCCCCTTTATTACAATATTCATTAACCATGATTACTTTCCACATGTTTGTTAGACATTGAGAAGGAATATTACCCATTTATTTTTCTTCACAATTAACCTTAGTAGCCACATTTAATTTACAGCTCCATGAAACAAACAGTTACTCATATTTCTGTTTTACTTTACTGTCAGCACAGCATCGTCTGTGTTTCAGTCTTTCTGAAAAACCTTCATGGAATTATACCTTGTTTGTAAACAAATGTGTTGTACAATTAAGTGAACAAAAGACAGATTTCTTACTGATGTGGTCCGGAACTTCAGTTCATCCACTGTTTCCAAAGGTTGCAATCAGAAGGAAGGCAAAGCAAAGACTTTTTGGCACTTCCAGAGCATCATATTATCCTCTGCACTATATTTAGTGTTTGGTTTCTGCATAGACCTGCTTTCACTTCTCGTTTACACAGTGGGGCTAAACAGGCAGCGATGTAGAAGCAGGTGTTGATCTTCTACAGTGAATGAGGTGTTTTTCCGACATAAAGTAGCACATTCCACAAGCTGTCATTTTGGCAGACTTGCTTCAATACAAGTTGTTTTTAGAGCAATGAGAAAGTGTTAATGTCTGAAACTTACAGGTTGTTTTTATGTTACAATGACCTCTTATATGTGATTTGAGTACTCAGTTCATGGCCTCTTTAAAGGGTTAATTCAACCCAAAATTTGAACTTCTGTCATTAATTACTCACCCTTGTGTCGTTCCAAACACATAAGACCTTCGTTCATCTTCAGAACACAAATTAAGATATTTTTGACAATATCAGAGAGCCATCTGCCGCATTGAGCTGCCGGATTGCTGTCGTGCCCTCGCTTCCATGTGGACAAGAACTCGGAGAGACCGGATGCGGTAAAAGACAAAACATTTATTAAATACACAAACTACAAAGACACATAGAAAACATGCAGAGAGCTACGCAGACAGAAACAACGACATTAAATTTAACGGATCACAAGGAACACGATGCCAGGCATGAATTAAATACAACATATGACAAAACACACATTTGAGCTACAACATATGACACCTGGGAGACATAGCTGGAAAGGAATTAAAGGGTTAGTTCGCCCATTTAAGACATGAAGTTGTATGCAATCCTTACCAGCACTACAGTGTATACACACCGACC
>JAUMHR010000060.1:14897436-14910138 GCA_032361145.1 Enteromius fasciolatus | reverse complement strand
AATTCGTACGAGTCAGGTCGTACAAATTCGTACGAATTAGCCACCTCGTAAAATATGTACGAATTGCTGTGAGATCAGGTTGAGTTAATCCATGATGCTAATTACACGATTTAGTGAAATCCTGCAGAATCCACTGAAATTCACCAACCAAACTGTCTTAAAGGGATAGTTCATGCTAAATTGAAAATTCATAGTTTACTCTCCCTTATGTTGTTCTAAACCTGTATGACTTACTTTATTCAGTAGAACACAAAATATATTTTGAAGAATGTTAAGATTGCATTTGTCCATACAGTATAATGAAAGGCAATGGAGTCAAATGTTGTTTTGGACCCCACCAGTGTTGGGGGTAAGGCATTTTAAGGATAAAATAAATTTTATCATGTCTTGACTGACAGCTCTCATGTTGCCATGCTGAGAGAAATCGGGAGTAAATGCCCTTTTTTCATATACTTTTTTTTTTTTCGTATTCGTCATTATTTGCTCTAAAAAAAATACTTGCTACAGATGCAAACATGCAGAAAATCAATGCTGGTCCAATTTCATGATGGACGAAATCCATGTGTGTAAACGTGATTGCCCCAATATCACACAAGGTCACATTTCTTTTTGAACGTGAAAATGTTTAAGGCATGAATTTTGGATACAGTGTGCAATGGCCTTAAGTGTAAAGGTTTTGTGTGGTGCTTTATAAACATGATGCTTAAGGCCCAGATATTTTTCAAGCAAAGCTCATTTTTGTTCTTCGTTTAGGGGCAAAAAGAAGTTTAAAAAGGCTGAGCGACGGTATACTGTTTTTGAACATTCAGACACCCCTGCGCTGCTCGGGGCAGGTTGTAGATTAATGTAAACATGACTCGCAAAGCTCCCGCATAAATGATATTATTGTAATTTTTATTAATAGTTTGCATTAGTTTTACATTTTTTAATTCTCTGTTTTATTTTGCAATTTTGTTTTTATTTTTTACCAAAAGCTTGTAGTTTTTTTGTTTTGTTTTTTTAACCTATATAGTTTTTATTGTTATTTATAAATATATATATATATATATATACACACATTTTTTTTTTACATCTAAACTGAAAAGGATAAATGTTGTATCCTTGGGAACTGATTGTTTGTTATTTCTTTATTTAATTTTATTTTGTAAGTTAAAATTTATTTTCACATAACATTTTTTTTTTATTGTTTTAGTTTGAAACTGAATAACCCTGGTTGTGATATCTCTGTTCTGTTTATTTTGCAGTATTTACATGAGAATGGAGTTGTTCACAGAGACCTCAAACCAGAAAATCTTCTCTATGCTGACTTGTCAATAGATGCCCCACTTAAGATAGGTAAAACCTCATACACTCAATGAGTTACAGTAATAATACAGTAAAATTGAGACTGACCAGACCTCTTTCATTAATAAATTAATTCTGTAATATCCACAGCGGACTTTGGTCTTTCTAAAATAATCGATGAGCAAGTCACAATGAAGACGGTATGTGGGACCCCCGGCTATTGTGGTGAGTTACCATTTAAAATGTAGACTTTATTTGTGCTGTTTAATCACCCTATTGCCGATTTCCTTATTTTTACATGCATTGTGAATTTTTTTTCCAGTGAATGAAATAAATTTTCACCAAGCAATTAATTTGCAATCATTTGCCTCTATTCTCACATCCAGCTCCTGAGATCCTCAGAGGAAACGCTTATGGTCCTGAGGTTGACATGTGGTCGGTGGGAGTCATCCTTTATATTTTGTGAGTAATGCATTCATG
This sequence comes from Enteromius fasciolatus, assembly GCA_032361145.1. NCBI lineage: Eukaryota > Metazoa > Chordata > Actinopteri > Cypriniformes > Cyprinidae > Enteromius > Enteromius fasciolatus. The sequence continues at coordinate 14,908,374 of JAUMHR010000060.1, read as the reverse complement.
TTTATTCATTCAGTGGTTGCTTTTATCTGACTTGTACAGTATATGATTTATATATATATATATATTAGTACTTTTATTCAGCAAGCATGCATTAATTTGATCAGTGACAAAAATGACATTTCTATTGTTACAAAAAATTAACTAAACTGCTTTTTGTTTGGTTTATTCTATTGATCTATGAATCCTTTATCTAAAGGTTTCCACAAAGACATTTTCACTGTTTTCAGCACTGATCATTACTAAGAAATGTTCAATATATATGACCCTGGATGACAAAATCAGTCATAACGGGTAATTTTTTAAATTGAGATTTATATATAATCTGAAAGCATAATAAATACGCTTTCCATTTATGTATGGTTTGTTAGTATAGGATAATATTAGGCTAAGATATAACTATTTGAATGTCTTGAATCTGAGGGTGCAAAAATCTAAATATTGAGTAAATCACATTTAAAGCGGTTCTAATGAAGTCAGTAGCAAAGCATATAATCAATAATTATGTTTTTATATATTTATGGTAGGATATGTACTAAATATCTTGTATTATGTAAATATCATGTAACATGATTTTTGGCATTAAAGAAACATCAATCATTGCTACAAAGATACCCGTGCTACTTATCACTGCTTCTGTGCTCCAGGGTCACATATGATTTCTGAAGCATCAAATAGTGATGCTGAAAATCTGGCTTTGCCGTCATAGAAATATATATATTTAGATATTTAAAATATATTAAAATAGAATAGTTCACCACTTGACAGTTTTTTTCCTAGTTCTCCTGTTTTTGGCTTTAAGTGTGTTTCCCCTTCACTTCATTGTTCAAATTATAAATTGCATTTTCTCTGCCTCTGTTCTTTCTCCGCCCTCAGGCTGTGTGGGTTTGAACCATTTTTTGATCCAAGGGGGGATCAGTACATGTACAGTCGCATTCTGAACTGCGATTACGAGTTTGTCTCCCCCTGGTGGGATGAAGTGTCTCTCAATGCTAAGGATCTGGTGAGTGCTGTGTGCTCACACATCATTATTGTCCTGTTTGTAATGCTGATGATGTTCATGCACTGCAGACTGATTTCAGATGAGATGAGAGAGAACAGTATCTCCATCAAAATAGCAACAGGCGACTCAGATGCTGATTTGATTATTCAATCATCTGAGCTTTTCCGCTCTTTGCTGATTTACCATTAGCTGTTGGTTATGTTTGTTTGATGTTGTCTGTAGGTTAGTAAGCTCATAGTACTGGACCCTCATAAACGGCTCACAGTGAAACAGGCTCTGGAGCACCCATGGGTGCTTGGAAAAGCAGCACGATTCTCCCACATGGACACAACACAGAGGAAACTCCAGGAATTTAATGCTCGGCGCAAATTAAAGGTCAGCCACCAATAGCTGTTATAAATAGAAGTGTCCACTATAAAGAAAAACAAAATCTTTTTAGAATAAAGTTTACTTTCGAGATTTTAGAAATGTCTTTTTTGTGTTCAGGATGTTTGCATTTATATAAAATAATAATAAAAGTTGTAATTAATACTTTTTTTAATTTTAAAAGTTTATGTCTTATTCTTTAAATATATTTTGAGAAAATTTATTGAGAATAATTAATTCAAGGATATGTATAATAATGTATAAGTTTTTTTTATGTTAGCAAATGACTTTGATTTGGTGAACAAAATTATTATTATTATTGTCATTAATTAATTGGATTAATTAAATATTAATAAGCGTTGAAGCAGCTTTCTTAAAATGTTTTCTTTTGAAGACATCATAAAATATTATGCATATAACTACTTAAAGGGATTAGTTCACCCGAAAATTACAATTCTGTTATCCTTTAGTTACCCTCAAGTCACTGCAAAACCGATAAGACCGATAAAACTTTAATCTTTGAAAGACAAAATAAGTTTTTATTTTTTATTAAACCTGGGAGGATTTCATCCCTTCATTGAAAGTCCAGGTATAGCTTAAACAATCCAAAAAGCTCATAAATTCAAATTTAGTGAGCCTAAATTATATCTGATCATCATAAATTAATCGTATTTCTTCACAAGAATTTTATTTAACAACACAATTCATATACATTTTATGACACTTAAAGGACCTTTGTCGCTTCTTCTCAATTAAGAGAATTTACAGAGTTAAGTTTCATTAAAAATATTCATATGTAATTGAATAAGTTCTATGGGTTTTGGAAGACAAGAGATATTTTAATTTTTGGGTGAACTGTCCCTTGAAATGTTTTTTTCATTACTCTCATTCTTTTAATGATACTTTCTTCATTATGATATCAAGTCGTGTTGTATCAAACAGAATTTTTTTACTTTATGCTTCAAAATTAATTAAAAAATGTGTGGTGTGTTCAAGCCATTGTAAACTCAAATAGTATTTTTGTGTATTTTTGAATAAATGAATATATAGGGCAAAAAAATTGTGATTATGCATTATTCTTTAAATAAGGTGGTATTTCACCCCAAAAAAATTAATTCCATTTACTCAAGCTCAGTTTGTTCCAAACTGACTGTGGAACATGAAATAGGATATTTTGTAAAATGTTAGTAACCAACCAGTCATAAGTAGCATGGGTATATTTGTACATGTAGCACTATCCAAAAATACATTATATGGGTCAAAATAATCTATTATAATAAATAATTAGAATATTAAGTACAGATGATGTTCCGTGAATATATTTTGTGCATTTCCTACCATAAAATATCAAAACGTAATCTTTGATTGGTGATATGCATGGCTAAGAATGTCATTTGGACAACTTTAAAGGCTTTTTCTCAGCCAAATATTGTTCTAACAAACCATACATCAATGGAAAGCTTAATTGTTCAGCTTTCAGAAGATGTATAAATCTCCATTTCAAAAAAATTACCCTTATGACCCTTATGGTTTTGTGGGCCTGGTTCACATATATGGAGAAATAAAAAATCATATGGAAGTCAATTGCTACTGTCGGATGTCTGTTTATCATTGGAAGAAAAAAAAAGAGGTTTGCAACAACTTGAGAATCAGTAAATGATTGGAATTTGTTTAGTGTATTATGCTAAGATTTCTGTGCTTTTTACCAGCAGAATTGTTAGAATTCTACTGAACCTGAGTTATTCCGTCCACAGGCTGCTATGAAAGCTGTGGTCGCCACAAGCCGGATGCACGAGGGCTCACGGCGGCGGACGGACAGCTGCGAGATGCCCAACGCCGACAAGACTTCACGCCAGAGCAGCATACAGAAGGACAACGTGCTGGATTCTCAAAGAGAGCCCGTTCCCATTAATAAGGGATCCGAGCAAGTCGAAGACGGGGCCCCGAGTCCCTCCAGTCCACCCTTGCACCCTACCCATAAATCTAAACCTTCTGTGCTCTCCGGGCCCACGCCCTCTCGCCCACCCCTGATAGCAGACGGACACAGGCAGGCCTCCGTCCTTCCAAAGGCTCCAGTTGTTCGGCCCAGGGTGCCCAAGAAGAGCTGCTCAGTGGATCCTGGAGGCAAACATGAGCCTTCATCGGCGAGCGCCACCCCACCCAGTCCCAAGAACCTCACTAATGGTTTCCCCATGAGCGTGGAGGCAGGTGGCAGCGCGGCAGAATGCCAGTAGCCTGGATGACCTGTAGATTTCACGTGGAAGACAAAGGAGGACAAAAACGATGCTTTGACAACACACTCTTCTCCTCTTCCATATTTGAGATGGGATATTTTGATACTGGACTTCATATGGAGGCACGTGGCTTTCGTGGCAAATTTAGGTTAGCGGCACAGCGAACATCGTCGTTTCTTCTCTTTGCACAAGCATGGTGAATAAGATTGTCTCATCTGAACTGAAATTAATTTTGCTCTTTCTTCTTTTGCTATCATATGCAACTCTTCACACAATCCTATTCTCTCTCTAAAGGTAGTGAGGATCATGTATCTGTGATGTTGTGATAGTATATATTTGTTTAGGAAAGATTGCTAAAAAAAACTAATATTTATATTGCATATAGACTATTTATGAATATATATATATAGATAAATATATATATATAATGTATCTTTACATGTGTTTCCCATTTTTAATTTAAACTTTTTGAATTAGCAACATTACAAAAAATGCTTTGAGGGTTTGTAAAAGCTCTAAAAGACTAATGGAAGGATATGATGTAACGCCACAGTCACAGATTATGTTTTTCCCGGCTCATCTTTGGCAGTTTATCGCGCATCAAATTGAATTGATGTCATTCAGGGTTACCGCCCCTTCTGCTCTTTTCAAGACCTGGGAAGGTTTTACTGAAAATCGCACCTAAACTGCCACTGTACTATAAAAAATCTTCTCTATGAGGTGGAATTAATACAGCTAGTATGCTTCAGCCACACTGTCTACCTCTTCTACTGTACAGGGGCTTCCAACTTCTCAAATAGGAAATTCTGTAGAGATCTACTCTTAGGATAGAAGGCATGAAAGAATATTTTTCAATGTTGAATGTCGAAGGGCTGTTTTTTGTGAACTTTATGTAGGCTCAATTTATCTGCCTGTATGAACATGTAACAGCATCGCGAAATGTTTCGGTATATAATATAGATGCTTCTTTCATTCTACTTTATTTGGATCTTTGCCAAACAAGAATGCTTTGTACATACTGCTGACATAAACAGTAGCCTAATTAGACATCACTGGAACATTATGGTTATGCATGCATAATATTACTGTTTTGCAGTTAAACTAAATCACAGAATTCTGTGTTCAGTTGCAAGCCGGTGTAGATGCTATTTATGTTTGAGCAGAAGTTTCCATGTTTCCAAGATTAATAAATTGTGCTATCAGATGCTTTCTACTTTTTTTAAAGTGAGTTAATATGCTTTTTGGTAGCTCATATGCTGATTTTTAAGCCACATCTAAAAAGGCTATGTATTGACCAGAATGTTTTTAATATTATTTGTCTAATTGGCAGCATAAAAAAGTGAAGACACTAAATCTAAAGCCAATGGGGGGCTTTAGATTTATTTTATTGCATGCTATAATAAAGGTTATGTTTTGGTCATATAAAATTACAATTACATACAATTGACTATATTTTCATTAAGTTATTGATTAGATTGTTATACTATGCAAAGAACCAATTGGACTACATATCAATAACAACTGACCAACCCCAATATATATAGTTTTTAAATATATTTATATATATATATATATATATATATAACTTATTATATGATAATATATGTATATTATATACATAAACGTAAAAAAAAAAATTACTTGATTACAGTAATAGTTTTCTGTAAAGTATCCAAAAAATAAAATCTTTTATTAAACTCAAATTCCAAGGAGCCATCAGGAGACAATCAAATATTAACAATGACAAACTATAAGGAAATATTAAACATATTCATCAAAAAACAACAACAAATATCCATATATATATAGCCTTTGTACATACTAATATGTATATAAAACATGATAATTCTTCAAAAAGGTCTTGTGCTGTGATTATGGGGTGTGACTCCGTAGCATCTCTCCCTCCAGACGGGAGGAGGCGTGGCTTCACTTCCGCTACAGCGCGGAGCCACCCGAGCGCACCCCCGTTTTGGGTTGAGATCGCGCGTGCGAAGTAGGTAGAGCAGATCTCCGCTTTGTTCTCTGCAGCATTTGTGCTCTGCTACAACGACGTTCAAGGACAACGGAAACGGAGGTATATATACATTTGTGCTTGAAAATTAAATTATGTTATTCTTTTTGTAACGAGCGATTTTTATTAAATGTGAGAACTGCACGCCGTCAAACGATCACGAGCACGCGCCGGTGGCTATGATACTGGCGCGCAGGCCTCAAAAAAGCGGCCTAAAGCGTTAAAAGTATTATTATAATATGTAAAATGATCTTGGGTGATAATGCAACTACTCTACATGTAGGTATTGCTATTATTGCGATGTTGTTACTATTTGTTTATTTATGGGTAAGGTTAACTGTTCGCGCTGTTCGTGCAGCCTAGCTTAGCTTAAATTGATTAGCCTAGCCTAGCATACGTCTAGCGCTACTGTTCATTGTTTTGCGTTTGGTTTTGGTTGTAGAGGAAATAAGTCGACAACTAAACGTGTATTTCATTGTAAATGGTAGACTTGAATATCTTTGCCCCTGCGCCAATGTAATTATCGTAAGAAAATAAAATTTTCTAAACCGGTGAATGTACGGTTCGTAACGATGCAGCGTCTGTCTTGGCATCCAGAAAATTTGGATTTACTACAGGGCTGTTTACGATTTAATTTTTTATTTTTCAGACTAACATTGAAGCTGTAAGGTGTATACATGGCCGTCAGAAGAGGACACATAAGGTATTTAAAAGTAAGTATTTGCACTCCACTTTTACATTAATTTCTTCAGTAAAATGGTGAGTTACCTTATTCAATATGTTAAGATGTTTATGGTGCCTATTGTGCTACCGTTGTTTTGGGTTTTGTTCACTTATTTGATTTGAAAATGGGGAAGAATTACAGGGATGGGTTTCAAATTCTCATGCTCAGAAATTTTAGTAAGAGAAAATAATCATTCTTAATTGCAAAGAAGCAAAAAACGTTTATGGCCGAAATGGAGTTGGAGGGCTGAAGTTACTGACTTAAACAGTGGTATTTTAGCAGTGCTTCTCTGGCGCATTTACAGTTTTAGCATGTGATTTATCCAAATAAAGTGTTGGTTATGTAGATGCACTTCGCCATGACCACAACTAAACTGTAGAAAAGCATGTTCAGCTAAAATATCAAAAGGTGTATTGTTAGTGAGGAAGTTTAATATAACATTATTGGTTTACAGCTAAATGAAATTTAGGTTTCTGTAAAAAAGTTACTGTTAAGATTATTAGTTTCAGCTATTGTTTTAAGGCTAGGAATTACAGTTAGCCCCTAAACAAAAGTGCAAATAGCTATATATTGCGTGGTGTTATTAGGTATATATTTATATCATGTTGCAACTGATTTGTTGCTGCAGGTTTGTGAGGTTCAGAACCAGGGTAATGACAGAGACTCACTCAAGGGTGGCAGCTCAGTAAAGGTAAAATTGGCCATTATTTTTGTGTGTAGACTAATGTCAGATGTTGTTGGTCATGCTACTTGCTTTTTTTTCTAGGTTTTAGTCTGCCAGTGTCAGATATATTGGTTTGGTCACAATGCATAATCTTTTCTCTAGCAGGAAGTATACGAGATGCCGAACGGTTATGAGGACCATATGGGCGATGAGCCGAGTGACGCAAAAACCAACCTGATCATCAACTACCTGCCCCAGAACATGAGTCAGGAGGAGCTTCGGAGTCTCTTCAGCAGCATTGGAGAGGTGGAGTCGGCCAAACTCATAAGAGACAAGATGGCAGGTATGTCTAAACGCAGTGAGCCAGTGTCTTTCTCTTTGGTGTTTGTGATACATGAAGAGAGGCTGTTTGTTTTCATTACTTGTCTGTTTCAAATGTTTGTATTGTTTTTGTTTTTCCCGACACAGTTTTTGTTGATTTATTAACACGTTTTAAAGGGAATGCACTTATTTCTCAGTATTTTTAAAGTACTGTTTTTTTATTTATTTATTTTTTTTAAGCAAATCTTTGCTTTTTTTTGACCAGTTTATTGAAGCTTGGGTTAGATTTGTGGCAGCATTTCACTGTCCACTGTGGTATGTTTTGTGCTCCAATAAACATTTTGCTCACAATTTTTTATTTTTTATTATTTTTTTTTTTCTCCCTCTATTTGAAAAGGTGTAAAGATGGTACTGGTCCGATTCAATATCATTGAGCGTTTGATTAGATTTGGAGTCCTCCCACAATGTGCTAAGTTTTTATTTGACTTTGAAGTCGAGCACATTTGTTTTTCTGTAAATGTTTTCTTGGTGTGGAGATTGAGAAAACTCAGATGACATTTTGAAGGGGAAAAAATCCATTTTTATAATTTTGTTTTTAATTTATTTTTTAAATGGTGTGGGCATCCTGTCTTGTTCTGTGCAAAGTGTACAAACAAATGTGCTTTATTCTTTGGATTGTTGTATTTTTGGTTGTTTTGTTTTCCTATTGTTTCCTATGGTTTTTGAGGACAATTATCAATTTCCAGTTGTATTATGGAGTATCTGGAGAGGCCTATTGATGTCAGTCTGGTGCCATCTTCATGCATCTATGCCATTAGCTTTGTTTGATAATCTTCTGTTTTTGTTTGTTGTTGTTTTTTTTCTTGCCCAAAGCATCCCACTATTTATAGAATTCATTATACGTAGAAATATGATGTATAGTTATAATGTTGAATGTACATTGTATTTTATTTACTTAAACATTTATAAATGCCTACTAATGTTTTTGTTTTTATTTTTAAGGAGGTGAAGGAAGGTATTGTTTTGTTTTGTTTTTTTACCTTAGAAACAATTTTATGAAGACTGTTTTTGATGTTTGGATTAGATTTCTGTATCCTAACCGTTTTCTTGCCTGATGTCAAACTTTGTTTTTGATCAACATGTAACAATTTTTTTACAATTGTCATTCACGAGAACCGCTTGCATTGTTTCTTTTGTGCAGAGAGAATAGTCTGAAGGATGTGGACGAACGTTTGTTATTTTTATTTTGTTTGTTTTTCCCTTTTGTTTTCTCTAGGCCACAGTTTAGGGTACGGATTTGTTAACTATGTTAACCCTAGTGATGCAGAAAGGGCAATCAATACACTCAATGGCCTGAGACTACAGTCTAAAACTATCAAGGTAACGTGCAAAGAGGTGTTTTTGTATCCATGTGTTAAATAATAGATGCCATATTGGTAAACTAGCCTCAAAGCAGTTAGGACAGCGTTCCAGTCCTGCCTGCTTTCTGTAAGGAATGAACAACTTCATGAGTTTCAACAATTGTTCCTTTTTATTTTTCTTTCCTTTTCTTTTTTACCTTTTTTGTTTTATTTTCTTTCTCCTGACATTTTGTCTCAAGATTTTTGCTCTTATAATCTGTATGATTGGCTGTCTTTGATTAAGCATGGTTTATTTCGGTACAGAATTATACTTAAGTTAGTGACACTTTTATTTTGGAGTTCCTTTCAAGAAGATATTCGAATATGCTATTTTCATTTCTCTTGCGTGGTTGTGGTGTAAAAACTGAGGGGTAAATGCTATTAGTCATTTGCTTGAGTATGAAATTGTGCCGAACAGAAGCCCTGCGCTGAAATCCCAGACATTTATTTATTTTTTTATCATTGGAAATTTTCTGTTTGTTTTTTTTTACTTTTGAGCATTGTAGTTTTAATTCAGATTGAAAGTTGTCTGTTTTTGATTTGTGTGTGTGTATAGACTACAAAAACTGTTTTACACCTTTATGAAGTAAACAATTTTTCTTTTTTGGGTTTTAATTTTTGTTGGGGTTGTTTTTCATTTTATGTTGTATGTTAAACTCAGATGTGAGGGTTATGCTTTGGCTACACAGTGGAACTACATTGTTACATCAGTAATGGGGGCAAACATTACTATTTTATTTTTTTGTTTGTTTGTTTGTTTTAAACATTGCTTTAGTGAAGTGGTTTTTAATGCAATATTTCTCCATTAATTAGGTCTCATATGCCAGGCCGAGCTCTGACAGCATCAAAGATGCCAACCTGTACATCAGCGGTTTACCCAAGACCATGACACAGAAGGATGTAGAGGACATGTTTACCCAGTACGGGCATATCATAAACTCCCGCGTACTGGTCGATCAGGCCTCGGGTAATAATTCTCTCCGGCACCCTGCAATATTCAATGTTTTAATGTATTTTGGGTCTCAACTCATTTTTGTGGGCTTTCTGACCTATTAGGTCTGTCTCGTGGAGTTGCGTTTATTCGTTTTGATAAGAGGTCTGAAGCGGAGGAAGCCATCAAGGATCTTAATGGATCCAAACCAGCTGGTGCCTCTGAACCAATCACAGTGAAGTTTGCTGCCAATCCAAACCAGACCAAGAATTCCCAGCTGATCTCTCAGCTGTACCACACTCAGTCTCGTCGATTTGGAGGTCCTGTTCACCACCAGGCGCAGCGCTTCAGGTGAGAAAACCAAATATGCTTCCTGCGGTTTTAATGTCCATTAGTATGCTGTAGTATATGTCAGTTATTGTTCTTAACAGCACAAATCTAGACTGTCACGTTTGCATGGTTTGTTCAGTTTTAGTTCATAAATGTGTCTGCACAATATGTAACTCCGGTCTTGAATTCTGGTGCTATATACAAAATTAACAGAAGCCACGTCAATGAAATTGATACATGAATTGATAAATTGATAAATGAAATGTATTAAGTTAAGTTTGCAACAGAAGAGAGCACAGAATCAGCAGTGGAAAAATAAATGAGTATGACTTGATCCAATGAAGACTGTGTGTTAAGGGTTTGCGACTGTTTCATTTGCTGCAGTGTAGTCCTGCTGGCTGATTCTGTAGTGATGCATCTAGCATTAGCTCAGTTATATCTCACTATAACATGTCATTTGGCCTATAAACATTTTTGAGGAGTAAAATGTGCACATGTGGTTTCTATTAGCAGATGCATTTAGGATGGATGAAGTATTAAGTATTACAATTATTAAGCTGAATATCTCGGTTTCAGTGCTTTTAGCTCTTCAGCTATTTTTGGTTGCCAGGTTGGTAAGATTGAGCGAGTAAACCAATTCAGAGAAAATGTATAGATTTAAGGAAATTTTGCAAGTGTAACCATGTTACAAGTGCAGTGTCTTATAAATGCTGCATTAAAAATAATTAATTTTAGGGCAAATAATAAGAGTCCACAATGATAACAAACTAAGATTGGAATCAGCCAATTATTGGGCTTATATGAAAAATGCTGGAATGGCTATTTAATAGGAGGAATACATTAGGGCTGGGCGGTATATGTATCGTGCGATATATTATGTGCATCTCATCAGTAAAGACGGTTCTTTGATTAGCGCTAAATCTCCGTCACCTGTATTTAGAAGGAACGCCAGCTTAT
>JAUMHR010000060.1:14874228-14885816 GCA_032361145.1 Enteromius fasciolatus | reverse complement strand
TTCTCCTTTAACTTATTTTTAAAGTAATCAAATTTATAGCAGAAGCTACGTTATCCATGACACTATACAGAAAATTCCACTGATCACAGGGTGGCTTTGACCAAAGCCCGCCAAAATTGCCCTTTAGCCCCACCCATTGCCTCCCAGTAGCTATTTTGAGCATACAATACAATAACAATTTGAATGAATACAGATATTTTGAACTGCTTTCCAAACATGTAAATAACACAGCTACTTCAAATCAGCAACAGAACCAAACATTCCATATCCCACTTGCCTTGAAAGAGACTTTGGCATTATTCATGCACTATTCATACAAACACATTACAGTTTTAAGCTCACTTAACAGCTGCTTTTTTACAGTGTCTGTTTACTCACCTGCTGAAATGTGGCTTCGATGAGATTGGAGGGGATCATATTCCTAAGGTTGGAAATGAAGTTTTAGTGGCAGAGTATAGAGCAACTGGCCATATTTTAAGCATATGGGGCCGGTATCCCGGTTAGGAATTAGATTAAACCAGGACTAGACCTTTGCTAATTTAGGACATTTAAGAATTTTTAGAAACATGTCTTGCATTATCTGTAAGCATTTTAAAACCAAAAAATGGCAATAATGTATTTTAAGATATCTCAGTGCAAGCTTTTTCCAGTTTAGACAGCTCTTAACATTTATTTTAATCTAGGACTAGTCATAAACCCTGTTCGGGAAACTGCCCCATGATGCCTATTCATTAATTGTGTCTTTATATATATATTTTATGACATGACATAAACACAGCAGACTTGAAGACTTGAGGTTAGCTATCATCAAGTAGCTGCACAAGTCTCGCTGTGTTTATGGGGGAATGGGAGGGTCTTGCACTTCTTACCTGACGCTTTGTGCAGATTACTAAAAATACCCTAATCACTGCTTTAATAGGATTGCACTGTATGGGATGGCCTAAAATACTCATGGGCAACTCTTCCTATGAATGGCAGTTACAGTGTCCATGAGTGTCTCATTTAATGTCTTGTATTAAAATGTCTATCAAACTGAGGAGAAATTTACCTCAGAAGCGTATCGTTTTCAGAATTTATATTAAAGGGGAAGTTTATCTAAAAATTTAAATACTAGAATTATGCCTCACGCCATTCAGCTGTTTTTCATCTGTGTGAAAATACTGGTCCATGTGAATGGTCCATATTACAATATATTCTTCTGAAATAATACAGTTTGTGTTTATTAAGACTAGGAATAATTCACAGTCACAAATCCTGAACATGCTATAAAATGCTGGGTGAATTTGATTGGGTTCCTCACACAAACTCATCAAATGGCTTCAGAAGGCATATATACTATGCACAAATCGTGTTTGTGCTTTTTTTGTGTAATTTCTTTAGCCAGGTAAATAGTGCAGCAAATGAAAACGAAAATGCACAAAATGGACTTTGGCCATACAACACACGTGTGTTTGGCATCCATATAATATGCAGTTTTCTCATGCATTTGATAGAAAATTGTATTACCCTTAAAAGCCTTTCAGCCCATATCTAGACCTGCTCCTAAAATGTGCTTGGCTGATATTAATGTTTGTTTAGAAACTAGAAGGGTGTTGTTGCTACAGTTTCTTTTGGACAGTCATACCTGACCAGATCCAGCAGGGCATCTGCAGATGTTATGACTTGTCCACCTCCCAGTCTGCTGTGCTCCACGTGTGTCCCAAAGCCAGGTTTGATGATGAGAACGAGAACAATTCCCACCACTACTGCGATGAATGTGGTCCAAAGATAATAAGTGACTGTCAGCACCCCCATCCTGCAGCAGGCCTTGGACTCCATAGACGACAGTCCAGACATTAAACTGCAGGCAGACAGTAATAGTTGAGATCTTCACTCTTTTTTTTTTGTATAAAATAACATGACAATGAGTTAAATCTCCACCTGGAGGTGATCAGGGGAAGAATCAACATTTTAAGCATCCGCATGAGCAGCTCACCAGGGAAGGAGAAATAGATTTTTGCCTGGTTACAAAAAAAACACAACACAAAAATAGGATTTCAGATGATAAGCATTTTCAAAATTTTACATGGGGTATTAAACACGTCGTAAACAGGAACAAAAAGAGCTAAAGTTTAGAATATGGTAATATGGTGCATTTTAGAATATGGCTTAAATGTCATCTAGTTCTATCACATGTAATATTTTGTCATATTTAGTTCAGAAGTAAATTTTTTTTTTGAGGATCAGAGATTGTATACAAGTGTATATGGCCCTTTCTATGTAATCGGTTTTTACTGGTAAAACCAATAAAAAATTGATTCCCAAACAAAGGAGATCATTTTTAAAGGTACTGTATGTAGGACTGACACCGAACTAGGTATTGCAGTTCAAATTCAAAATATTGGAAAAACTGTCCCCTCCTACTCAGACTTGACGCACATGCAGGTTGCCAAATTGAAGACAGCAACTAGAACGAGCGCAATGACGATGTGTTTATGCAGAGCAGGCAACCTGGATGACGAAACACTACTGACTTCGTGATTGGGAGATAGATGGAGGGTGGTGCTTCAGACCAAAACAAAACATGACAACATAAACATCAGTTGAGGGCTGCAACTGCGCTTTTTAAACGAGAATATCCAGGATGTAGTACTGCTGTCAGCGATATGAGTACTTGAAATTAACATGATTTCTTAATTTTATGATTTTCTACATTTTATGATTATTACAATACATTTCTTACATACGAACGTTTAATGTTGCTTTTATATTACTTTTTTAATCAAAGGTAAAAGAGTAGGAAAAACAGTAATATTTAAAATAAATATAATAATATATTAGAAATGTAATTTATTCCAGCATTGGCAAAGCTAAATTTCTATCAGCCAGTACTCCAGTCTTCAGTGATCCTACAAAAGTTACTCTATAAACAGGGTTCTTACTATCAATTTTGAAAACTTTGTGAGAGCATTTTTGAGAGAATATGGCATATTTTTGTGTATAAACAGGTAACAGTGTATATTTCTGTAGAAACCGCAGTATTTTTATTATTTTATGAACAAATCTGAACAGTAATGGTACTGTTTTAATAAGAAAATGACCATTTTCAGGCAGCAAGTCAATACTTTAGAATGAGTTCTGAAGGATTATGTGACACTGAGACTGAGTAATATATATATACATATATATGTGTGTGTATATTAGCAATGTGTGTATATATATATATATATATATCCAGACAGTAATAAGATACACCAAGTAATTTCTCTATCAATATCAAGCTGATTATACAGAATTCTGATGCCAATACGGATAGCTTAAGCAGGTTAAGGAAACAAAAAAAAACTTTTATTTGGTACATTAACATAAAATAAGAAGTTCAAATAAACCAACTAACTTCAGAGCCTAAAACTGTTTTCTTTAGCTGTCATTAACCTGTATACTCAATTGCGCGTAATAACACATCACATAATCACATAAGCCCCTCTCTAATATTTTTATATCCATATCTACTGTTTTATATAGCCTAATAACCAAATGTGATCACTGTAAAACACTAAGTGACACTTATCAAACCTGTTTTAGTGACGTCTTTCTGAAACACTGATCGAAAAAATTGTACATTTTGGCAAGTTCTATTGTATCTTTTATGATTCACGCCTTCTGAAGTTCATTCATGTTTATTTATCATCACAACTGTAAAAGAGACTACAGTGAGCTATCCGGCCACATTAGGAGCATCAAAACGGCATTTATTGTTTAAAAGTGTCCTTAGTTTCCTCTCTTCGTTTCTTATAAGAAGTCACAAAGCACCGATTAGCTACTGGATGTGAGACACATAAATAACCTGGTGTAACTGGGTAAGACGCATTTGTTTTCTGAGAGAAGCCCGTCTGAGCTATTTCCCTTTACTGTTGCCATTAGCTGTTCATCAGGGTCAGGAGTCACGCGCTGTGAGACAGTCTCTCACGTCAACCTGAATTTGTCTCGGCTCAACTGCTATCTGTCTGGGATTAGATCAGGAGCACAGGTGTCCATATGCACTTCCTAACATTCATTTCACCACAACCAAAAACAACAACATTGTTCTCAGTTTTTATCTTGACGTAATATATTTCTTTTCAAATAGCAGAAGTGTACAAAGTTCAAACTTTGATACAAAAAACGGATGGATGTTCCATCACTAACAGCTTTCCAACAATTACAACTTAATTTCTTCCCTCTGTGCATTTTCATTGACAACGTTTATTTCTTTAAGCCTTACCTGTGTGGAGAGGTCCAGAGCCCTCAGCATGAAGCCCAGGACGCATCCTGTGATCACGGCTAGAACCGAGAGCGTCAGCAGCCCGTTTTGCCGGATGTAGTCCTTCACATATTCCCTGACACCGACCGAGAACGTGCTTGACATGCAGTCCTTCATTCTCTCCAGCGGGGTTTTAGCAGGGCCCGCCGGAGAGAAGCAGACGGCAGGCTCGGGCGGCGCCTCCTCGGCATCCGCGGGTATCAGTAGCTCCTCCATGGGCGAGACGCTGCGAGTAACGCAGGAGGGCCAAGCGTAACCTCTTCTAAGCGAGGATTAAACCATCATGCATCCATCCAGCATCTCAAGACCACGGTCGGGAGGAATTAGGAGGCTAAGAAGATTAGGATGCAGTAATAAAATCTAACACTTCCCTGTTGACAGTGGCCCTGTGCCATACTTCTGGATTTCTGGCATGAAGTGATGTCAAATAACCCCTACTTTTTTGTGCATTTACTGCTTTAGCAAAGGGTAAGATAGCAGTGCATTGTGCTGTTCGCGAACCTAATCCATAGTGAGGACATGTAAATGATCTGTCTGAAGCCATTAGGAAAGTCAGCACGTGCCTTCACATGATCTCATTACGACTGAGTGTCCCTTACGCACGGGCTCAATTCAATTATTTTTCTCTAAACAATTGTTTGGCATTTGTCGTATTCGATTAAACTCAGTGTTCTTGACACAGCCTGAATTTAACAAGATTTTACTGTAAAATGGCATTAATTATTTAGCTCGCGCATTCCCTGGGACTCCGGTAAGGCCAAGTGCTTTGCTCCGTTTGAGTTTTCACACATCATTCACTTCTCATCAGAATTTTATTCACACTTAAATATGTGAGCATCAGTAGTGGGACTTTCAATTTATCCTATAGTGACTTAAATCTCTGAATCCGTTCGCTAAAACCGTTTATTCTTTGTTCAATATGCCCATTTATGCCACACAACAGTATGAGTATCCTGCAGCATTTAAATGACATTTTGTATTTCACATTTTTCACAAGTTACGAAAAAAAGTTAAAATCACGGAATATAAACGGCATTGCAAGACATGAACTCGCAGTTCTAAACAAAAAATGCTGAATTGTCAGATATAAATACAGAATTCATACTTTTTCTATTAATTAAGATTAATTCATAATCCTGACTTTTTCCTTCAGAGTTTATATTAAGCAATTCTTACTCTTCTCTTATAATTAAGTTACATCTTGCAATTCTGTTCCCCTGATGTTGGTATCTAATAAATATATCTGGCCAGCTGTCTTTGGACTGTTGTAAACAAGGCCAGGTTTTCTGGACACTGCGTGCTAGTTAATGAAACCTTGGATATAAAAGTAATCCAATCGAGCCATAATCCTGTCATGACAAAGGGCAGTTTCACGTGACAATAGTGTGTTAATGGGTTTGATGGGTCAGGACCTGTGTGTGTCAGATTGTGGGACACTCCAGGTTAAAGGAGCAGACTGATTACATGGTGATCTGGAACACTTCCAACGAGGTTATAACTATTCAGACAGTAAATAAGACAATCCACAAATCACGAAACCAGAATCACTTTATTAAATAAAAAAATTAAAGCTGATTATTACATTAAATCCGGTTTTTAAAAAAAGCACAGGTAATGGCTAAGCACTCACAGATAAATCTCAGACTGAGTCTCCACATCAGGATCCAACCTCAGATGCCAGATCCTGTCTGAAAATACATAGTGCCCAAAACCAAACCTGTTAATATTAGGTTTTGTCCAGTTCCCAAAATCAGTGTTTCACTACCCAGAGCTGTATTAACAGTCTTCTCTCAGCAGGCACAGGAAGCCAGAGGGAGCAGAAAAAAATGAGATAAAATGATGCAGAATAATCTCAGTTCCATTCATTTTAATGCTCAGTCCAACCAAGCCATATCAGAGAAACATACAGCTTCACAACAACATCCAGTGACAATAAAAAAAAGAAAAAGAAAAAACTTCTTTTTAACCTATTTGCAAAGAAAACACAACACAACAGAAAAAAGTGAAACAATACAAAACAATCATACAAAATGACTGATCAATTCATTAAGAATATATGATTTCAATAATTAAACAAAATAATAAAATGACAAATTTAAAAAAATTAATGAAAAGAAAAACATGTATGGCAACAGAGGTTGCTATAAGAGTGTTTAGATCCTTTATGACTATAGTGTTTTTCTTCACCCAGAAATACTTCATTTAAAGAAATGATTACTAATCTCCCTGATAGGCTTAAAACAGTAGAACAATAAAGGTTCATAAAGCTGTAGAAGACACAAAAATACAGCAGTACAAAACAAATACAAGCAATGCAAGGTTGTTAAACTTTTCATTTCCTGAGGCTCACTCTGGGCAATATCGATACATGTCATTTTCATAATGCACCACATCAGCTTGTACGTGGGATTTATATATTCAGCATTTCTCTTCGTTAATATATTTATGAATACAAAATATTCATCACGCTCAAACTTAGGCTAGCAGCCAAAATTAGATCAAATAAAGCTTTAAAGTAACAATGAACAATCTGAATTCAGATCAATTAGTGAACCACCAAAGCCAGCTTGCTCAAATACATTCCCCTAAAAACTCCCTGTTCTGCTTCATAACACCATCTGTCTGTCAGCTCAGTCTCTGTCTAGATCAGGAGTGCTTTCTCCCAGTGACGCTTGTGCCAAGTAACTGAAACTGGCAGTTTGACTGTATTCTGAGCACTCGTTACATTACATTTAATGTGAATCTAAAGCTGGAAGTTCAACACAGTTCTCACGAAACCATTTAACATTCATAACCTACATCTACAAACAAATCCTTCAAAACAGTCATTGTAGTATTGGTAAATATTGACTGTATATGATATTTACAGGATGAGTAAAAAAAAAAGGAATAATCAGAATTTGAGTCAGACATACAGTAAAAGGGTTTAAGTCAAAATGGTAACATCAGAGGCTCTTTTCCAAAATAGGGCCCAGGGGCCTGCAAGTGGGTTGCAAAATAAAAAAAAACATATTTTAGGGCTGTCAAAGTTCAAGTTAGTTAATTAAAGAGATAGTTCAACCAAAAATGAAAATTATTCAACATTTAGCGATCCTGTGTGTATGACGCTTTCTTCTTTCTCCACATATACACCTTATGATGGCTTGAGGGTAATTCATGGGGTAACTTTCATTTTTGGCTGAACTATCCCTATTAACTATTTTGTTATATTTACTATGACAATATTATTTCTTATTTCTAGTTGCAGCTTTAAACAGTAAGCAATTATATATGTATACGTGTCTGTCTGAATACTAGATTCTGATTGGCTGGCAGGTATGCAGTAAAACCGTTTAATGCTCAGGTAGTTCTGATTTAGTTTAATCACTGTTACAGCACACTCTGCTTCAGGTTAGGTGGATCCCATGCATTTACACTTCCTTTGTACTAATTACAACAGTACATGTCATTTTTGGCCTCAGTACAGTAATAAAATTAAAGCTAGGGTTTTTTTTTGTTTTTCTATACATTTTGTCGGTACAAAACGACATTTAACATATTAATCCCACTCACACACACACACACATATATATATATATATATATGCACAACCAATCAGTCAAAAGTTTGGAAACAGTATGATTTGTAATAAATATAAATGCTGGTAAAGTTGTTATGGCAATTTGTTTTATACTATCAAATATTTTTAACACTTTTTTTCAGGATTCCTTGATAAATAAAAATATAAATCTTTTCTAACAATATTATTCTGTGCCATCACTTCTTATCAGTTTAACACATCCTAGCTGAATAATACGTTTTAATATCTTTCAAATAAATAAAAGAATAAAAATGTCCTGACCCAAACTTTTGAATGGTCGTGTATATGGTTAAAAAGAATTTCTATTTTAAAATAAATGCTCTTCTTTTTAATGCTTTATACAATCAGGGATGCTAAAAAAAAAATTACAGGTTCCAAAAAATTATTAAGCAGCAGTTTCTAGCACTGATAATAAATCAGCATATTAGAATGATTTCTGAAGGATCACTGGAGACTGGAGTAATGATGATGAAATTTCAGCTTTGCATCACAGAAATAAATTAGATTTTAACGTATATTAAAATAGAAAACTGTTATATTACATCACAATAATATTTCACAATATTAAATAATCAAAATGCAGACTTGATGAACATAACTTTTAAAAATATATACAAATCTTACTGTTTCTAAACTTTTGACTGATGGCGTGTGTGTGTGTGTGTGTGTGTGTATATATATAAAAAAAAAATCATATTTTGCGGCCTTCAGCATCAAAAAGTTGGAAAACACTTGCACTATAAAATATCAAAAGTTATACAGTAGATTTACAGAAAGCGTTGGTTATAATGTTTGACAGATGGTGTTCTAAAAGAGCAGGACATCATTTTATCAAATGTCACATTTTGAACCGCTTTTACCATTTAATAAAGACGAGTCCTGCTAATACACTGTAGCCCAGTGCAAGAAACAGCACCTTTAGGAGCCTGTCGTGTTTATCCTCCAGCTCTCGTGACAGGATCTCAAAGAACGTGATGAAGAGGAACGTGCCGGCTGCCAGTCCCTGGAGCACTACAGATACAATACTTTCCGCCAGGTGCTGGACCGTCTGAATACCCATTCCAATCCCGATGCCCAGAGGAATCATTAGGCTCACTGTAACAGCTAGTTTACTGGCATCCCGTAAGGACACGCCAGCCTTGGCTATATTAACCCCCAGAGCCACGGCTGCCAGCGTCTCGTGGATGACCACTCCAATGAAGAGGGTTCCTAGTTCAGCCCCTTCTTCCTGAAGGCCCAAAGCGAGACCCTCAAACACAGAGTGAGCGGAGAGTGCTAGCACCAGGGTAGCTAATCTCAACGGGCCAGCGTGCGTCAGCTCCGAAGGGTGGAAGTGCCCATGGTGATGGGAATGGTACTGGTGGTCTCTGGAACCTCGGGCGGGAGCGATGAATGGAGCATCGTTCTCCGAGTCGCTCCCCGCTGCCGAGCCACCAGCATTAAATGTCTCCAGGTCAATAAACGAGGGCTTCTCCTTGCGGAAAGTGAGCACAGCCTGTTCCACAAATACTGTGAGGAAAAACCCAATCATCATCATCGTCTCCGCCAGAGGGTAATGATTGGGGGTTTTAAGCGTTTCCAGAATGTCGTCAACCTGAAAGCAAAAAAGGTAGGAAGTCAGCGTCTGTAACTATAAACTTCCTTAAAGCCCAGTGTATTTCCTGATGGTAAAACTGGTAGTACATCTGACTTTGGTTGTATAACAGATAAAAAACATTGCTTAAACCTGTAACGCCTACAGGACTATAATTAAAAACAATAGGCTAGTTTATATTTTTAAATATAACAGTTTATTTATCTTCCAAACATAAAAAAGATAAAAGTTACTTGTTGACTGCTGAGTATCATATTTAATACACAAGGCTTTTGTGGCTTGTATAGTGTGACATATTGAAAATATGAATCTCACACGCAGTTACAAAAAAATAAAAAACACCTCAATATAATTCAGATGCTTAAACTGAGAAAATAATATGCAATTATGATTAATAGGGACATATTACAAGCTTTACAAATTATTCAATCATTTCAGAGAATGACACCTTTTGTTCCACAAAACAAACATGTCTTTGGAATAACTTTGCAGTGATTAAATAACATTATTTTTTAGTTAAACTTTTCTTTAAAGACCAAAACCGTGCTTGATGGCATACCTTTCCTCTAACTGCTGGTAAAAGGGCATTGAAGCAGGTGGCCAGGAATACACCTCCTCCGAAACAGTTGCTTAAAGCAACAACTCTTCTGTACCTTGTGATTTTATCATACTCCATATGCATCATCCGCACAGGAATAAGAATGCCCCCTAACATGAGGGCAAACACCCCCAGCAGGCATAGGATTTTGGCTACAGCTATCTCCATACTTAGGAGATGGGCTGCAATCCCACTTTAGCAAAGCATGTGCATCTGGAAAATAAACACTGAAGCCAAAGCACTTTTCTTCAGGCCCACTGGTCAGGTCATGGACAGCATCCCTGGAAAATATTTTAGAAACATCAGTTCACATCGTTTCGTAATTATCGCGATTAATACATGAAAGACATTATAATTTAGACAACGTCAAATCAGCTGCAGTGCGACAACAGGCATATAGGGTAAATAATTAACATCTGACAACCAATTTCTGAGGCGTCATAACATTTAAAAGATGACTCGGTGTAGAGATTAGCATGCTAACTCTAGTGAGCAGCTAGCTGTCAAAGTTGAAATACGCCTTTATTTTGTCTATGTATTTAAAATACATTAACAACAAACACTATGTCAAAAGGCTACACACCTATTGTTTCACGAATTTCAGTTTAACGTTAAACTCGAGTCGCTGGCTGCAGCTCTTAGTTCAAATGCTAAGCTAACAAACACTGCACGTACATAAAGGACGTTTATTCTATATTACTGTTTTAATTACGACTGTTATGATGAAACAGTGAAGCGTAAGGAGAGAATAATGCATATATTTAAGAATGACATGAAGCGTTTTACCTGTGTTTGTGCAAATACTTCCTGCTGCTGAAAGCTGCAACGCCAGTTTAGTGGCCGCGTCTCGATATCTAGTAAGCTACCTAGCTAGTTTGCGTTGCTACGCAACATACGTACGTTTGGAACGTCGCTGCCTCTAAAAGCGGCAAAAAACAAGCTTCAGTGTTTTAAACTTTACAACTAGGCTATTAGATTTTTTCTTTAGTAATGCATCACAAAAGGGCGTTACTCCCTAAAAAACAATGTTACTAAGCTACGTTTTATAGAAAGTAATACATAAAAGCAAGTGAATTCGCCTTCATCACATTATTCAGCAATAAATGAAATAAAACAAGTTTGTCGGTTTTTTTTTTTTGCTTATTAGCATAGTTGAATTAGATCTTTAAAGGTCAGCAGGAAAGGACGTTGTTTAAAAAAATGGGATTAAATACATAAATTTTATTTAACATTACTGCAGTTTTGTATATTATGAGTTTGCATTTAACTTTTTATTACAGTTTTTCTCGATTGGTTTGGCTCATTTCTTAAAACCGAGATGACATTCTCAAAATAACATGGACAAATCTCCAAACCACCTTGCAAATGTTCACAGAATGTCATTTCTCATTGGTTTTATCAAATTGCAAATGATTTAGTACATGTCTCAAGTGACTCTGTGCTTTTTTTCAAATGATTATGTACAAGTAGCTACAGTTAGCACAATGAGCCCACATTTAGCACATTTTCCAAATAAATAGATCTTGCTGATCTA
>JAUMHR010000060.1:14848894-14859999 GCA_032361145.1 Enteromius fasciolatus | reverse complement strand
TATTACAAACTTTCCATTAAGACCCTAAATAATCATATTAGCTTGTGGAAAACTGGGTTTGTATGACCCCTTTAAGTAAAAAAAAGTATAATTTTGAAACAAGTGAAACATTGTTTTGTTTTTAAATTATATACTGTATATTTATGGGCTGTATATTTCATTAATTGCAGTATTTGTTGCCAAACCATCAAAACTATATTTCATCAAAGCTTTATTTTTTCACAATAAATAACAAATAATTGCATAAATATAATCTTGCAAACAAAAAGATTTTATGTTTACTAGATCAATCCAACTAGAAAGGCTTGATGTTTTAAAAAAATGCACTCAGTGGACCGGAAAAATATAAATTCTTCCGTATTATTTCAGTTTTTGTTTCCTTTTATGACACGAAAGCTCACGGGGAACGTTTTTTCAGTTGCTGCCAAACCTAATGGTTTTTGGCAGACATAATACTCTCTACTGACTACTCATAAACCACTACAAATACTGGTCTTTTATTTCATTGTGTGTCCTTTAATGTGGTCTGTCACAGTGTTTTGAAAAGCAGTCAACCATTTCTGTGCCTAGAGGCATTACGGATATTTTACATCTGTAATTAACGATTATACTCTTTGCATTCAATTAAGATAACATGCTTTAATGCATTTACCAAAACGGAAAGAATGTTTTATTTCCGCATTAGAATAAAGTTCCAAACTCATTTCAAAAGGGCCACAACAAGCTTATATAAGGTATATTCAAAGAGTTGTGTGAGTCTCATCTACAATAAACAAACGTCACAAATCAGTTGTGTGTGTAGTTCAGTAGATAGATGTGTCTATTCTACCTCAAGGTCTTAAAATATCTTATACCTCATAAACCTTTTAGTCAAAAGAAATAGTAATCCTTTGGGTAAGATGAACTTTGACCTGAATCCACTGAGGAAGCAGCTAAAAGCACTAAAAGGATGGAGCAGGCTGCTCTGATCGAATGCTTTGCAGTGTTTGAAAAGGGAAACAATTACTATTGTTGAAACCATCATGTACAAATGAAAGTGAACACAATTCAGACTCCCTTTAACAATGATTAAAGCCTTGTTGACCTCACTATAAATAATTTATGACATTCATTTATTAATGAAGTGTTAATGACGTAGTCTGAGGAGCACTTTGTGAAACAGGTCAGAATATATTATGTTAAGCTATTGTTCTGTTCTTAAAGACGGCATGAAACAGAAATGGCCTTTTCTTCCCTATTGTGATGTAAGCTACATCTGAGTGAAATGGCGCATTCAACAAGATACAAAATAGGTGAGAATTGATTGTATTGTTGTCGTTTGCTAATTGCTTCACAGTGGTCAGTCAATCTGTGGCTGGTCAATTTTGATTTCATGGTGAATGGGGCTTTAATGTTCTTTGAAAGAACTGCGTTTTTATTGCTTAAATACGTAGCAAAAGCCTTGACTTCTCTGACATTTTCTGAGGATGAAAGATCTTCAGAGACCACCCAAGCAGAAAGGCTTTCAGGTCATTTGTGGTGTGGAAACAAAGGTTCTTCTTAGCGTTTGATGGAGGCCTGCTTAGTGGGACGTTGAACTGTCACTTTTGGCAAGCAGAACTTTCCAGATGTGTTCAGAGAGCATCATCTGAGACCGAACGCTCTGACAAGGTCAGAAAGGTCAAAGCAGAGGTCAAGGCCATTTTAAAAATATTTTTTTGCCAACAGCTTTGCTCTGGAGATGATGTTGATCTGAGAGATGATTTCGAAAGTATTAACTCTTGGTGCATAACTCACTCTGCAGTGTTTGTCTTACAGAGAAGAACAATACCACAAATCAAGAAATTTGCTGGGTTTTGTGTGTGAATGTGTAGTTTTTCGCTATCATCTGAATTATTAAAAGATGTTGAACTCGTCTTTGTCATCTCGCCTGCCTGTGGATCAATATGCATGCCAATTCGTGACAGAAGACCGGACCAAAACCAAAGTAGAGTGCCATTTTTGTTTGATTTTGTGCTCAGTGCAGTGGAGCAGGGGGAGCACTCCCTTGAGGATCATACACAGGATTCTTTGGAGCTTGCACTCGTTTCCCGGATGACTGACTGACGACATTTTATTACATAGGAAGGCTAAATTATGTGAGGAAGGTCCTTGAGGGAGCCTTGCTGTTTTTGTGAAATGGGTGCACAAAATGAGGCCAATGAGGTCTTTCATCCCTCCAGTTCCGCCATCCACCGCCTTGGGACTCCAGTCCTCCAACTTCGCCACTCCACTTCATGCCTCTGGCTTTGTCAGACTTCTTCTTCTTCTTCTTCCTCCACCTTCGTCCTCCTTCGTTGCTCCAGCTCCACCATGGTCAGCGTCGTGCAGAACCTGATTTTGCTGAGTTTGAAGTGTCCCTGGGTCAACATCTTTGTTGACCCTGGAACAACATTGTGATTATCCAATCAGATTTGAAGAACCAGTTTATATTTTTTGTGAAGTTTAGGCTTACAATCAGTGTTTGGTGTTTGTACATCAGTGTCAGTCATCTATCATTTTAGGCAGTACTCGTGGGTAGGGTTAGGTTTAGGTGTAGAGATATGGTCAAAACTAAAATTTTGGAATAAAATGTTGCTCCAGGGTCAACAAAATATGTTAAACCAGGAACACGTCGAACTCTGCAAAATCAGGACGTGCCAGCATGACAATGAGAGACAGGGTTGGAAGAGATTGCAATGCAATGCTGTCAGATGCCGAAAATCATTTGAATATTAAGTAAAGATCATGTTCCATGAAGACATTTAGTAAATTTCCTACTTTAAATATATAAAAACTTACTTTTTAATCAGGATTGTTAATTGCGAAGGACTTCATTTGGACAACTTAAAGGTGATTTTCTTAATATTTCGGTTTTTTTTCCGCACCCTCATATTCCAGATTTTCAAATAGTATCTCAACCAAATGTTCTATCCTAACATCAGTGGAAAGCTTATTTATTCAGCTTTCAGATGATCTATAGATCTCAGTTTTCAAAAAATGTACCCTTGTCTGGTTTTTGGTTTTATGGTTCAGGCCAGGGTCACATACAAAAACATATAAACACATTTAAACCACTTAGTGACTGCTGTATGAGAAAATAATTGCAGCACAACAAAACAAAGATTTTAAACTAAATCACCTTTAGTAGTGGGTCACCTGAATCCTTTACTTACTGTTTAATGACTACTATTTAAACATACATGCATATTGTTTTTTTTTTACATTTTTATGTAGTATGGAATTTTTTCTATTATCATAACTCTTGTGACTGTGTCTTTAGTGCTTTCATTGTTTACACATTGCTTGACGTGGGAATCTTATCGTATTGCATCTGATTAGGTCATGATGAAATGGATTAACAAACACACAATTATGATTTGTCTACATTTCCCACACTTTTAAAGGAAGTTAGAGCCAACATCTGGCCAAGGAATGATGAATAAATATATCTCATTCCAAGTTCCACTATCAAAGTGATTTCTTTCCTTATATGAGGTCAGCTAAAAATAAAACCTATTATTTTTGAGCAACAGTTCCCAAAACCATAAAAGAAAAAGAGCAAACACATTTAAGGTAATGTCACTGTTAATTTGACCTACATTGCTACTAAATACATACAATATACTTATCTGTATATCTCCCAAGAAAAGCTACTTTTACCATATATCTATATCACAAGTTTTCATTTTTATTTGATGTGCTATTTATATGCACATTCATGAGATCGGGTAGGCAGATCGAACACAACAGAAAGAAACTCCACCCCACTTATGTCAGCAAGGGGAAACAATGAAAGATCACGGGAGAAAGTCTTGACTGATGTAAAGTGAAGGATATAATTCATTAAAATGACAGAATGAGAGAAAAAAGCAACCAGCCTCATTAGAGCGTGAGATTGAAATAGGGCCAGCAAGAGTTGTGTAAACAGAAAGGCCGACCTTCTGAATGCCCACATTCATATCTGCGAAGCGACCATTAAGTCACAATAGATTTGCTCTCTGCTTTTGTGCGTCCGATCCTACACATAATAGAGCCATAGAGCATTAGTTGTCTTTGCTGTTTTCATGTAAACATGCTTTTCTCCTATCAAAGAGACAACATAGCTCAGAGGATATGCAAATGATACGCAGCCCTTTTAAGTTTTTGCCCTGTTTTTGGTCACTCTGATTAGTAAAGTGTGAAACTCAATTTGAGAGTCTTGCTTGTCACGCAGCACTGTTGACGGGCAGCCTGTAGCCAGTGATGCAGAAATGATCTCCTGCACACTAGAGACTTAGAGGTCAAACCAATCAGAGAAGTTTACAAAAGTCATTAAATGTCAAATCTACTATCAATCCAGCTCATTATGTGCACACTGATTGGATTGCAAGCGTGCTACCATCTAGAACAGTAATTCTTGACCAGGGGAGCAAAAGATACTTTAAAATAAGATAAAACATAAAAAAAAAAATATATATATATATATATAAGTCACCACCTCAAGCTCTTTTTTCTTCTTTGATGAATCCCACTGTCTTGGTAAACCTGGATATAATATGACAAAGTTTACATATAAAGGTGGGATAAAAGTATGATTAGAGCTGTAGCCAAAAAAGTTGTGTAAAGTAATAAAATACAAAATAGAGCTGTCCTATCTTTCCTTATGCATGTCTTAATATATATAAACTCTCACTATGTAAAAATAGAAATCATATAAAATAACTTCTGAGCATAGTAATACATTTTACTAATTTTGTTTGGATGGTGATGACATTACAGTCTATTAATAGTCTTTTAAGACTAAAGGAATAGTTAATTTTGAAACTAAAATTGAGGTTTATCAGCTTAACCGAAGAGCATCTAAGGTGTAGGTGTCTTTTTTCTTCATTAGATCCGATTTTGAGATTTTTAAGCCAAACCGTTGTAGTCTGTCAGTCCAACCTGACCTCACGACAATTTGAACGTATTTTATGAGATGCCAATTCGTATGAATTTGTACAAATTAGCTAAACATAACCCCACCCCTAAACCTACCTATCACGTAATTTTAGACAAATCGTACGAATTAGTACGAACTGGCACAAATTTGGCACCTCGTATGAATATGTACGAATTGCTCGTGAGACTGTGTTGGTCAGTCATGTAATAGTCCGTATAGGGAACTTTCTCTATGAGAGGGGAAAAAAACATGCACAGAGAAATCCAAATTAAACCATACCCCATCGTAACGATACATTGATGGCCTAAGACACGAAATGAGCGCTTTGTGTGAGAAAACGAACAGTATATATATCGTTCCCTTTCGATATTTGACTCTGCGTCTACTGCGTCTGCTAAGAAGCATGGGGAAAACTCCTTTTTCCCCCTAACTGAAGCCTATTCTCAAACGCAGTTTTATTATTTACTAAAACTGCACGGTCATTGGCTGCTGTATTGGGGACTATTTTTAACCAATGGGCAAGGCCCCGCGAACATCAGGCCAATGCCGTTGACCACACCCCATGGCGTGATGTCTCTGCGCCAATGACAGCAGGTGTGATGGGGCGTGTCCCTCGTCTATTTAAGGTAAGGGACCGCCAGCCATCTTCAGATCATTCTCCTTCAGCGACGGATTCTTTGCTGTCCCTGACTGGAAGCCGTTGGAATCTGCAGCTGGATTACTTCTCCCCTGCCGCCTCTTAGGCTGATTCTAAAAGAGCAATTTCTTACTTACCATGCGCTGCTGCTCCACCTGTTGTTCGCCGCTGCTACCCGCCGACGAACACCGCCACTGCACAGACTTACTCTTTGAGCTTCATTTGCAGCGCTATACAGCGCTTTATTACCTGACTAAACCCCCTTCCGAAAAAGCGAGTTGGATCAAACTTATTGTCACTTACAGGCTCTCTAATTGCAGCCTCTCGGCTTCAGTTATAGCCCGACAGAATTACACTCCGAGTTTCACCTACAATGCTATACAGCTTGTTATTATCTGACCAAACTCCCTGTGGTAAAGTGAGTCAGCCAAAGTTATTGTCGCTTAGGCTCCCTGAACTGCAGTCTCCTCAGCTTCAGTCATAGCCTGACAGAATAAATTCTGAGCTATCCGGCGCCGCTGGCTCATCAGCGAGTGTATTCACCCCTGCCTTCGGCTGCACTGTGAGGCGCTGATACTTCAACAACTCTCTGGCAGAGGAGAGTTTCGACCTATGCTTGCTGACTTCATCCATGCATGTTTCTTTATTTCTTAATTTTTTATCAAAAATATGAATCTTTTTAAACGCCGCCCATTCAATCTTGCATTCATCTGCCTCTATTGTTAAGGACAACACCCACCTCTCAACATCCGATCAACAGCCAAACCTTAAGTTCCCGCACTTACATTTTTCACCATGATTTCAAGTGTCTAGATCATACTTTCATGTAAATTCTGAAGAACGGGTTTCTTTAGCTTCCATCAAGATCATGAACTGCAATCAAAAGCTACTAAATCCTTCAGCTGTGAGGGAACAAAGAGTTTTGATTTACTTCAACTCACAAGTGAACACGCATTTTACCTCAATGATAGAATTGAAGCTTCCATCTCTGTTTTCCCCCTGAAATAGTCAATATGAGTAAATAGGTTCTGTAGGGATGATTCAGACAGTAATGGTATTGTAGAGACGTGCCATCCAGCAGGCACAGTAAATTCTGGGCACGCAACCCACTGGGGCTCTTGTGCAGCACACAAATGGATGAACTGGCAAGACATTCTGTCAGGGCCGTTCTTTCAAAGAGCTGTCAAAGCCCATTGAAGTGATGCCTCTAAACCCAGTAGGTCGAGCCATGTCTCACCTCAGCCTTCTGTGCAGGTAAGGAGCGTATGTCTGTCGGCTGTTCAAGAGTAAACAATCTGCCTGCTTTCAATATTATTACCGGTTATGTTATTATTGGTGATTTCACACAACATCCGTTCTCGTTCTGATCACTTATTCTACTACGATTATGGTTTTTGGTGCCATTTGGTACTAAAAGCCATTGCATTAAATTACGCTGAGAAGTGATGTAATGTGGGAGAACGGTAGCACTTTAGTGCCATGAGAAATATGCATGGGCATAACCTGTAGTCTCATGTTTCTCACGTGATCACAAGTGTTTCATATAACAAGGCAGTGTTAGTGAAAACAATGCGACCTGCGTAATTCACAAGCAAATGATTCTCATGATTCAGTTTCTTTAAAGAATTTTGAATAAAACATATCAATCTAAATCATTCTCCTTCGCTGAACTGAATTTATTGATTGTTATCTATTTTATATGGTAATAATTGATACAGACGTACCCAGTGTAATAGTATCACAGGGAAAATATAAAAACAAGAAGTAAAAGAGAACAAATAGGTTTGTTATAATCACCTTGAAGGTCTGAGGTAAAACAGCTGCACATATTTTTGAAAATGTATGATTTCTAAAACCGTTCTAAAGTAAACCCAGTTCAACAACAAATGCAAACACAAGTTTTCAAGTGACAGAATGCTTACATTGTTTCCTTAATCATGTTTAGTGCTTTAAAAAGGGCACACATATGTAAAAATCATGGAAATGTGCATCATTTGTAAATGTCATGAAAAGCAGACAGAAACACATTGATTCTATGTTGTTTTATTTGGATTCGGTGCATTTTCTCTCTCTGGGGGACTGAATGAGCAGGAAGTCCTCACAGCTGCTAGATCATTTGATGCAATATTTCTATGAAGTAATGCCAGGATGAACAAGAAACTGATCATTAATATTAAAGCCTAAAAAGCAGATTTTCTCTTTGTCATTATTATCTCATGACACAACAATCAAAGAAATATAAGCCTTGACTACTCTCTGAACTGAGACTTGCATAAGAATGTCTGTTTAGAAAAACGATGCTGTGCTACACAGGATCATATATGAATTATAATGTAATTATAATATAATATAATAACATGCATAGTGATCATCTTCTCAATTTGTTTATTCTGGATCAAATCCATGCACTAAACCCAAACACTAATAAAAATCTATTGGAATGGTTTGTTTTGATCTTTACATGCACAAAAGCAAACTGGACTTAGCCAATAGCATTTCTGCTTTTTGAAAAATATATAAATAAAAGCTTTAAAGTAAAATAACAAACAAATTACCTACCAAGTGTATTCTTGTTGGTTCCATGTTCTGTAATTTTAAAAATAGTGTGTATTTATGCAGGGCAAATAACCCACCTTGTTGGCAGAGGCTATACACACTAACTCCACCCACCAACATGTGATTAACCTTGTCAACATGTTTTGTTTTTGCGATCGACTTTTGCCTACAAAGGGTTTTGCCTGTTAGCTTTGTCCCCTCCATCAGTTGTATGAAAAGCATAGCTTAGTACGTATACGTTACTTGTACTACAAAACTACATTCATGGTTTTATTTTTTCACACTGTTTTGTCCCGCTCACCAAGAATCAGTTATTTGCACTTAATGTAAATAGAATCATTTGCTATTGGCGGCTAGTTTAAATAACATATATTGCTATTTGCGTTTAGTGTAAATAGCCTCTACAGCTAAAAAATATGCCAGTTTTACTTAATGTAAATAGCCTCTAATGCAAATAGCTGTTGCCGTTTCAAGAACCTGTCAAGAAAAAAACTATATAATTTTTTCACTATAAAAAATGTTGTGTGGTGTAACCATCAAGTACAAAGTAATAACATTATAATAACATATAAAAGTACTCATTTAAAATATATATTTGTAGGTACCTCTAAACATATTAATATAATTACATTTTTGCCAGCCTGACAAATTACAACAGAACCAAACATGCCATGGTCATAAAAGGTCAAGTAGTCTGTTATCTAATCTGAGACTCATTGACTTTGATCAGTTTTATAGAATTAACACATAGTTCTAGGCCAACAAAAATGCTTTTATAAGCTTTTCTCTAAGACTGGTGCATTGACATTTTATCAGTATGTGAGTGCCCTGGTAATGTAATACATATCTATACAAACTCAGTTAGAGCTTGTCTGTGAAGGTAGACGACTTGCTGGTGATGGTGTTATTCAACATGACACATTATTATTTATTCTCTATTCAACTCACAGCCAAAATTAAAAAGCAGGACTAAGGGAACAAAGTTTGTTTTTCCATTATATACTCTGTATATAAATGAATAATGTATAAAAGTCCTAAATAGCCCTACTAATCCATCATTAAATGTCGAATCTTATACCATTTATCAAAGTAACACCATCTCCTGCTGAATTTGTACAAGTCAGCAACATATTTTTTTCCCCAAATGCCTCAAACATGAAACTGTGAAGCAGCTGTCAGAATGTTAATAAGACAGTAATATCCTCAGGAGAATCAATCCTAATGGATTTCATTTAAGACAACAAAAAAAGCCATTACATCTACAAATTAAAACGGTCATCTTCTGTGTGAACTATTTTAAACAAATGTACCATGAACACAAGGCTAACGACCAGGGTGGAGACCGTGTGTTGTTTTGTTTCACACTTCTGTCCTGGGAGTTAAGCTAATCAAAATAATAAATACGTGAATAGAAAACATCTTTTCTCATTCCCATCTAACTCCCACTGCCGTCTCAGGGGACACACAACATTCAACATTCAAGTCTTATGTGGCTTGCTTTAACCTGATATGAATTATAAAGAAAACGCATACAGACTAGAAGTTAACCTTTTAGAATGGCTTCTGCACTTCTGACAACAACACAGCGATGCAGTTTAGTCACATATTAAACCGGGTTTAATACCATAAAACAAACCTTTCTGGTAAACGCTTAAACAATCAAGCACCTGAGTACCAAAAAACAGTAAACTCAGATGTCTTGTTTTTCATGTATCCAAATAAGGAGAAGAGGTTTAGGATGGTTCACGCTTAGTTTGGTTCGAGATCTTTTGGTCCAGACTAAATAACAAAATGATGGGTAAAAATTATAATAAAAAAGTAAAGGGTAAGTTCACCCCAAAATGAAAATTACATGCTGTTTCAAACCCGGAAGACATTTGTTCATCTTCGGAACACCAATTAACATATTTTTGATGAAATTGGACAGCAGCACAACTGAAATGATCCCAGATCCAGAACCAATGTCTGTGTTCTGAAAAGTATTCACAATCTCAAAAGTTGAGATCCAGAAAATTATTCACGTAGTGTCACAAAACGGAAGTTGAGCCACTGATGTCATGGACTGTTTTACCAGTGTTTTTACTACATTTTCTGGATCTGGGATCATTTCAGTTGTGTTGCTGTCTATGGAGGGTCAGATGTCTCTCTGATATCATCAAATATATCTTAATTTATGTTCTGAAGATGAACGAAGGTCTTATAGGTTTGGAACAACACAAGGGCAAGTAATTAATGACAACATTTTAATTTTGAGGTGAACTAACCCTTTAACAAAAAAACTAAAGATTCAGCTCTTCTGATGTATTTCTTGCAACCGAACTTAACAAACATCCACAATAAGGACTTAACAAATCCCAAAATGTCCGTCTGTGTACATACTGTAGCCATTTTTATTATTAAAAGATTAATTTTTTTGTCATTTTTGTGTTTTTTATTAAGATGAAGTGGGAGAGAAAGGGAGCAGGATTGGGAAAGAGCCACGAGCCGGGGGTTGAACTCGGGTCACCCAAAGTGCAAGGGCATTATCCAGGCCAGGCTTTTTAGTGAACTGGACTATAATGGCTCTTTGTTCCTATGCCTTTGGTCCATTTTTAGTTGTTTTGTTTGATTTGTATGCCTTTGGTCCATATTGTGTTCATATTTCAGTCTACTGTTGCATCATTTGGTATCTGTACTGGTTTTAAAATGCACACCACTATGTGGTTAATCAAATTTGGTTAAATAAAATTCTGTGGTTTCATGCTCTCAACACAACATGTATATTGAGTGTTGCCAGATTGGGCGGTTTTGAATATTGGGTAAATATTGACTTTGGCGGGTGGACAAAATTTGGGCGGGTTTGGGGCCATTTTGGCGGTTTTCAAAGATATGAATTATATAGATTAATTAGTTAACATACAAACCCAAGTGTGCATACCTGTCAGGCCAGGACTGCACTGGGATCAGTGCAGTCAACTGCTTAGTCAGTTCTCAGAGACTAACGAGCTAATCACC
>JAUMHR010000060.1:14752945-14768581 GCA_032361145.1 Enteromius fasciolatus | reverse complement strand
TCCGGCCGAATTCTATAGTAGGCATACCATGGACACTTTTCTATCCCATGAGGCTGCGGGAGAGGAGGCGTCATATTAGAAAAAATGGCGGAAAGTGGAGACGCAGCTCATTTTAAATGTACGTACCTCAGGAAAAAAACTTTGTTTATTGTGATTAGATTACACTTGTTTAACACAATCTAAATAAACGGATGACTTATTGAAAGTTTAAATTGTCGCTCTGTTGTGACGAGGCGTGACACGTGACAACATCAATATGGCGGATGTAGTATGTCTGAGTTCCATTCCTGATTGTGGGGTGCACAGGTGTCTTGATGACAGCTAACGACCTCAAACAGGTGCTACTAATGTAGAATCATGAGTGGAGCTGGACTATTTAAAAGCAAAATAACAGGTCTTTGAGAGTCAGAAATCTGGCCCATGATTTCTAAGTGAGAGAACTTGTAAAATCACAGGTTGATCAAATACTTAATGACCTCACTGTATATAAATATATATATATATATATATGTATGTATATGATCATTTAATATTATGTTTAAATATAAAGTTTAATAAAATATGCACTAATTTGCATACATTTTTAAAATTAAAATCTAAAAAATGGAAGAAGTCAGTTTGAAAATTTGTTTTTTACAGAGGGAATTTTACAGAGGCATCTCATTTTGTCGCTCCATAATTCAGAAAATACTTGAATAAAATCTATATTATCAAGCAAATTATATATGAACAAATCTGTTAAAACCGTTAAGATATAGACAGGGATAAAAATGTAAAGTTTGGTGTGTGTAAGTACTACTGAAGTGGACATGTTTGACTTTAATGTATTGTACTTGAAATCTGTTGATACAAATATGTAAAGTGTACTTAACAATGTCTTTTAGATGTTTTCTTTCCACTAGAATTCTTTATGAAAATCCGAAAAACCCCAAATCTCATATTTGACAGGTGCATGCAAAAGCGGGGTTTAATAAACCCAGGAAAGTATGTGATTTTTGCAGTTAATGTGGTTTCAGACAACATTTTGCATAGAAGTGTTTGGGGAAATAGAATTTACTCATGCATAAATCTATATAAATAAATATTTTCTTTACCGGTGCGAGTCTCAGCGAGTCTGACAGTAACGTGGACATCCTAATGTAAAATGTGATTTCTTCTCTGTCTCCAGAAGTTACAGTGGCTCTGATGCTGACCAGTTGACCTCTGCCTTTGGTGACTCCCCACATTCTCAGATGCTGCCCGGCTCGCGCTTTGCAGTGACAAGCACTTTATTTCAGGAGCAGTTTGTCAGCAGTTACACAAAGTCCTGTTTTCTACCTCTTACCCCTGACCCTGTGACCTCGAACCAATCCCAAGAGAGCAGCTCGGGCTCGGGACAGCACTGGCTTGTGTCTTCCACTGCTGCTCCATCATACGAGAGCGATATTAGCACAGCAGCTCTGCTCTCTTACGCCTCAGCCGGGGTCAAAGCTCTGCCTTTCACTGGTGGCACTAGTCTGAATTACTACAGCAGTGCCGCTGGATGGGATTCACCGGGCTCGCTGGACAACAGCAGCAAAAGCAGCTCAATTCATACTGGTTGGGTTCTAGATGCAGGTCTTGAAAGATCAACACAACCGAATTACATGCCTGAGGACGAAGACATGTTGGAAATAGGCCGGTCAGCTCTTGAAGTTTCTAAGGAGCTGGAAGGTGAGGATGCCACGGATTCGACATGGACCGAAACCCAGTCTTCCATTAAATCTGTTGAAGCCAGTGATTTAAGGTTTTCGGAGGAGGCCCGTCTGAAAAGTCCAGTTTCAGACATTCAGACTGCGAAGGACAGGCAGGACAGAGGCAAAAATGGGATTAAAGAATCTGATTTTTTTTATTTCGACACTCAAACGTAAATCAGCCTGGGCTGAGTGTGCAATTAAAAATATTGTTAATCTGCAAATCGAATTATGATGATGATTTATGTATATAGCATTTATTTATGCCCAGATCTAAACACATGTATTTGATGACTAATAGCCTACGTATATGGCTGGTGGTATTATTAAAAATCATTTGAAGTGGATTAAACAAGAACGCATTTTGGTTTTGATCCACTTCAGATGTTGACTAGTGTACATTCCCAATATCATTAATCTAAATCAATTCTCATTTGCGTAAAACAGTACAGATATCTTGCTAAATTGCATATTGTGAAATATAGAATATGATAATGTGAAGTTATGACAGCTTATATAAATTGTCAGAGGTTGAGTATAAATAAATCCCATTCAAATGTAAATGATCTATTCGGTTGCTTATTTGTTTTTGTTTTTTTGACGTCGATAAAGCAGGTGCGCTTTGAGTGTAATTAAATATTTCACAACACTGACACCTAGCGGGGAATGCAAGATGGCTTTGTGTCCTTGACCTGGAGGAAATAATAGTTTAATTCTCTAATAAGCAGTAGGATTAAAGACAGAACCAGAATCTATCACTAAATACAGCTACAAGCTCTCTTGGTGTACATTGCAGCAAAGGGATCAAGAGAAGAGTGAAGCTCCTCCAGCAGCTGTTGAGTCCGAAATAACCAGAGACCAACTTCACAGAGCCTCATCATTCATGTTTGATGCATTTCTTGCATCAATGAGTGAATAATTAAGAAGAATACAAAAATAGAAAAGTTCACTCAAAAATGACAGCTATTTTATTCATCTATGTTTGACTTGACCTATAAATGCTTGACCCTTGCTTTGAATGTTGAACGAACGTGGTTAGGGATATTTTTAACGATGCAACCCGTTGTATATACTAATTTATAGATTTATAACGTTGGAGTGGACTAGCAGGTGGAATAAATTATGATCGATCATATATGATCCGCACCTAACCCTTATGCACCTTTTAGGCACTTGATCAGATATCTTTTTTTGTGTGTGTTCCACAGAAAAATAAGTATGGATTTCGAGCACCATAAGGGTGAGTAAATAATCAAAAGTATTTTGGGGGAACTATTCCTTTACCATATCATCACGAAAAAATCTATTTGCTTATTTATGTTTTATTAAACGCACACCAGGTGGCGCCAAAAGAAGAGTTTCGAGACTCGTCAGCCAAAGTCCAGCAGCAACTGTTTATATTTAATTCAATTACCTTTAATTATTTTCTTTAAAATAATGTTTTATTCATTGTTTGTGCTGTAAATCTGATTCCATTACGTGCCTATCTATCAAATACAAATCCATCATAGATTTGAAAGTCACTTTCTGGGTAAGCGCCCAAATCACCACTGTTACTGGCCAGGAAAAATAGATACATTTGATTTTGTCCATGGTAGTCATGTATACTGATCTTGAAATCTTTTGTTTAGTGCACTTAATTCCTGAAATATAATAATATTATATATAATAATGTTATAGTATAAAATATTTAGGAAATATATTTATATATATATATATATATATATATATTTTTTTTTTTTTTTTTTTTTTTGCAATAATAGGCTTAAACAAGTTTGACTTATTTAAATGCATATAATTTAGATGTTAAACTAGAAGCAAATTTTCTTTTTTAGTTTTTTAGCATTTGTTATTTTTAAAAAAAAAACTCGGCGCGCGCTATTATATATTATATAAACAATATTCCCACTTTTAGTAAACCGAAGTGTCCGTTTTTGCCCCCGGAGTTGTTCATCCGTTGATCTAACGCGTCCCGGTGGTTCGTGTTAACTCACGTGCTGCCGGTCGCAGTTGCGTCACGCGAGCGCAAGTGACACGCCGAAGGAGCGCAGGCACGGACGCGCGCGCGAGTGAAGAAAGAGGGAAAAAACCCAACGGTTACTACGCCGCCTCCGAAACCGCATAAACGTATATGACGTTTTCTCTACGTTCTTTACAGTATCTCAAAGAAATTATTTATAGACGGAGCAAGACAGTATAAGGCAGAAAATCAAGGATGGATGTGAAAGATCAAGGAGCGCAGATGGAGCCGTTGCTTCCAGCGGTAAGGACCTGTTTCATC
The DNA here is from genome assembly GCA_032361145.1 of Enteromius fasciolatus. Classification (NCBI taxonomy): domain Eukaryota; kingdom Metazoa; phylum Chordata; class Actinopteri; order Cypriniformes; family Cyprinidae; genus Enteromius; species Enteromius fasciolatus. Next base: position 14,764,588 of record JAUMHR010000060.1, on the reverse strand, counting down.
TTTCATGTGGGATCCGTCAGTGAGGAACAATGACATGATGCTGGTGTGTGTGTGTGGAGGAAAACGGGTTTTGGTGGTTTGAGCCGCATTGGGTTGGATCCCATTATGGCCATCATCAACCCACCACCATTGTAAGACTGTGTGTTAATTATTCATTGCACCTCTAATACAGACTCATTTGCTGGGAAAATGGCTTCACATTACATGGATACGACGTAGGTGCACACCGGCTTGCGTGGATTATGCATTTAATTAAACGTGTTTAGTAATGTGTAATGACAGACAGTGTGGGGTTTAGATGCAGCATTCTCAGGATTTCCCCTGCATTAGTCTTGAATTTGATGAGACTTTCACGTATATCATACGATTTCAGCTGTTTGCCTAATTTACTATGTATTGCCGTGCGTATCTACAGTTGGGGAGGCCATTTACTGTATAAAAATATAAAGAGATAGTGCCATGAGTTCATTGGAGAAGTGAGGCTTTACCTGCATTTTTAACAAAGACTCATTTTTGTGTATTTCCAAACCCTTTTGCTACGAGTTATTTGTATACTAATACACTTTGACATTTTAATGCATTTCCATATGCAGGCCTATTACTTAAACTAGCTGATGGCTCTCCTGGTGCGACGGGAAGTGCTTGAGTGTGAGTCCTGTGTATAAATGAGCTTAAAGACTTATAAAAGCAAGCTAAAATGGCATGGTTGCTTCAGGAAAAGTTTTCATTTGTTAACACTGTCGGTTAAATTTCAAGCCCATTCACACCAAGAGCAATAGCTGTAAAGATAAATATTAGCGTCCACACCAGCAGTCAACATTGTCTGTTTATTCTCAGTGCATTTAAATGTAAATTTTCCAGCTTGCGACAGCAGGAATGATTCTGATTGGCTGTCAATGTTTGTATCTTTCATCGTTTTGAAAGTGATTCCAGCGAGATCGTTTCTCTGTGCCTTTATCGTTATGGACTCTGCTATTCTTTAATATCGACAATTCAAAACCAGTGTAAAAAAAATAGATTTATATTCATCATTTTTAGAAAAATAAATTGTCCTATAATATAATATATGACACATTTAGAGTTAGTTTTGGATAGTTAACCTGAAAATTGTATTATTTACTGATTTCAAACCAACATAGCTTGTCCCCGCTATAGGATGTAAAACAAAAATATAATGTATTCATGTACAGTATTGTTGTACAGTAAGGTCCTTTTTGCCCGCACCCCACTGACTTATAATGCACGGACAAAACTAGTTGAATATCTACTCTTTTGCTCAGCATAAATAAGTAAGCCATACAGATTTGGGTCGACATGAGGGTCCAGAATTGGTTTACAGCCAAACACACCTGATTAATCGCAGCATATTTCATTGCTTTTCCAGCCTGTGTTTCATAATCTGTTGGTTAAGTGACCCTAAAATAAGCAGCACTCTTACGGTAATTGCACTTCATCCATGTAAAAAAATAAATAAAATTGATTGGATCAACCCAAAAAAGCTGCAGCCATCTCAACATGGGCTCAGATCCAGGGTCTCTGCTCCTTCATCACTGACAGTTTGGTGCTGGAGTTGAGAAGAGTTGGCTCAGATCCTATTGATCTGTCCGTTCAGTTGAGCTCACACACTCTCTCGGCTCCTCAGAAGATATTCACAGCCTTACACACTGTGTTTGTGGTTTGCATTCCTGTCTAATCCCTTACGTGCACATTTCAAAGGTTTCCAGACGTTGCTAAGAGAGCAGTGTGCACTTACCACAATCCTTCAAGTACAGTTTGCGCATATGCGGCAGCTAGGTGTTATTAGTCACTTCCACCATTTGAACTTTATCCATGCACTAAGACAAAAAGCAGACGCTGACCTCGGAAGTACACTAAGAGAGTATTCATAGTGTTGAGGAATGTATTGGAAGTTTCCATTCAGGATTCGGACCAAAATCATTAAGTTGTCATAATGTCAGGAGCCAAGCTTTTAATGACTAATGAAATGAAGAACTGCTAAATAAAAATTGACAAAAGAGGACGTTTACATTATATTGATGCAGAATCAGTGTCACGTGATCTTTCAGAAATCATTCTAATATGCTAATTCGCCATTCAAGAAGCATTAATTATTATTAATGTCGAAAATAGTTGTGCAGCTTAATATTTCTGTGTGAAATGCGAGATTTTGTTCATGTTCAGTCTTTTGTAAACATGACGTGATGTCACTTTTGTTGCATCCTTGCTTAATAAAATTCTAGATCCCAAATTTTTGAATGCTAGTGTTATTGCCTTAGTTAAATTAAAAGTATTTTATTTTTATTTTTATGAGATTTTGTATGGCATAAATGCTGAAAAACTAACCAGCTGTTTGAAATAGTTGAAAAATGCTGCTCAGATCTTAAATATAAACAATAAGAATCTATTTTTTGTGATCCTTTGGCTGAGCTGAGGGACAGATTGAACACATCACCACTGGCAGGGATCCAGCGGTCGGTTGAATTGTTTCGGTGTGCCGGTTGAATCCACTGGGCTGGTACATTTCACTGTAGCTCTCCATGTGAGCTGAACCGATGCCAGTGATCTGAGTCCCAGAGGGCCTTTTCTGACCATCATAAGTCACTGCCCGCTTAGCTGCAGCTGGTGTCCTGAATGCTGATGTGTGTGTGATAAAACAGGTCAAAGAAGAGTGAATAATCTTTGTCTATCAGCCTTAACACAGGAATTAGTACATGTGTATATATATATAATTTGCACGTGCATGTTTTGTACCATTCCCTCATCTGATCTTCTGAATGATGTGTTGAGTCTTTAACTCTGTGGTTAATCTTTTAAGAGTTTTAGTGCGTGTCTGCCAACATGGACAGCATTGATATTTCAGTAAAACTTGACAAAAATATCCTTCTGTGAATATACATGTACAGTTATCTTTCGGGACCTAAAATATAGATGTTGTGTGGACAAAAAAACGAATCAATATATACTTTCATAGAGTGGATGTATATAAGATGATGTAGGATAATGTTACATGTTATGATAGGGCAAGGTCAGTTTAGTTTCTAAAATGTCATGCGGTGCAACTCCACAAAAACGTCATGGTATTTAGGATTTTTATTAAAAATAAATCTTTTTTTTTTAAATATTGATTGATTAGGATGTGTAAGCTCATATGAGGGAAGCTTTACCACATTACATTTTTTTGAGTTGTTTTGAAAATGTTATATTTCAAAACCGCATGATACCAATATGAATACATAAAAATCATTTCTTGTTTTACTCGTTTAATTACTGTGTTAAAAACAGTAACAGTAAACAGGATTTTTTTTCCCCCAGCCAACAAAAATTACTCACAAATATCTTCTTTGCATATGATTATCAAACTTTGGATTCAGTCTTTTTATCAACACATGTTTTTGAAAAGCATTGGTTGTAGACCTCATTGATCTAATCTTCAGTTTTTGAGTGAACACTGCTAAAATTATACACAAAAAAAGCTTTTTCACTCCAAAACTGAGGTGCTTAAACTCAAGTCACGTAAAAGTTTTACAAGGTGGGGAAAAAATCCCAATCAGTACAAAATAAAGACCTGTGTGCAAAATGACCAGAACACAGTATTGGGGTTCAGATTATTAATCTTGTGTTTTTTCTGACTGTGAGGATGTAAATACTTGTGATGGTGCTAGTGATTGTGTTGCTTTTCTGCTTCTCTGCAGGTTCAGAGTCCCGCTAGTGATAACGGGGTGAGTCCCAGTTCTTCATTTCCTCTGCTTTGCTTTTCACAGCATGCGCACAATGCGGTGGACTTTGGATGTAATTGCTGTTTTGTTTGCGAGAGTGAGGGAGTGTCTGGTTTTCATGCATCCAAATGATGCGATTCAATGTGACTGATTGTCAGTCAATTTTTAATGTCTCCGTGTGAGACTGATGCCGCTTGACTGGATATTTGTCGGAAGCTTGTCACTAGCTGTTAATTCAAATCTCCATCCACACAAGCTTTTGGTCACCGGGGGAGTTTAAGAGATATTGAGATGTTTCAAGCACCAATCTTTGTTTAGTAGAGAGAGAGAGAGGACAGGATGTAGTATTGGTCATATAGTGAGCTGGAGAGGAGCCAGTGTGAGCAGACGGCGTGACCGGGGGAAGCATACAGTACTGCTCTGGAGGACATAGAGCTCTGTGACCGGTTGTGAACCTCAGCCTGCTACGTGTCTCTATAAGCAGAGATTTATAAGACTGCTTGTTCGATTCATCACTTTAATAAGCAAACACACCCTGCTTAAAAGCCTACAGTGCTTGTGGGAATGTTAGCATCCAAGAGCTGGTTTGTCAAAAGGATGGAAATGTTGATTCTTGTGAATGTGAAAGCTGGCATGAGTGGGCAATTGATTAGTAGATGTGTGATTAAAACCTTAAAAGACTAAATAAGAAAAGAGAAATAATAATAAGATGAAATATACATAAAAAAGCAAAATGAATTAAATGTATTATTTTCCTCAGAATTAAAAAAAAAAAGAATTCGAAAGAAGTTTGAAATCTTTGCAAATTTATATATATAGGGTACAATGAGCCTAAAGGAGCCATTGATAATATTTTCATCGAAATCCCTAGATGAACAAAACAGTGTCGTATCATTTTCCAAATCGACCGCTTTTCAGGATTCACGTGTGTATTTCGCTGATCCGCTGATTCCTGATGTTGTTGATTTAAGTAGCAAATGAGAATCTATAAAGTGAATGCTTATATAATAAAAGTAAATAATGGAAGTATATGTAAAGGGTATTTGGGGTAAAAGCAGCCCTGCTGTTGGGATTAAGGTGCCTTTATTAACTTGATAATTAATAGATCGCTGAGCTTTTCATTTTTTTGACATGACGTTGTTAGATTCAGATGGTAAATATCATATTTTATGTTGGGTGTCTGCATTAGATATAATCACCATGTGTAGAATAAATCCATCATATTTAAAAACAATGTCATTTGTTGTTACTACTGCAAATATATATAAAATTATATACTTTTTAAAATGGTTTTGTTTCTGTATTTTAAAATATATGTTTGATATTAACATATTTTAATGGCATTATATTTAGCTAATATTTTTATTTTTCAGAATCAATCTAATTCCATAGCTGAATTTAATTTAAAGGGACAGTTCAAATAAAAGTCCTGTCATTAATTACTCACCCTCATGTCGTTACAAACCTTTCATCTTCAAAACACAAATGAAGATATTTTAGATGAAATCTGACAGCTTTCTGACTCTGCACAGACAGTAAGGGAACTACTAACGTTACGTTCAAGGCCCAGAAAGGTACAATCGGTAAAATAGTCCATGTGACATTGGTTCACCCGTAATTTTATAAAGCTACCACAATACTTATTTGTGGCTGCGCACTGACCCAATAAATTGCTTAATAAAATGACAGTTAAATCACTGATTAGTTTTACCTATTTCCTTCCTGGGCCTTGTACGTGATAGTTCTCTTACTATGCAGGGTCAGAAAGCTCTTATTGTATATTTTATTAAAAATATACTCATTTGTGTTCCAAAAAGGAGCAGAAATTTGATGAGGATGAGTAATTAGTAACAGAATTGTCATTTTTGGGTGAACCATCTCTTTAAATTCAATTCTGAGAGGCAGACACTGTAAAAATATTAAATGAAGAATTTTACTTAAAGAGCTTGGATATTTAATCGTGTGCAAAAATCGTAAAACGCATTATAATAGAATAAATAAAGTAATATAATACCCCTTAAATTTAATAAACACATAGCCTGTCTTCATCCGGCTTCTAGAAACGAAACGGCACTCTGTCTCCTTAAAGGTTGAAACACTACATTTCCCATCATGCACGAGACACATTAGGATGTTGATGTTTAAGCTGGAATACAGAGAGGAGGGAGCTCAGAGCTGCACACCATCCAAAACACTCGCACAATGAGCGTGAATCACAGAGCACACGCCGAGCTCAGACACCAGTGATGTCGGCACTCTAATCTCCGCTCCCATTGGCTGACGGACGCCTGTCAAACACAGGCTGCACGTCTCGCTCTCAACAGTTGGACAACACAGCCCCGGCGAACAGGGCTCCCGGCGTGACAGAAGGGGAAGCGCGGAGAGAGGTGCACAGAGGAACCTCAGCTGCTCTTTAGCGTGTCCTCTCCGCACATTTCCTCTCCTTGGGATAAGGGACGGTCGTCGGGACTCGCTGCAGACAGCATGCAGCACAGACCCTCGGAGAGTACTGGCTTTAACTGTCAGGTAGGATGGAGCGTCCCGAGAGCCTGGCGTCTCTAACGTGTCCTTGAGAGTGTTTGTGTGCATCTGTTGAGACGTGGTTTGGATTGTTGTTATATAACGACTCAAGATGCCTTTTTCATTCTGTTTGCTATCTTCTCCTGCACTCTTTCTCTCAAGCTTCCTATTCTTGGAGCTATATTAGTACCTCCTCCGTTTCTCGTCTTTTCCTCTCTCTCCTCGTGTCCTTTTCATCTTTCGGGATAGGAATCGTATCCGGTTGTCGGAAGGGATGAATCTGGTTCATACGAAATGTAAATACAGAGAAGAAAAGAGGAGGACAGCAAGGTCAGATGAAGAAAACATTGTATCCCAACAGCGAGAAATATTTAGGTCGGTGACTAACGAAGCTATAAATGTGTGTTTTAATTATGCTGATGAGGCACGGGCTGTTTGTGTGAGCGTCATGTTAGTGCGCGCCGCTTTCGGCTCTCTGGATGCTGATGCTGATCCTTCCATTGCCATGGTAACCGCAGCCATCTGTAGGGATCAGTCCCACCGCTCTCAACCAATCGAACGGCTCGGATCCCATTCATCCCCCCCCACCTCAGCCTCTCCAGCTACCCCAATAATCCCCTCTCTCTCCGCTCACTGTCGTTACTGCGCGATCGCATGGTTTTGGAGACTTACATTCAGGGGAATCTCTAGGACAGAGTGGGTGAATATCGTGAGCGATGGCTGGTGACACACTGTTGTGTTTCGCTTGTTTAAAGGGTCTGGTCTCATCTGAAGAGCGATCGTCTGTGAAAAAGACTGCATGCTGCAAATGCACGTTATCATTTAATAAAGTTTCATAGGCAGAACTGGGTCACAAGGCACCGTGACCCAGAAAGCTGCATGCAGAGCTTTGTGTGCTGAAGAAGATTAACAGGAAGTGATAGCATTTCGGTGTACACAGGCTTGTTTACGGCAAATCCAGTGTGACTAAGCGACACAAAATTATAAAATAAAATGATTTGTGCTGCTTCTGTTCAATAATATCGGTTAATATCAATGCAGTTTTAGTGTTGTTTACATAGTTTTGTTCATATTTTAAATTTGTTTTATTTTGTCATTTTTTATTTATTTCAGTTACTAATTTTTGGTACTTAAATATATCAGTTTGTTGCCAAGGAAACCTTTTTAAAATGTATATTTTATTTCAGTTAACAAAAATGTTTTAGTTTTAGTTAATTATAACAATAAATTGTTAATTAATGGTAAATCTTAAGTATCTTTAAGTCTAAAAATGTCTATAAATGACATTTTATGCAATTCTCAAAATTTCTATTTTTCACACTGTACATCATAATGTTTTATGTTTAGATATTTTAGCGTTGTATTTATAATTCATTTAGACAAAAAAATTACAGAATTTTAATTTATTAGTCATCTACTATAACTATAAAGAAATGTATTATATGTGGCCTTATAAAAAATATCTTTTATTTAACAAATTTTTGAATTTAATTGTATCCCCTATTAACCAATAATAGCTCATTTCAGTACAATGTTTTATAAATACTTTACAGAGATGCATTGCTTTGTTTAAAAATCATATTTGTGTGCCATAAATGAATATGACTTAAAGGACATTAGAATCTATACGCCCCCAACTTCTTGTTTGAAAAGCAAATGCATCAACAAAGGACAGAAAACTGCACTTTTCATTGAGTCTGTAACTCAACTTTTGTGTGTGTGTCACCTTTGAACTACCGTTGTTGTTTATGCTGTACTTTCGAGAGAACATCGCCTAAAGGAGCCTCCAGGCTCTCAGCTACAGTTCAGCCACAGTTGACTGGACGTTCCTCCTCAGAGGCGACTCTGTCTGCTCTGATTTCAGGAGTGAGAATCATTAGTCCAGGAGTATCTGATCTTCTTTCATCTCCTGCAGAGTCTTTAAGAGTTGTGATGAACTCATTGCGCTACACAAATCCCAACACAATTCTCGGCTTGTTGTAGTTTGGCGATTACTCTTCGCATTAAGCTCCCTTGATAACCCTGAGCGTAAAGCGATCCGGCATCAATCTCCTAAAGTCTTAAAGTCGCTCATTACAACTCACTCACTCCGGATAGAGCAGAAAAGCCACATCCATCGCGAAACCATATATACGACCTTTTTATCCGCTATTAACCCTCTCCATGAGGCCATTGTGATCCAATGCTTGATCTGATGTCATCATAAAAACATGCATTTGATTAAGGATTATACATTCTAGTGTCCTCACAATGCCTCTTTGTTTTAGCGCAATTTTGCGTTATTAGTGGAAAGAGCTGACGAGGTCTCCTTAGATGCAGAGAGAGGACTTCGAGAATGCTATCAGGGTAAAACAATGAAGATGTTAGTGTAAATTCAGATCGTAATTCTTACCGGAAAGGCACAAAAGAGCCTTTCAGAGCAGGAGCTCTTAATGTTCAGTCTGCTGTCTGATAAGATGCATTGCTATTCAGGAATGCAGTGTGAATATACATGTACATGCACTTCTGCAGAGTTAATGGATGCTGTTTAGAGAGTACGAACAGTTGTGGCTCTGGAATTTCCTGCGAGATGTCAGGAAAAAATGACTCCACAGACCACAGGAGTAAAATATATGGAGGCTTAATGCATTGGCAAGAACACATTTATGTTGGTTTGTTTTGTTCAGTATTGTTTGAACACAGAGGCAAAGAAACGCACAAGAGGGTAGTATATAACCCTCAGTCAAAGTGTCTTCTTCCGTCGTTTCTCTGGTGCTTTTAACAGAGGCATTCTTTGATATCGTTAAATGGGGCATGAGAGGACGACAAGAGGGTGTCTCTGGTAGGGATGAAGTGCTGGAAGATACACTCCGGCTGCTGGAGATAGATAGGCAGCGGTTATCTCCAGGTTCTGGGAGATGTTGGACGGCTTGCTTGTGGATTTGGAACCCTAATGGTATTTTTAAAATGCAATGGATGTATATTCATATCTTAAGTTATCTAATTTCAGTTGCTTACATTTTTAAAATAAAAATAATCTTAAATTATGTAAATAAAGATAGTCAGTTGGACAACTGGAAATTTCCATTTGGGTGGTAAAGGGTTAAAAGTAATAAGACATAATGAGAAATTTTCAAAGGTCATTGGTATAATAATGTCCTGAACACTATTGTGTTCCATCAGACTCCAGATACTGGGCCTTTCTCTGTCAGTTCATGATTTGTTTGTTTATTAGTGTTGTCATGTGGAGAAAATAGGTTTTTTTTTTGGGAAAGGAGTTGGAAGGTAAACCTAAATATTTACTTTTTTTTTTTTTTTACTCTGAATAAAATGCAACATGAAGACACAATGACAACAGACCATATGCATGTATTAAAAAACAAACAAATGAACAAAAGAAGGTCCGTTTGGATTTCGTGTTGATGTAATGTAGACTTAAGCAACATTCGTGTCTTGAAGCCTGTGGAAGTGCTGTTTGTTTGTGTTTGTGGAAGACAGGAAGGGAATCTGTTTTTAAGTACAAAAGGAGGTCAGGACGGATTTTTTTAAATATTTAATGGCAAAACTGCTGTGGGATTCATGGATGTTATAGTGCATCTCTTAAACTTAATATGAAACTGCACTCACAAATCATTATTCTGATCTTTTGGGCATTTGCTAGGGCTGTAAATTTAACCTATCCAGTTAGAGTACATGTATATATATATATAGTGATCCAACTACAATAGCAGTTAATTCATTTGCATATTATGTAAATCACTTGACAGCTTTTACATAAAACTAAAACAAATAAAGCTTTAAATTGCTGTGCTCTGTATAAAACCGGCATGTGAGAGTGACCCCAAGCCCCTCCCCCATCTCTGCACTGCGTGTGTGTTTGTTTTTATTACATGGTGGGGTCCTCAACACGTTAGCACACTCACATAGTGGGGACCAAAAACATTGTGGGGACCGAATGCCCGGTCCCCACAATGTTTTGCTTGTAATCGGCTCAGGGGGCGTTGCTGATATGCCTAGTGCAGTTTTTTTCTTGATCCCCTCCATGAACAAAAACCGGATTTCTGTGTATGAGTGTGTGTGGCGGCGCTGCTCTATAGCGCCCCTGTAGCCTGGCCGCGGAACTGCACCTCTACACACACATATGACGTAATGCATCAAGATACACATTTTATCAACTGCTCATGCGTAAATCGCTAAATGAAATGACAAAAACAACTTTAAACAGTGTCTTTCAACGGGGATAGTACAATCTTAGAGGTAATTATCCTACTTGTAAATATTATATTCGATAATTCAATAAATAGACATCACACATTTTAATTATTCTTAAGAATATTAACAAAATGGAGATTTCTAGTGAGATTAACGTTAATGTTGTTATCAGAATCATAATGAAATAAATGTGGTGAATATACTATTGATCAATTTAAATTACATGTCGTTATATTATTTAAAGTTTGCTTGTGCATACTGCGTATGGTAACGTGTCCCTGATTGGTTAAACTGCGGCGTGGCGGGAGAATAAGACCGCGTGACCGGTCCACTGGAACCGGAGGAGCGACATCAAAATGAGACGGAGAAGAATAAACCCGTTAAAAGATGCTGAAGAACATGTTGTCCTATCCTGTGACAAGACCGACGCACTGGAGGCCAGATATATAAACGATTACAAAGGTAGGTTTGTAGAGAACTTGTAGGTGGTGTTGTGACTGGAATGCCGAAAGCTAATTATCCGTGATTAATGTTAAGCTAACGTTACCACTAACAGTTACGATGCCCCGCACATGACATGGGATTTATATAATGGACATGAATTATTAAGTCGTTTCCACAAATTATTTGTGAAATGACTAAAACCAGTAAATAAAATAGGAAATCTTGGCCACGACTAAACGAAGCACCGAATGATTTCTTAGTTTTTGTGACCACGATGTAGCATAGGGCCTAGGTGTTGCCAGCAAGGCTTGTACTTTAACTGTTTTTTTTTGTATTGAATTCACAGTTATATTTTTAACTATGATATTAAGTTATTTTTTAAAAAACTGTAAGTCAAAAAAAAAAAAACATAGTAAGTAACCCTGATTAGTTTCGTAAGGGATCTAGGTCCATTGGAATATGAGGGATATTGTGTTTACTAGTGATTAATTGTTATAATATGTTTGCTAATTTATAAATACTTATTTTTTAGTAGTTTTAAGTTGGTCATTGTGATAGTTTCTATGAATTAAGTCAGTAGTAATGAAAGAGTTGACATAGATATATACTTAAAGGGTGTAATTTTAGAATACACTGGTTAACTTTTATGCTTTGTAATAGTTTATTTATAGTTGGCTAACCATCAATGCATTATCAAGGGAAGGGATCTGTGTTAACAATTGTATTGTGTCGAGTGTGTGTGTTCAGTCCCCACGACGTCCTAAAACCGGTG
>JAUMHR010000060.1:14721123-14737433 GCA_032361145.1 Enteromius fasciolatus | reverse complement strand
TGTTTTAATATAAACATAATAAATAAACTTAGCATAAACACATATATTATGTAAAGAAAAACTTTTATTTTGGATGCACTAATATATATATATATATATATATATATAGTTATATATTTTTTTATAATATAATATAATATAATCAAGATTTATTTAGACCCATTATACCTGGCCAGTAGTCAAAAGGCACTGCAAAGCTGTTCATATTTTCAAGGCTCAGATTTATGTTCATTTTTTGTTCTGTGTGTTTTTAAACAGGTGAGGGCCATTATCAGTGATTTTGCAGTTTTCATCACCATCTTGACTATGGTTCTGATCGACTACGCTCTGGGGATCCCATCCCCCAAACTACAGGTTCCTAACGAGTTTAAAGTGAGTCGTTAAGAGGTTTTACGCTACTGTGTCCTTTTCATTTGTACATTTCTGCATAAATCTATCCTCATAATTAATCAGACGATCTCTCACAGCCAACCAGAGATGACCGTGGCTGGTTCATCAGTCCATTAGGACCAAACCCGTGGTGGACCACTATTGTGACCGTCATCCCAGCTCTGCTGTGCACCATCCTCATCTTCATGGACCAACAAATCACTGCCGTTATTATTAACAGGAAGGAACATAAGCTGAAGGTGTGTTGCCAAGTCCTTCTCAATATGCTTCATTTGCTTCATTAGCAAATACTCTTGTAGACTCGATGTCCTTCATTGTGTCTGTGTGCCTCCGCAGAAAGGCTGTGGGTATCATCTGGACCTGTTTGTGGTGGGTGTGATGCTGGGTGTGTGCTCTCTGATGGGCCTGCCGTGGTTCGTGGCTGCGACGGTGCTGTCAATCTCCCACGTGAACAGCCTGAAGCTGGAGTCTGAATGCTCCGCACCAGGAGAACAGCCCAAGTTCTTGGGCATCAGAGAGCAGCGCTTCACCGGCCTCATGATATTCGTCCTCATGGGCAGCTCAGTGTTTATGACCTCTGTCCTGAAGGTCAGTGATATTTGGCTCCCATTGACAATGAAGCATCCCATGATGCTTGCATTAAACTGTTGTGATGTTTCGTCATTAATAATGGCTATTATTTCATGTTTTTGTCCTCAGCATATCCCAATGCCTGTGTTATATGGCGTTTTCCTCTATATGGGAGCGTCGTCTCTCAGAGGCATACAGGTACTGCAATTGCAGAATTCATATATTGCATTTCTTGGTTATTTATTCAGATGTTTGCAGGAGTGGCTTATATTATTTAAGTTTTGTTTTATATACTGTTGTAGCATTTAGTAATATTTTCTAGTAGCTTTTATTTTCATATTCTCAGTTTTCATTTTAGTTGGTTTTAGTAATATGTCCTATTGTAATTTTTTAATTAAATATTTTTTATATTTTAATTTAGCTGAATAATTTAATGGTTTAGTAATTTAAATATTTAATATTTTTGCTATCATTTCTAATAATAATTGATATCATAATATAATAATTTATTTAATTAATTAAATAAGTAATTTTATTTAAATTGTTTAATTTATTTTAAAATGTAATTTGGTGGTTTAATAATATAAATATTTAATAATCTCTAATATATGTAATAATATAGTATTTTATTGTTAGACTTATTTCAGTTAGCTGCCAAGTCAACTTTCTAGTTCTGATCGCTTTTTTAAGTTAAAGATTTTTGAAATCTAATAATAAACATTTATCTTCCTTTTTTGTTAACAACACTGAATTATTAGTTATTAGTTTCATTAGTTGTGTTTGTGTTTGCCGTCCAGTTCTTTGATCGTCTGAGGTTGTTTGGGATGCCAGCGAAGCACCAGCCTGATTTTATCTACCTGAGACACGTCCCATTGAGAAAGGTCCACCTGTTTACCATTATCCAGCTCAGCTGTTTGGTGCTTCTCTGGGTCATCAAAACGTCCAGAGCTGCCATAGTCTTTCCTATGATGGTAAGATGTGTGTTAATCTAGATAGATACATATAAATGTGTGTGTGTATCTCATGTGATGTCACATCATAGATGTGTTTTCTTGCAGGTCTTAGCCCTTGTGTTTATCCGTAAGCTGTTGGATTTTGTCTTCTCAAAGCGAGATCTCAGCTGGCTTGATGACCTCATGCCTGAGAGCAAGAAGAAAAAAATGGAAGATGCACAGCAAGAGGTACCACCCCCCCATCACACACTGATATTGGTCACGGCCTGCAACAACGCTATCGGTTGGCAATGACCAATCACTGCAGACAATGCTTTAAAAGGACAGATCACCAACATGTTTTATTCTGACTTTCAGGAGAATCAGTGTGTCTTGATGGAGGATGAAGGAATTGTACAGGTGCCCTTAGAGGGGCATTTTAAGTAAGTAGAAAACACTTTAAAATGGGCAACCTGCTGTTATCCAATCTAGCTTTGTTAGAGTTTTTATATTGATTCAGTGATTTCAACAAAATATTTTATTGAATTATTAATATGACCGGTTAATTTAAATATTGTACAAAACACATTTCTTAATTATTTATTTACTTAATTAATTAATAATTAAGGTACTTAATGTACATAAGTATTTATTTTATTATTTTATTAATATTACCATTATTATTATTTAAGACAACATACACTATTGTTCAAAGGTTTGGGTCAGTAAGATTTAGTTTTAAAAGAAATGTATGATTTATTTCAGCGAATTGTTACAGCAAATATGTATAATGTAGCAAAAGATAAAATAAATGCTGATAAACCAGATGCAAATAAATGCTGTTTTTTTAAACTTTTTAGAAAAAAAGACCATTTCCACAAAGATACTAAGCATCACAAATCATGCTGCAAATAAGTATATTTAAATGATTACTCAAGGATCACGTGATACTGGAGAAAAAAATTATACAATTCAGTTTTGCCAAGACAGGAATAAATCATTTTAAATGTACATTCTTCAATTTTCATTTAAATTTACGACAATTTAATTTAAATTGTCAATTTTTTTCACAACATTACATGTTTCTTTTTTCATACTGACCCAAACTTTTACACATTAGTGTGTTTATTTTTTAAGAAATATTTTTTGTGTAATAGTAATGTAATATAATGTCTTTTCACATATTTCATTTAGACCTGTACATCATTAATTTTTCGAAAAATGTTTAGATGGCCTCCTCTCTTTGAAAACAGACGATATAACAGCAATAGTCTGAGGTTAAAACTGCATGAAAATGTGTTTGCGTTCATCAAGGGATGATCCATCCACAGTCAACATTTCAGACGAAATGACTAAGTCGTCTTTTGGAAATATCTGGAAAGGCCTCAACACTGACAGCGCCAACAAAGATCAAAGCTCCAAAAGGTTTGAATATTCTCGCACACACATGCCAATATTCAAACACGCCACTGTAATCCCACCACACACCTGCAAACATAACACGGAGACAAAAAATAATAGACAGTAGTTTATGCTACAGTGGGACTTTACTCCTCCTATGGAACATTAAACTGAATTCCTACTTTTAAAAAAAGATCCAGAAGCCTACATTTTCATTCTCAGATCATAGTTTGGTCATATCTGAGCCCCTTCAGCTTTTTTAAAGAAAATGTTAACAAATATATAGGATTGCTAAAATATTTTTATTCCAATTTAAAATCAAGTAAAATAAAATAAGAATCTTAGTGAATAAAGTGAAATGGATTCATCCTTCAGGATCTGCACTGCATTACAAAGTCATTGCATTAGTCCTCCTTAAACATGCTGCTCTCTTTAAAATGGAAGTGTGACTATCAGGCTCATATTATGACTGAATTTTTCATCCCTGTCACTCATAAGCTCCCTCTCCTAATGTCTCAGATGCTGATTTATCAAAGGTAAGACGCAACCCAACCCGTCTGTGCACGATCACTGTATCACTAGTGCTGTGGGTGTCTGGCCTCCATTTTTTGGTTTATGTTTCTTACATGTTCAAACCTTTTTTTCTTAAAAAAGACGTTGCGTCTTTCTCATCATAACTTACCTACACTGAAATAATTTCAGTCTTTACGAAGGTTGTCTTACTAAAAACACTGGCATCACATTGTGAGACTTGAGCTCTTTGTTTCAGAGCATTTTAGGCTTTGTGTGCATGTTTGTGTGTATTTGTTGAGAATGTTAAATGCATGGAAAAGCATGATTTTTTTTGGATAGGTCAAAGGTCGAGGTTTAACATAGGCACAATTTCAATTGAAGTAGTTCACCAAAAAAAGAACATTTGCTCAATATGCTCACCCTCAGGCCATCTAAGATAAAAATGAGTTTGTCCCTTTATCTGAACATTTTGAGAAATGTAGCATTTCCTCACCAGTGGATCCTCTGCAGTGAATGGGTGCCGTCAAAACAGCTGATAAGAACATCACATTGTTGATTCCAACTAAAATATATGAGTCATCTGTCAGGAGAGAATTATATACACATATAGCACCCTTTACAAACAAAAACAGTTCAAACGGTGATGGAGATATGGATCCTGTTTTGCTCAGAAATTATTATTTAAAGGTCATTTAAACCTTGATGGATTTGTTTCTTATTAAACACACAGCTTTTTAATTCATAGGAAGCGGATGGACTGGAGTGGTGTGGATTTCTCAGGGCTCTAGGCCGCACATTTATTGATTTCTTGCTCAAGTCGATCCTGTTCGGTTCATTTGGATTTTGAGACTCACTTTCCACGCTTTTTAGCGTTGACGAAACACAGGCAAACGTTCACTGAAAGTTCATAGAGGGCAAAAACTGCTTTAAACGAAAAGGATGCTCACACCAAATGTTGATTTAATTAAATTAATTGAAGTTAATGGATAAAGAATATCCAGTTATGACATTATTTTTGACTGCCTAAAACTTTTAACAGTACTGTAGCTTTGCAGGGAGCTTTCTTGAATCGTCTTGGAGATGTTGTTGACTGCCACCTAGTGGTAGCTGCCTGTCTTGCCTTTCGGTGAACGTTTGTGCGAACGTGCGTTTCATCAACGCTAAAAAACGCCAAAAGTGAGTGTCAAAATCCAAATGAACCGAACAGTATCGACTCAAGCAAGAAATCAATAAATGCACATGCAGATTCCCTTTCGCACGCACAAATTATGATATTTTAATAGAAAATAGAACATTTATACTCACAAAATTACTTTGAACCCTGCACATGAATGTAATTCATAATTGTGCAGACACCAGCTGAACACCATTTGTTTCAGTGTAGAAATGCACATTTGCAAACTTTTCCAAATTTGGACTCATTCTGACGGCACCCATTCACTGCAAAGCATCCAGTGGTGAGCAAGTGATGTCTCTTAATCTGTTCACTCCGAGGGTGAGCAGATTTCAGCTTTGATTGAGCTGTATATTTAAGTCACTGAGATCAGAAAGTCATGTAAAATAGGGCAATCAAAGTTAACACGTGCAATTACTTAAATGTACGTCATGCTGTTTCTTTTTTTTGTTTTAACACTGATAATGCTTTTATTTAAGTTGACATCACTGTTTCGTTTTGTTGTGTGAATCAAAATATTCAGGGCTGATTTGAACTAACCTGAGGTACAGTTTTAATAAAAAGAATGTTTAGTATGTTTATTTTAGCCTTTTGAGGTATAGAGATAATTAGCATGGTCTCATAATGTACAGTCAGTCATTGTGAAGCCAGTTTTGACCCTATAATGTGGGTCAAACCAGTACACACACAATTACTCATTTTTCTTATTAAATATTAAGTATGTAAGATACTTAGATTTACGTTTAGCCATTTAGAAGACACTTTTGTCCAACAGGACAATAGAAGCAATCAAAACCAACAAAAGAGCAATGATATGTAAGTGCTGTGGCAAGTCTGAGTTAGTCTAATGCAGTGTGTTTTTATGATCATTTTTTAATAATAAATAAAAAAGTCGAATAGAAAAAGAATAGTGTATGCTAGTTTTTTTTATAAGAATAATACAAGTATAATAAAGGGTCAAGTGTGTAATCATTTTTTTAATGAATCAAACACATGTTCTGTTTAACAGAGGGAGAATTTAAGTGTAGAATATAAATGCTTATGTATAATTGTTCTGCTATGAGAGACTTCAACAATTACACATTTAGTTTGTTTTTTTCAAAAAAAGAAACAAATGCATTAACAGGTTAATTGTGAAATAAATGTTCGATATTATTTAATATTTAAATTGTTTAAATATGACACATATTTAAATGTTTAAATATTAAATGATTAATAATTAAATAATTAGAATATGAATTATTTAGTTATTAATTTCCGTAATCAATTTAACATTTTAATTATCTAAATAATGAGCTCACACCAAACAGTGTGTATTCTTTTTTCACAACCACACACTCTTGTTTCTCATCAGCTTTTAGTCTGTTTTTCTCCATGATGATGCAAGTCTTTTTCTGTTATTCTGCAGCCCAACCGTTGAAGTTGCCATCGGACATAAAAGAGACGATGAAGAAAAGGAGGCAGATTTGGATCGAGAGACGAGTTTGTGAGTTCACGTATTTGGAAACACTCTGTATCGTGCCACACTGTAAGCACCACTAAATGCTTCGTTTCTTTAGGTCTGTGTGTGCCAGTCTGTGCTAAGGCACCTTTATATTTACACGTTTTTATGTGCGAGTGCGAATGTGTGTGTATGGAGATGTTTGTTTCGAACATTTAAGTACGTACGTTTGAACTTGGAAGATTGGGTTGTGTGTTTTTCCAGTTCAATTGTAGTCAAACTGTAGTTTCACCTATAGAACTTTTAAAATAATGTAAGGTACTTTTGTTTTCAGTGTTTTTTGTATGTTTTTATATTTTTTTTGAAAGTAGATCCTATTGAAATTCCTTGTCTGAATACATTTATTATATAAAATCCATTCTTTTTTTATTACGCATAAATGATAAATATTCATTTGCTGGCATAGTTAAAATATCGTAATAAGTAAGAAGCAATTTCTGACAGAAGATGCAGATGTAGATCAGCTTTTTCAGTGTCTGTGCGTCCAAATGTTGCCCGCATCACTTCATAAGATATTTGATGTTAACGTTTACTACTTACGAACAGCGACCAATATTTTGAAATGTACTTTTATGAACAGTTCTCATTTTGTGAATCTTTCGGTACTATTTCCCCCGCCCCCCCAAAATAACCCGCAAACACATGAGCCAGCATTGCGCTCGTTTCAGCCCACAAAAGATTTTTTCCTGAACTTCTTGATATGAATCGCATCCATGTTGAGAAATTCACGTTATTTTTTAAAAACAATATCGCAGCGCTTTATCTCATTTTGTGTAGCACTCAAACATGCAAATAATAGTAAACATATATTTTGTTAAAACGTTGCTAATAATATAACTGTATAGTATGTTTTCACAATGTTTCTGAGTGGCAGGGCTCCTCTTCAAGACTCATTTGCAAGCCAAGAACAGACCTCATCGCTTGAACAAACGAATTATACCAGTACTGCCAATAATACAAAAATCATACAAGAAATGCAATAATATTTCTTTTAATAAGAGGGGCATTATACCGTGCACCAACCAGAGACAAGTCTACCGTTTATCATCAACACATGTACATGTGATTCTGTATTTTGTCTATGTGTAGAATCCTCAGTAACAAAATGATTTAATATGTGGATAGATTTAAATATGTATAGACTGGGGGGGGGGAATTGAATGTTTTCATGTTACTGTCAGTGTTACTATAGTGTTTTGCCATTTTCCAGGTTGGTTTACAAAACCACGACACGCACATCTATTTCATGCACATGTCGGCAGTATAAAGTTGTTGATTTCACTGTAAAATAAGCATCACTTCCTGAAAACCGCCTCTGTTGTTTATTAAATTATTCATTCATGAACAACATTCATGTAACATGTATCGTTACAACTGTGAGCGATTTTCGACACAATAAATGTGACTGCAAATAAGCCGATGCTAATGTGTGTTTTGCAATGGTTTATATAGGAATATTTTAGCAGTCCCTAAAGTGTCGTGGAAATTGAGCACATAAATGAATGGGTCTTTGTTCTGAGTCTGACTGGACTTAAAGGAAACTGTTTACGGAAACAGAAGCTGGAAAAAGGTTTGTAATATTGATGAGCGACTCCTACCGTAAATCTTTTCTCTTTTTATCCATTTACACTAATAAAACATTGATAGATTATTATTTTCTTCATTTACAGTGTTAGAAAGGATGTCATGGATATTTAGATGTGTTGCCTTGTATCTTGTATCCTTCGATTAGGCTACTCTATAAATTGAAATGACTTCTTTGACCTATTTCCGATAAATTCTGCGTGGTTACATTTTCAGTGTACGGTTGGTTTGTTCTCTTTGCAATTTATAATTTATAATGTCATGAGGAGAAGATGATTTCCTGTGGACAAACCTTCAGGAGTCTAACCCCATTTCCAGCTGAGCCAATCTGATTGGAGAACTGACTGCTGTAATTTCCCAAGATGACCTTGCAGAGCTCCCAGCTCACACAGGGTTAATAGTCAGAGAGTGAGTGTTACTGAGCTTTTAGTGTCCACCAATCTTCACATGAAACTGTTCGGATGTCACAGGACACAGAAACAAGACAATGAAAACAGTAGAAACAGGGTTGGTCACACAAGTTTCTTTGTCAAGATTAAGGTTGTTGAAGGCATTTATAGAAATGTTATTGTTCAGATGAAGCATTCAGGATTGATCAAACGTTAACAATAAAAGATAAACCAGTTTCTCTTGTTTTGTATTGTGCCTTTCAATGAGCGCCAATATTTTCAATAGAGCCATGCAGTATGTACTCCTAAAACCTGGAAGAGAATTGGGCTAAGCGTTTTGAAAATGTCCACTTTCCAGGTCTATAGCTTTATAGCAAAGTTTATGCCTATATAGAAATCACGTCTTTAAGAAATATATAAGTACACACCTACATAAATCAATTATATTGATAAATAAGAACCACAACCAGGCTACAATGTAAATTTTTCTGCTTTGACGCATCAGGACGTTTTGTTTTTGTTGTGGCTTTTACATTTAGGCCTATGTGTATTTATTTTTAACTTTACCTAACAAACGTCACTCAAATCCTAAAGCGATATTTTAAAAACCGGAAATTGTCGAGCGTTTGGCCTACAAATCGACGTCATGGCTAAGCAGCTCTGCAACGTTTATGCTACATCTCAGACAAGTCAGAGAGAAAACTTTTATAGAATTTATACATTTATAAAAAGATATAAAATGCAACGCAATACATTTTTTACTCTCATGTGGGTTAATCTGCCTAGAGGACCGGAGATGCTATAAATTACAAAATGACAACCTTTTCCTCATCTCCTTTGTTTCAACAGCTGGATTAAATAATGGTGGATAATATCTTGGAGGGTCAGTTGGTAAGGAATAAACATGTAATTTTGTAACATATGCATTCAATGTGTCATTTAGATTCACGATTGATAACTTTGAAGTAAATATAAAATCACATGCAGTATTTTGAGTCGATGTGTCCAGCAGGAGGCGCTGCAGCACAGGCTTTATTGCTCAAGTCAGTAAGTAGACCTACATGGCCATCTGGCGGTGAAACTTTAGTAGGTCAATGTTTATCGTGCTCGATAGTCTCCATCTACAGTAATTATCGAAACATTTCAGCTACTTTTACATTTCCAGCTGTCTTGTTTATCTAATTACTCTGGGCGTCGCGGTGAACTGCAGAACACATTTAGCAGGGATGTTAAAAAAATTAAAGTGGCTGTTTGGGGAAAAAAGTAAATAATACAAGAATAAATTGCACATATCATCATAAATGCAAGATAAACGCTCAGCACTATACTTAATTTGTTTTCATGAGTAAAATAAGGGCTATAAGTTTGCATGTTATGGCAGGAGCACAGATGGCGTCCCATCACCGAGAGTTTCCAAGGAGATGATCTGGCTCCCAAGGGCAATGTCGTCAAGAAAGATGATAGCAGCCCATCAGCTCACATCAAAATGTGGAAAAGAGCCCAGCTCAGACACACACTGATGCTGCTCCTCAACAAAATACGCAGGTATATATATATATATATATATATATATATATATATATTAAAATATGGAATTTAACATAATTGTATAATATTTAGAAATTGTTTGATATATTTAAAATATATACATTCAGTCTTTTCAAATATTGATGATAATAATAATGTTTGTAATTATTATTATTATTGCTGTTTCTATTATAATTAAATATATCAGTAGTAGTAGTAGTGTGAAATAAAATAAGGATGATTATTATCATTATTATATATTTTGAATGCAGATTTACATATTATTATTACAGATTAAAGCATGTGTATGTACAGTTTATCACTGTATTACTTGTCCTATACACCAAAAATAATGTTTAAAAAAGGAACACTAATGAATGACATTGTTCAATATGGTTATGTGACTATTAATACAATATGGTAATATTCAATACGAATGTTTGTGCTTTTATTAATGTATTAATTTAATGTATTGCTAAATTTAATGGCAACAATGAATATAATATAAGTTTGACTATTGCGATACAGCCTGTTTGCATTAATGATAATAGTATATTATAGAAATATACTAATTATAATATTATTTTATAACTTTATATTAACAATGTAAATAATATAATAAAATTTAATGATCCAGCATCCCTTCAGAGGCCAACTGATTTGGACAGTGTATATATTTATACATACATATATATATATATATATTATATTATATTATATTATTTTTATTTTATTTTAATTTAATCATTTTTATTTTTTTAGTTTTTAGACCTATAAAAAATTATATTATTTTAATTTTATTTTAATTTAATCATTTTTATTTTTTTTTTGGTTTTTAGACCTATAAAAAATAGCTATACAATTTCTTTACTATACAATACACAGGCTATATGCGTTAAAATTTTAATAATATTTTACAATAATAAGTGAAAATTAAAAATGTAATATAATGTAATATACAGTACTAGTGTTTCATTATTGACACATTGCAAGTACAGGCTATCACACTAAGCTGTATGCACAAGGTTCCATTCCACTGAATCCATTGTTCCAGGTTTTGTGTGAAAGGAGCTCGTGTCTCTCTGAAGGCAGGTACTGTAGCCTCCCTCTAATTCCCTTCCTGGTGCCTGACACGGTTTTTAGGAAAGAAGCCATAGAGCTGGTTTGAGAGCCGGGTAAAGTCCAGCCAGCATCACTCAGACGCTGAGATTCAGAATGAATGATTAACATCACAAAAGCCTCTCCACACGCTGTAGAAGAAAAGAGCCGGATTGATCTGCCGGTGTCACCGGCTCGCTGTAGTGTGTTCCATTGGAGTCTCCATCAAGGGCTGGGAGTGGCTGCTGTCTTTGTGAGAGCGGAGCGGGGAAGCCCTCGGGTGAGCTGCGGAGGAGAGGAGAGGAGAGCAGAGAGGCCACCGTTCACACCCTGAGATGCTCTGCAGGCTGGAGGAGGAAGAGGAGATGTCTCTACTGGAGCTACAGCAGAGGGTGGACTGTATCATCACCCATGTTGGTGAGTGGATTATTCACTGCTGAGGCTGATGGGGGTGTGTTACAGCTGCGCTTGATCTGTCCAGTGCTGATTCAGAGGCAGACAGACAATTCTGGAAACCATGAGGTGATGGCCAGTGATAGAAATATAGCTGGACCTCTCTGCTTTATTTTAACGTTTAAATGTCATGTGAACATCATTGCAGAATTTTATAGGTTTATTTTATTTTTACTGTTTTTTATTTCGGTACATTGTGGAGGTTATAGCTATGTCTTTGCATAGGAATTACCTGCTAATTTTGTTTCTGATTTGTCACCCGTTTAATTAGAATTAATTAAAAATGCCAAATCAGCAAATTAGCTTATACATATTCAGATGCAGCTCCTTAGCAAAATAAATAGATATTATTTATTCTAGATTTTATTATTAGTTGTATTATCACTCATTCTGCTTCTACTCCTCCTAATATTATTATTATAATTATTAATAATGCATATTTGTGTGTACCTAATATTTTATACCTACATTTGCTACTGCATTATCAACATGAATATTAAAAAAAAAGAAATATAAATAAATACTTTGTTCAGTATTATTATTATTATGGTATCACACATGTATTTATTAAAAGTAGGCTATATTGTTAAATTAAATATAAAAGCTATAATTAGGGCTCCATTCCATTAAATCCATACTTTGTTCAATAATAATAATAATAATAATAGTATTAAACATGTATTTATTAATAGTAGGCTATGTCATTCAATTAAATATAAATAATGTGTGGAATACACAATAGAATAGAATTAATTAATATTTAGTATTAATATTAATATAATAAGTTTTAAATGCTTTAAATAGGGCTCCATTCTATTGAATCCATAGCAGAAATACAGATTTTAGAGTCTCAAAGTGCAAAAATGTGTTAAATAGTTCAATTTTATCACTTGATTATGTTTTGTGTCAGAAGTACATATCTTAATTAGAAAATAAATTAGGCTTATGAGACAACTCACAGAATTATGTTTAAAAATCAGCTTAGCTTGAATATAAAATCTGCCTATTTTAAACGCGTCCTCTCTCTGGGAAGGTGTTTATTTCAGTCAGTTGTATTTTTATTATCTTTCCGTTCCACAAAAAGCATGGGAATATCCAGGTGCTTCCCCGTGTCAGTGAGTGAAGTAGGTTATTATGCCATGCTGCTGTTCCCCTCTGTCCTGCAAGAGAGAGGCGCTGCTGCCGCCCCCCAACTGCAGCCCCCGGGGGACATAAAGACCGTTGCCATGGAAACTGAGATGGGCCAATTCAGCCATATTGATTCACGTAGACACTCTGTGCTTTAAACACACACTCGCTACTTCCTACATTCATCATCCGCATTATAACACACCGCTGCTTGAGCCAACTGAAAACCAGCAGGCTTTTTAAACAATGGTTCAACCATTTGTTTTCGGTTCACTGCACTGAACTGGACTTTAAAAGTGAGAAGCGTTGTAAAAATGTTTAACTCGTCGGACGGCCTCTCAAACCTGCCTTTAACACCAGACAAATGAGTTATTTCTGGCTCTGTTTTGCTCAGAGGAAATCGGCGTTCGTGAGTGAGTCACAGATGTGAGCATCCAGCCCGTAACAGCAAGATGACTAAACTGCCTTCTGCGCTCTGATTGGCCAGATGTGACATCACTCTCCTGTTAAAGTCAAAGCGAAGTGAGAGATTGCGCATTTCTCGGTATCGAGCTCATGAATATTTAACATGCCAGATGAAGCATTACATAAAATAACAGCAGCTGAGCCTAATGCAGTTCTGTTTGCATATATTAGCTGAAATTCATATTTACACAGCCTTTAAAGTTAAAGTATAGCATGAGTAGCTTTTCTCGGCAATAAATGAATAATAAAGGCATTTATAATGTTGCATAAATGCTGTTATTTTGTTCATCGGACAGTAGGATGTAATGTTTTGTGAAGTTCCTACTGTAAATATATCAAAACTTAATTTTTGATTAGTAATACTAACAATAAATGATACATTAAAAATATTAACTGTAGTTATTACGTGCCCAGTATTAATGTTTGATGTTCATTTATCTTTGAATAAACTGTAAATAACATACATTTAAATCTACAGTAAGTTACTGGCAACTGCCGGTAATACTGTAATTTCTACAGACATTTTTAACACTATATATAAAACCCTATATATGTAATTCATGTAATTAATATTACTCAGTGTTTAAATATATATATATATATATATATATATATAACACAGACACCTGAAAATAAATGATACTGTAGCAAATGTCTAATGTTACAAAGATCTTTTTGTTCTATTGTTTTTTAGACTGACTTCACTTTATTTCGACAGTCATTCTGACTCCAGTGCTGCTTAAAAGATGTTTAAAATAATAAAAAAACAGTGTTATTCAGTCATCCTAAACCAATCAGCATAAAGGGATTAACACAAACAAGCCAAATACAGGGCACGGGTACAGAGATAAAACACAAGAGGAGAAACACACATCAGTCTCGTTCATATCATAGCAGTATTTTTCACAGAAGCTGTTTTTCTGTAGGAAGGCTGTGTTTATTTAAGCAAAGATGCAGCAGAAGCGGTAATATTTTAAAATATTACTACATTTTACAGCTTTCTTTCTTTTTTTTTTTTAAATGTAATTTATTGTTGAATTAGCATTATTCTTCCAGTCTTCACATGCTCCTTCGAAGATTTTCTCATATGCTGATTTAAGAAACATTTTTGTTATTATCGTGTTAAAAAGCAGTCGTGCTGCTTAATTTATTTTGGTGAAAATTGTGATTTATATATTTTTTGTCAGGATTCTCTGATGAATAGAAAGGCAACACTTTATTTTAAGGTGTCCTTGTTCCAAGTGTTACATGTATTTACTCTTATAATAACCATAAATTATAAGTACATTATGAACGTGCAAGTAACCCTAAGCATATGTGACCCTAGACCACAAAAGCAGTCATAAGTCGCTGGGGTATATTTGTAGCAATAGCCAAAAATACATTGTATGGGTCAAAATTATCAATTTACGATCTTTTATACCAAAAATATTTAGGATAACAATTAAAGTTCATGTTCATGAAGATATTTTATGAAGTATATATCAAAACTTAATTTTTGATTAGTAATACGTAGTGCTAAGAACTTTATTTGGACAACTTTAAAGCGGATTTTCTCAGTATTTCGATTTTTCTTGCACCCTCAGATTCTAGATTTGTAAATAGTTATATCTCGGCCAAATAATGTCCGATCAACAAACCACATCAATGGAAAGCTATTAATTCAGCTTTCAGATAAATAAATGGTCCAGGGTCACATGCATGAATAAATGAATGAATGAGGCATGTTACTTACTTAAATGTATGACTACTGTAACAAGGACACCTTAAAATGTCTTATAACATGAAAAATGGTTTGATCGTGATTGCTTTTTGCCCCTAAAAACTGGGCTTCATTCCAGCCTTCAACCAGACAGTATCTCCAAAGACTCGGACTCACAATAAAACGGCAGCTGTGACGCTCAACAGCAAATCCAAAAAGGTGAACAATAGGAAGGTCATTGTACTTCCTTCCCTCCACACCAACCCCACCCCCGTCTGCTCTTGTGTGCCCCATTATATCTGCTATAGCTTCAGTTTTTCACTCATGTCAGTCAATATTGTATACTTACACTGTCTATGTTGCTCAGACACAGGAAGTTCTCCTTCCAGATCCAGTTTTTCAGAGGGTTTGGTGACATCCAGTCACTTTTGTTCATTTTATTACATTGATTTTATCGAGATTGCTTTAAAGTAAGCCATTTTGATGTAGGGAGGTCTTGTTTCACTGCACAAAAGCTTAATTTATCACAAGCTCAGTGTGGGATTGATTATTCGGTCATATGGAAGAGCTAAACACGGTTTCTCAGCTAATGGACTCCATTAGATTGTCAGTCACCGAAGCTTCAGGACATTAGCCTCTCATCCTCTCTTGTGCTGCTGGGGAGTGTTTTGCAGTCTTTCTCGCGGATGCTGAATCCTGTATAATAGAGGAAGACGGAGGAGTAGGCATTAGTGAGTGTCGCTGTATGACATCCATATCAGAGTTACCACAGAAATCCTCTTAAAATAGAGTTCTGTGATCGGATTATATGCTGTTTTTATATGGCAGACGTTATCTGAAAATACACTCTGGTGTCATAAGTCATCCTACATCAGTCTGTTTTGTCTCATATTGTAGTGGTCTCAGATTAGTGGCCAGTGTGTGTTGCCATTTTTTTTGTAGTATGTTGCTATGTGGTTGCTAGGGTCCATAGACAGGACTTTGGGTCACTTTTTCAATCTAAGACTATTTGCATGGTTCTGAAATGTTTACTCTATTCAAGGATATACTGTACTTGGTTGCTGTTAATAAAGGGCTTTAAGTATGCAGGTGTAGAATTAATTTATATCTTGGCATTGTCCAAAGTCACTTTGACCTATAATTTATTAGGAGTTTTTAGAATTAAACTTTCAATTTTCAGATTGATAATGTTGATTTTGTTCTGTTTTTTGTTTGTTTGTTTGTTTGTTTATTCATTTTATGATAATAATATGTTATTATTGTAATTATATTGAACATGAATTATTAATATTATAATTCTTTATATAATATTCACTGATAATAATTATTAATATTTTATAGTATTATTATTATGTTGTTGTTGTTGTTATTGTTAATAATAATAATAATAATAAAGTAAAATTATGTCAGTAAATAAAAATTATGCCAATAAATGTATTAATGTTATTATATAAATGTCAATGCACAATAAATGTAAATGCAC
>JAUMHR010000060.1:14653121-14677527 GCA_032361145.1 Enteromius fasciolatus | reverse complement strand
CACTGATGTACAAGCACCAAACACTGATTGTAAGCCTAAACTTTACAAAAACTATAAACTGGTTCTTCAAATCTGATTGGTTAATCCCAATGTTGTTCCAGGGCCAACAAAGATGTTGACCCAGGGACACGCCTAACTCAGGTTCTGCATCAGGCGCCATGTTGTTCCATCTATTAGCCATGAGAGGGAACTGTTGTCCCACACCGGAAAGATTCCCATTGTTATAACATGTCCTAAATGTTTTGTCAGGCCCCTTCTATGGACGTGAAGAACACGTGGGTGACAGAGATTCGCAAAGTCTTAACAAGCCAGCTAGAAGCCTGCCGAGGTATTTCTGAGCAAACCTCTTCCTTTACGCAAACTTAGTCTGCTAGTAAACGTATTACATACTCCCCTGATTCAGCTACCACGTACAGCCAGAATTAATTGTGAATTCATAATGACAACTTGAAAAAAAAACCTCATCTCCCTAAATAAATACAAATATTTACACAGCTCTTCTCACAGCTTGGAAAACCTTAAGAGAGAAGTGGGCTGTGAAGTGGGCCTATCGGATGATATGATGTTATCTGAAGTTTTTAGTTTTCATGGTTGTTAGTAAAGGAACTGAAATCAACATCAAAGACCAAACAAATCCTGGAGGTGTTTTGTGTGCTGTGTGAAAATAGTATGTGAACACTGTATAACTTCTGTTTGACCTCTCTCTCGCTTTCTCTCTTTCTCTCACACACGTTGGCATAGAAGCAAGTCAACTTCATCAGAAGATTACAGAGAACATCTACCATGCTCCTATGAGGTACTTCATAGCCATTTCTTTTTACATTTGCTACATCTAACTGGCCCTAACGTGGTGTTTAGTGGATGTACTGTAAAGCCAACTTCAACTTTTGTTTGCAGGCGTTGAGTAACAATTGCACTTGAGTAATAGTAGTTCTTCACATTAATGTTTGACACCCAGAAAGTTTTGATAAATAATTGTATATACTGAACAGCGTATCGTTTTTCTCTAATACTGGAGTTTTATCTCCAAAAATGTCTCTTTTCAATAGCTTCATTTTCACAACTGCCTGCATCTAATGAGAGTAAAAACAAATGATTCTTTGTTTGTACATGCAGTCACTCTTCGGATTAATGATGTACTAAGAACATATTTATTTCCTACAAACTGCAATATTGTTTTATGGAAATTAGGCTAATCTGCGTGCTTGTTCTAATATGAAGCATATGACCAAATTCTTATCAATATTGAACTATTCTTGTGTATTTAAATGCAGTCTGTGTTCTTGTCAAGCAAACATCAAAGGTTTCGGGGTCTGTAAAATTTTTTAATGGCGAAGCTGATAAGTAGCTTTCAGCATAATTTTTTCCAATCACATGATTCTTCATAAATCATTCTGAAACATTTCTTATCAGTGTTGAAATCTGTGCTGCATTATAATTTTGTGGAATCTGTTATGGTTTTTTTCGGAAGATTCACTGAGGAACAAAGTTCAGAAGACTGTCTCAACTGCAACTTTTGACAAATTGAATAGATTCCTGCTGAATAAAATATTAAAAAACAAATCCCAACTTGCTGAACCCAAACTTGTGGACAGCAGTGCATATATATATATATATATATATATTTTTTTTATGTATTTTTGACAGAAAATTGCTTGAGCTCTCTTTCTGTGTGGAGCCACTGTATGCATACATACACATACATTCTGTGTTTTTTTACCGGTTTGCTGACTTTGCTTTTTGTGACAGAAATATGCGGAAAACTGCTCTCCGGCAGTCTGACTCTTCCAGTCCCGAAACAGGCTACAGGCGTGGTGATGCAGGCCCAAATATGCGTCAGAAACGAGGTGAGAGTCATTATAAATCTCTCATAAAGCCTACCATTTTTCTAACCAACCATTTATCACAGAGTTGTCTGTTGTCCTCTCTCCTACTTACTTTTTAACCATTTAGTGTATTTTCCTTAATTAGGCCATTATCTCTAATCTCTGCTGTAATGGTTGTAAAATTGCCAAAGGGTAATTGGTTACTGGTAAGCACTTCAAAGCTCTATCCCCCTTGGCAAGGTATTTTAAGATAAAGCGCTGTTATAATGCTGAGTTTATTATCGGTCGATCTGAACTGGACTACTCTTGTGGAAGTGGTTTGGTCTAACTGTCGTGTCGGTTTGCAGATTCTGAGTGAGTAAAGGATTGTGACAGGTGTTTAATTCCCTTTCTGTCAGTCACTATGAGTTATGTTGTGACAACAGAAGAGGAAGCTGGAGCAGAAGTTGTTCTCTGTGGTGTCAATGACACGATCAGCGGTTTCCCTGCCAAGCCAATCCCATGGGTGTTTCACAAAAGAGCAATTTCTGAACACAGTCTTTTTCAAGATGCCGTTTCGGCCACGTCCTCTTGGGTGCAGGCGTTACCTGTCTCCCATGATGGCCACGGAGGTTGTCTTCACTGTCTGGATCTCCAGCATGCTGAAGATGCCTTCACGGAGGGAGGATGTCCTCATTGCCAGGCCATACCCCTGGCAGAGCTGTGATCCCGCCTTGCTGTCCTACGGGATGAGCAGGCACCGGCCTGACTACGCTGCCACTGGCAGAGGACCACCAACTGGTACTCTGGGGGATCTGAGGGTGACTGTGAGTGCCACTCCGCCTGTTCCAGCCCCATGGAGCACTCATCCCTCCCGCAGTAGCTGTCCTGTCAGGCTTTCTGGCGATTCGGTGGGAAGATCAGATGTCGCTTGCTGCATCGGGGGACGGCTATCTCCAGCTTTCAGTGCTGTGGCTACCGCTGAATCTGGTCCAGAGCTGATGGCCATGCTTGCCCAGGCCGCCGTGAGCATCAGGCTGGAGGTGTCCACACCTCCCAGCCTGGAGCCTTCGCGGCTGTAAAATTGGTTTCTAGGTCCTGACCGTGATAGCAGATCATGGCCCACTCCGGTTCCTTTCATTCCGGGTTGACTCCTTTCACAGCCAGAAGCCCCCAGGTGAAGAGAGCGCCAGGTGGAGGGAGTCCCTTTGAGCCGTCGGAGTCAGTCGAGCTGAAGTTCCTGTCTGCTAAGACAGTGCTCCTGGCAGTGCTCAAGAGGGTCAAGGACCTACAGGCATTTTCGGTGAGCGAAGAGTGCCTTGTGTTCGGGCCGGCCTACTCTTACGTTGTCCTGAGACCTGGATACGTGCCCAAGGTTCCCACCACATCATTTCACGATCAGGTGGTAAACCTGCAAGCACTGCCCCCGTAGGAGGAATATCCAGCCTTGACATTGCTGTGTTGCGTAAGAGCCTTACACATACACGTGCACTGCACCCGGAGCTTCTGAGCAGCTCTTAGTCTGCCACGGAGGTCAGCAAAAAGGGAAGGCTGTCTCCAAGCAGAGGTTTGCCCACTGGATTGTGGATGCTATCATCTTGGCTTACCAGGCCCATGGTGAGCTGTGCCCCCTAGGGGTGAGAGGCCACTTCACTTCCGTTGGCCAACGCAAAGGAGGAGGCTGATACTACAGTTTTCACATTGAGCATTTCTTCTTGTGTGTTGGGTAACCGGTAATTGGCAGGAAGAACTGTGTATCCTCCATGGGAAGGTTTCCCTTGGTAAACCCGTGTCTTCCCTTGACAGAGAACTCTCAGAACTTTTCGGCATTTTCTCTAAAGCAGAGCGATTTTAAAAGTGTAATTTTTTTTTTTTAAAAATGTGTTTATTAAGCTCACAGTACTGCATTTATTTGATTCAAATGCATGACATATTATATTGTCAAATATCATTACAATTTAAAATAACTGTTTTCTATTTGAATACATAAAATGTTTATTTCCGTGATGACAAAGCTGGATTTTCAGTGTCATTACTCATTATTTCACTATCATAGGATGTATTTTTTTTTAAATCATTCTAATATATTTGCTGATCAAGACGTGAATTATTATGTTCCTATTTTTTTCAAGCAAATAGTTGTGACGTTTAATATTTTGGTCAGAAACTATGATCATTTTTGTAGGATACTTTTATTAATAGAAATCGTTTAATCAAACCTGACATATTTTTAAATATGTCAAATATGTGTCTTCTGCTGTGTGTTTGTATAAAGTATGACATTCACATGAAGAATCTTGGATTTCACACACAATATCACCCAAAGGGGTTAATACAACGAAAACAGGGCCGCTCTGTCACAGACAAAAGGATTATTTTTCATGACAGATCTTTTTCCCAGCTGGTCACCTCACCCTCCACCATTTTCTACCTGCCGCTTTAACTGCAGTCCTCCTCTCCTCTTCTAGCTGACGCTTCTGCCAGCCTCGGCTCGGAGCGATCTGCTCTCGCTAGAAAGCGCTTCACCTTACAGGGCCTGTCAAACCGCAGGTCTCTCCCCGCAGGTAACGGCACAGCATCATGACTTGTCTCTGTTCGGACTCATCCATCATCTCATCCTGGTGTGCACCTGTTGTTAAAATTCATTGTCATCACTCTGTCAGTCATCTCCGGGATCACTTAAGCCTTTTTTTTTCTCGATGTGAGTGACTTCTGAAAGAAACGTGGGACCCCAAAGAGCTTTGTCCTCACGGAACATTTGAATTTTCTGAGGAATCTCAATTGCGTACAAAGCAGGTAGGCCTTCGCTGAAGACAACAGAAGCTACTTCAAGCTCAAGCAAAGTCATAGTGTAGTGTTACACTGAGCTTACACTATTCTCTTGACATTTTCAAAACAGCATTGGCATTTTCGAGTAGAAAATTCATAGGCGCCATTGACTTGAATTGCCTAAAGGCCGAAGTGAGGTTAACAAACGTGTTTCAGTGTTTTAGCATCCATCTATCCATCCATCTGTCTGCCTGCCTGTCTGTCAGTCTATGTGTCTTTCTTCATTAGATGACTTACTTTCATTACTTTATTTTGGTAGACAGTGAAGTAGTGCGAGTCAGGAAAATGACGTGCCATTTGAACCCTACCTCCCGCATGTGCACTGTTGCTAAACCTAGCTAACTTTAGTCTACATCAAAGAGGTTTTCACATGCAATCTTCTATCTCTCATTTCACCACTTCATCCTGTTTTCTTATTAACCAGACTAACTGCTAACCCACCCCTGCCTTTCACTTCAGAACCTGCGCCCAAGGAAACAGAGGTCACACGTCGCTTTTCTTTAGCCTCGACTGTCGGCTCTGCGTCGCGCAATAAAGGTACAAAAACTGCATGTGCTTTTGATTTGGAGCAGAATTGCTGCTTTAATATTTTACAAGACATAAAACCCCTGCAAGTGACACAACAAAGTAAAGCGCTCCCATTATAATATCAGCACACAATGTTCACATATTGTAGTTTGCTTGCTGTTGTTTTTAGCAAGTCTCTGATGGAACCTGTGGTCAATAAGGTAATAAATGATTCGATACCAATTCTGGTGACAATTCTGTCAAATGTAAAGACAGAAAGCATGCAAAAAAACACACACAGCACAATGCAAAACTTCACATTTGAGCAGTCAAAAGCAAATACTTAAACTATTAACAAAACATAGGCTACTTACAGTCAATGATTCAGAAGCGGCAGATTAATGACCTTTGCACATCCAGCTATTGTCCTAAGTTTGTACTCTCCTAGGTCATCCATAAAATGTCTATATCTATATTTGAAAGGCCAAATAAGGTGCTTTTGCACAAAAAAACTCAGTGTCTCCTTGACATGTCTGCTTCAGCACTACTGCGTTACTGTAATCATCACCTCTTTCTCTGGTTGAACATTTGGGCAGCATTACGCACATATTTCCATTTCGTGATGGAAAAATGTGGGGGCATGTTTAAATGAGGTGTTGCAAGCATTCAAAATGGCCGCCTGTCACTTCATATGTAGTCGTTGTTCAACTCTATTGAAACTACCATTACGGAATGTCCTGCTTCACAGGAGGGTGTCTGGGCCTGCCCTAAAAGTCCTGTAGTGCACCTTAAACCTCTGCCTTTTACAAAGACTGGCATTGATGCATTTTTTCATATTTTACTATGAACCTTTGACATCCCAAGCTTCTTCATTACAGCTCGTATGAAATCAAACTGTGCACTTCACAGCAAATGAATCCCCTAAAAACATGAAGGGACAGCTGCATTGAATAATAAATACTGACTTGATAAGCTGACATTTGGGATGTGGCGTGACATTTAGCAGTGTAGCCCCGCTGCACAGCTCTGGGAATGTAAATGAGGATTTAGATGCACATGAGCCTTTTGTTTCTTGCGGCCCCATTATTCTCTTTTATTGTAATGAATCTGCAGGGGAATAATGAAAGATTATTGTGATAATTAATCTTGGCTGGAGAGGTTGAGAGAGTTTGATAGATGAGCTGGACTTCTTTGCTAAAGGAAATGCGTGTTTGTGCTTAGTTCCTCTCTCGTCTAGCCTTAAGAGCAAGAGGCATCAGATCAAGAGCGACCCTACACCGTTTGGCTATGAAGGTACCATGTGGACAGCACGGCATGCTGCATGCTGAATATAGTTCTTGTAAGATGCTTGTGGGTTTGTTTTTATTAATTTATTGATTGCAATAAGTGGCCCGATGGTTTTTATACAGAGTTTGCAAGGATGTATTATTGTAGGGTACAGTGCAAATTTGTGATCTTACAAAATTTGTTTGTATTAATATAGAATGAATTATTATAATTATATATATATATATATATATATATACACACACACACACACACACACACATATATATATATATATACACACACACACACACACACACACATATACATATATACACACACATATATACATTTTTTTTTACATGCATTTAGTTTGCAGTTTATTATTAATAAATAAATAAATTATCAGACTAATAATTATAAAATAATTCAATATGTACACATCCATTTTTTTAATAGTTGTTTATTTATTAGTGTTACTGAAATTAATTTATCAGGATATTAACTGGATATTTATTTATTATTTATTATTTATAATAAATAATTTATTTATTATTCTTTTTGCATCCATTAGCAGAGCTCAATTATAAATAAATTAATAATGTAATATTTATTTCGCAAGTGCTTATACCTTTATTGTTATTGTTAAATAAAAATATAAATACTAATAAATATATACAAATATAATATCTCAAATATATTTTTAAATATGCTTTTTTTACAAAATGTTTACATGCATTAGTTTAGCTAGTATTTATCATTTTTATTATTATTAATATACTATAGTATATTATTTAAAAATATTTTGTGTAAATACTTTTTAATTTTTTTTATCAGTGTTGATGCAAAAACCTACTATATTTACATTTTTTTTACCGAATGTAGGTTTTCTTTAAAAATGCATTAATAAATGATTATAATTATATGATAAAGCCATCAATTAGTATGCATGGCTGTACCTGTATTAATTTTAACCATCAGGTTACCATATTTCAGTTGATGCTTGTTTTGTGTATCTGTTCTGATTTGGACATGTGTTTGAGCATTGTGGGGGTGGTTTTCAGTTCATCTTAGTCGCGTAAGCGTCTATCTTCCTCCAAATCTATTGTGTTTCTTTCTCCTCTGCCTTCTGAATTTGAGCTGTGCCTTGTTTTATCATGCTCTCTCTTGTTCAGATAAGGCTGTGCAGGTTTCTATTGGTGTGAGAGACTTCCTGTGGTTATTTTTCTGGCGGTTGACTGTTACTGATTCATGCATGTTAATATGAGGTTCTGTTTCACCTGCAATACTGCCATTAAAG
Source organism: Enteromius fasciolatus (assembly GCA_032361145.1). Taxonomy (NCBI): domain Eukaryota; kingdom Metazoa; phylum Chordata; class Actinopteri; order Cypriniformes; family Cyprinidae; genus Enteromius; species Enteromius fasciolatus. The sequence goes on along the minus strand of JAUMHR010000060.1, from coordinate 14,669,820 downwards.
AAGTCATGTTTGATAAGACAGTGCATTTTCTGACAGAAACTGCGCGAGGTGCACTTCCTGCTGAGAGCAAAAGTAAAGGTACTGCCGGTACCAAGCCCGCTGTGCCGAGGTCTGCGTCTCAACCAGGTAATCATGTGAAAAGAGGCAGTGATATGCCAATCATATTGGGTTCTCGCGGGTTGTTTTTGTCTATTTTCATTCCTCATTTGATGTCTGATGGTGACAGAATCCGTCAGAGTTATTTTCATTGAGTGCTTCAACGTCTTGTCTTCTTTTCACAGAAGATTTTTCTGGCAAACTCGAGCACTAGACTATTCCCTGAGCTTCGTCTCTCATAAGATTTTTACTCAATGATGTTAACTCATGTGTACTGTTTTCCAGGATGGAGTCAAAGGCGTCTGCCATCAATGGACGCGGAGGATTTTGAGACCATTCCATCAAGTGCTGAAGAACTCTCCATTTCCTCAGATGGAGAGGATGAAGGACAGAACAAAAACGTATGTGTTTGGGTCTACAACGTCTTTATCCACATATTTCACATATCCAGATGTTCACACATTTCATTCATTCCCTTCAACCCTTTCAAATTTGTATGGAGGGGGGAGCACTCTCATGTCCTCCCAAACTGACTTTCTTCTGTGAAATGTTAAATAATGACCATAAAAATAATTATTTCATTATTAATATCTTTATTTTTATTTGTAAATTACTTTTTAATACAGAATACAGATAGTTAAATTATGCTGTTCTAACAGTTTGTAAAGATATTTAAAAAAATGTCCATCATGTGGACCTATTTCTAATAAAAAAAAAAATATTTTTTACACTTTAATTTTAAAAGTACAATGATTTTATGTTTTCCCCCCAAAAATGTTAATACTAATCTTTTGACATTAATAAACCATTTAGAAAAAACAAATACATTTAATTAAAAAGTATAAGATTGTAAATGTTATTTATATATATATATATATATAATTATTTTAAAAAATGTATTATTATTTTCATTTTTTTTTTTTTGGCAAGAAAACAAATATCCATACAAAAAAGAAAAGAAGAACAAGATTGAATACGTAATAACACAATTTTCACTTTTGGTTAAAATGTTCCTTTCAAGTAAAAAATTAACAAACAAAAATGATCACAACTTCTTACCGATTTGTAATGGTAGCTTAGATAAAAGATGGCGTCTAGCAATGTTTCACAATTAACACAGAAAGGAGGTCAGATTACCTTAGTCTCTGCAACACCCAGAGGAGTTTCTTTGTTTAATCCTTCTGCTTGATGTATGAGGAGAGAAAATCTTCTTCAGTAAAGAGGCTTAATAACAACTACGAAGCGCAAAGTCAGTCAGAACCTATTTAACAGCAGCCAGAGGGACCTAAATATCACATACACGGGTCTTACCGCCAGAGGGCGTCCTTCAATAAACAAGATTTCTATTGACAAAACACACACACATCCCTGATTGTATCTAAATTTCCTACCAATTTCTTCCCAGTTCCAAGTAAAGCCAAAAAAAGTGCCATGAACCTGTAACAAATCGTGCTCTTCTTTCTTTTCCCTAAGGGAGATAATAATCGCTATCAGGTGCAGCTAACGTACGAGTCAGTTACAGCTCAGGAACTTTCCGTCGAAGCAGGAGATTTAGTACAGTTCCTAGAAGAGTCGGAGAACGGCCACTGGTGAGTGATGAGTACAGTCCCCATCCATATACTGTATATTCAGAGGCCTTCACTAAAGACCTGACCTGAAGCCCTTTTTCTTTTGAGACATCCATTATTGCTTTAAAACCCCACAGTTTTTAAATAGGAGTTTAATTAAAACATGATTAGAATCATTAATTTTTTATATGTGTTTTTAAACTAATTCATTCTCTAAAAAGGCGGTTTCTTATTTTTTTTTTAATTTATAAAAAAAATACACACATTCACCTCTTTTATAATAAGCCTGTTTTTAATTTCTGTATTACTTTTAATTTTTACCAGGGTGATAGAGCTGTCCTGATGTCATACTGAAGAAAAAGAAAGGCATATTAAAATAACAATTTTCTTGATTTTAATATTCATTTTTTTTATCATGAAGAAAACCTCAAAACCTCATCAAGTAGTTGGGCATAATGATGTATTATTTCTCAGAAATTAATGTTTTACCAAAACGGCTTCACTGCTTAATAATATTTGGCAAAAACCAAAACCAAAATATGGAAAAGTTGTGCAAGTAAATGCAAAATGTTTTTTGGGGAATGCAAAACATTTGTAACAAAATGTGAAGGTTTTGCAAAAAAAAAAAGCTAAAGTTTTCCAAGCTAATACAAAGATTTTTTTTTATGGGAATGTGAATATTTTGCGAGTAAACGCAGTTGCATAGAATTAGAAATGTAATTGCTCCCATTACCATGTCCCTCTAGGAGCTCCTTAACAAGTGAATAAGACTTAATTGCGTTAATGTAGCTAGACCTGTAACTATGATGGCCTGTGGTGCACAACACATCAGTTACGGACTCAAATCAATGGAATTAAGCCACAGAACAGCAGAAATGCTCCTGACCACAAGATGGCAGTGTCAACCTGAAACCTTTTTAAAAAAGGTTTGGTTTGCCCAATGCATCAGATATATTATCCTCCAATTCTACAGCGTCTCTTTTTTGTGGCCTACTGCATTTCTTCTTTTTTCTGTAGTACGTTGTTATGTGTTTTGGTTGACCACATGTAACAGGTCTATCGTACTATTCTAAGCATTCAGCCAATCACACCGAACCCTTGTTGAGCTCCAGGTTCTCTTGCACACAGCTGTAAGTTCATGCTGCCGTTGAAGGTGAACACTGTCTCTCATGTTCTAGGCTAGTCAAGAACCTTAGAACTCAGAAGACAGGACTGGTGCCGCCCACTGTCCTGCAGTCCACAGCAGAGGGAGTAGACCTTTACAGTAACTCTGGTACCGCACACCAATCCCAGGATGAGTAGCAGAAGGGCATGACTGACATCCTCACTCTGGACTGATGGTCACCATAAAAATTAATTCACGGCTATCGCACACATACACTGTTAGCTGCTGTACATCTGCATTAGATAATGATGCACTTTGACCTGTGATGTCACTCAGTCCCTTCTCACTCAAACACATACCGTACGTCACATGTGAATGCACACAAGACACCATCATGAGACAAGCCGGCTGTAGTTTGAGATCTAGGTCAGCAGACGGCCAGACTGACAGAGGCACCTGTTTGCGCAATCAGCTTTTTTTTTAAGAGGTGTGCATGACATCACCTCCACAGGCATGCACTTCATTCCATTCAAACTTGGCCTTCTCACAATGCCACTTTTGGTCTTGTTTTTCTTGTTTTCTCTTGCTCTTCTACAATAACAAGGTGCTGTGTATTCCTTTAAAGCTTTGACTGAGAGCAGAGGCATCTCCGGACTCAACTATAAGGATTTTTGCCTTAAGGGAATTTTACGTCTACAACAGGCATGCGTACATGCATACAAAATATTATTAAAATAAAAAATAGTTTTTTTACTTTTTTATTATGTTACAAAATGTAATTTATTCCTGTAGAGTTTTATTTTTCATTATCAGTTTTAATTCTTCAGTATCACATGATTCTTCAGAATTTTTTTAGAATTTTTATTTTTTTAATTTTGAAATAAAAATATTTGTAATATAAATTTTAGTGCATCCTTGTTAAATAAAAATATGCTAATATTATATATTCTATATACATATATTTTGCAATAATGTGTGTGTTTGTGTGTGTATATATATATATATATTAATAAAGTAAACATATCTAGCCTTACTCTCTCTCTCTCTCTATATATATATTTATACACACACACACACACACACGTGTTAGGGAAAATATGTTTACTTTGTGAATATATTACATTGCATTATATTTTATGTCTTGCAGGGAAAAAACATTTAAATGTATTTAATCAGAATTAAAAGTTCTTCACAGAAGACCCACACTAATATAATTATATATAATTGCTGTATTATTCCATATATAATTCCTGTGATTTTGCCCATACTTTTTAGTATCATATTTCATATTTAGAAAAAATTATGCACTATATATAAATCCACTTTTAGGTTTTCTTTACAAAACTATCTTTCATGCTTCACTCCTAACATTTCATCCTTATTGTTGAGCCCTGCAGCTGTTTGGAGCTGAATATACTATTGTGTTTGTATGCTTTTCATGTTGCGCTTCACGCTTCTCCACCTGTGCTTACTGGCAGAAACAAAACCCCCTCATTTAAAAAGACGTAAAGTACAGGAATGAACTCTGAAGGTTTGCGTCTATCTCATTTCTGTTTTCTTGTTTGTACGGATCTTGTCCTTGCTGTGATTGAGGGCTGTTGCAAGGTCTGGTTTTGTTTTGCCACCCGTTTCCACTTGCTCTCGATGGGGAAAAAAACCTGTATATTACATCACTTACCTTTTCATTCTCTGCTTTTTAGATATTTTCAGCGACCTCTGCAGCGCTGCCCTCACCGACACAGAAGAGGCAGACGACAGCACCGGGCCTCGTCCCGCTCAGGACGGCACATTTGCACGCTGAACGTGCCGTGATGTGTCCTCATTTTCTGTAGCGCCCTGCTTATACACCATACTCCACAACAGCTCCATACCTTTTGTAAAACTTCACAGACATCTGCTCCGCTGAAGGAATAGGAGACGGATCGAAACGAATTCCTGTCATTTCTGGCCTTCTCCTGCGCTGACATAACATTGACAACATTCTGTAGTCGTGAGTCAGAAATTCAGCATGCAGCCTTCGTTCTTTGACTCTGCTGTGCCTTAGCAGCAAACGCAGGGGCATTTGAAATGAAATATCCGGATCTCTGTGAACGCCAGACACTGATATCTGCACCGAGGCTGCCATTTCAAAACACTGAGAAGAAGAGACCCTAGACTTTTCTGTCCTGCTGAAAATTTCACTGAAATGCTATAGTTCTGTATATCAGGATGGTTCACCCAGAAATAATCATTTACTGACTCTCGTGTTATTCCAAACGTCTATGAACTTCCTTCTTCTTCAAGAAATAGCCATTGACTTCCATAGAATTTTTTTCGCGCACTATGTAAGTCAATGGCTATATTAATTTTTGGGTGAACTGTCCCTTTAAATATACTTGATCGCTTTGTTGTTTTTGCTTGTTTGCGTATGAGACTGTTGGTCAGGAACACAGCACTTTTGATGAATCGATATTCTCTAATGTGATGTACATTATTTATACTCTCTTTTATATTCTGATATGAAAGTTAAGCCATCTGTAAAGCTTTGTTCCTCTGCTGTTTGTAAAGCTGAAGATCTTTAATTCGCAAATATTTGCCTCTACTTGATATATTATTCTCTATCATGGTCTGGTTGTACATAAATAATCTCAAAACATATGGGATATTTACTCTGGAGATGTTTTATATGTACTTCAGAAAGTATGATTGTTGTAGCATAAATATTCCAGCTGTACTGTAAAAGCATCTGATACTGTTATTTTACAGTATTGCTCATGAAACTAATAGAGAAATCAGATGTACTGTATCCTTCCTGCTTTGACATGAAGAGTTGGATGACAGTGAATGTAGTAATGATGCCAAACGTTATTTTATAACCGCCAACATCCACATATGATTGTGATTACTTTCTGACAGTATCTTAAATGTAAATATCTAAAGCACAAAGATATGAAATTGAATGCTGATGTGATTCTTGCTGGTATCATCATTCTGTTCATATATATATGTGAATATTTTGCTTTTCACAGCTTCCTTACGGACGGTATATTAGCTGATGTGTATATGCATTAAATAACTGTACATGTACAAATGCGTAATGAAATACATCCATTATAAAACAATGTCTGTGACTTTGCATATGGAGATTGTTAATATAAGTTAGAAATGTCATGACGATGGAATGAAATCTTTAGATGCTCCTCATGGACTTCTTCCAAGAACCTTCAGGTTGAAGATTTGGTTGCAATTATAAGCTTTTTAAGAGATTGTGTGACGCCAAAGTGTGCATCTAAGAGGGGAACAGAAACAAGAGAGATAGAGAAAGGGCCAGGCAAGATTCACTGGGCTTTGTTCTATAGAGGGTCTCTTTCAAACTCCCCAAAACTCCTGAGGGGTGGCAGGAGAGTAAAGCAGACGAGAAGGAAAGAGAGTGGAGAGAGCGGGACACAAAGACACACAGAGATGTGACAAGCACTGAAACTGAATTTTAAAAAAGTGCACTGCCTTCACTTTGTCCTTGGGTTTGGCTTCAGGTGTCTAAAGATTTTGAAGACACCTGGCAGTCTATTTATCATGAGTCGCTGCCTCCCGAAAGCAGGCCGGGCAGAAGAAAGGAGGAGACTTCTGTCAGCAGGAAAGGGGCTGCTCTTTTGGATAAATGGAGGGCAGGCTGAGTCTCATTGCTTGGGTTCACATCGCAGTGCGGGATGATGGGTTTTATTTATTTCAAGAGTTCACGCTTCCTCATTAATGGAAAAAAAATTGTGAATTTGGCGTGCTGTCCGGGGAGCGAGCTGGGAGGACGGCGGACTCTGAACCCTAATGATTTGAACCCTAGCACGGGCAAGAGTTCGACGTTCGGCTCGATCTCCGACTGCCCCCCCTGGGAAGGCGTGAATTAATGGAAATGAGGGGGAGGGGGAGGGGGAGGGAAAGCGGGGATTTTTATAGTGAAGAGGAATTAATCCGATTGGGTGCGAATTAATGAGGGAATGATTAGATGATGGGCTGCCAGCCGTGTGTGATTAATTCGTCCAGCAATCCTCTCGAAATTATGTTATTTGCAAAACATTCACTTATTTCTAACAAGACAGGAGTTTAGATTTAATATGTGAATGAATGAGAAGGACAGAAACTACAATTCATATCTGAATTTGCTTGCTCAATAAAACATTGACTCTGATTCACACCATGATAATCATAGTTTCTATTCAAATATTATTTCTAGTTGCTACCACATTAAACCATAATAAATTATAAGGAGGCTTTCGAGAGTAGAAGCATAAGAATGTGGATCACAAAACCAGTCTGAGGTCACACAAGTATATTTGTAGCAATAGCCAACAATGCATTGTATGGGTCAAAATTATCCCATACAATTAAGTATTATTTCGTATCACCAAATTAAGTAAAGATCATATTCCATGAAGATATTTTGTATAGCTATTCCCCTCCCTAAATATAAAAACTTCATTTTGGATTAGCAATATGACTTCATTTGAACAAACAAAGGTTTTCTCAATATTTAGATTTCAGATGCAGTTGTATCTCAGCCAAATATTGTCCTAACAAATCATACATCGATGGAAAACTAAATTATTCAGCTTTCAGGTGATGTAGGCCTATACAGTACATCTCAATGACCCTTATAGCCCTATATAGTATAATATAATGAAATATACTGGTATTTTCACGTGTAGATATAAAAATATAATAAATTATAATATTTTTACACTTAAAAATCCATCATTCCATCAGGAAAATAAGTTTCTATGTTTTTTTGTTAAACGCTCTTATTTACTTCGCTTTTCTGGGTGTTTTGTGAGTTGTTACATCAGTAAAGTTTGTGTTTTAATCATAAGGTTAAATACAGTTCATTCTCTCACGGCCAGAGCCGCTGGTGACTACACACACAGCGTGCGTTGCCGTTTGAATTCATCAGCCAATTAGAGGCGTCGCTTTGGAACTTCCGCCGAGCTCTTCGCTCTCAGCCAATCGGCGTCGGGCTCTCATGTTTGCTTGCTTTTTTGAATTCACCGAGTGAGTTGAACGGAGCCACCTATCAAAAGAGCGTATACAATGGACTTATTATTCCAACAAAACTTATTTTCGTAACTTAATCGTTTTATTTTTCACTTTAGACAAACTTAAAGCGTCGTTGTGCTGACAAAGGGTGTTTATGTGCGTACGCCTCAGTTTTAATCAATAGTTCGGCCACATAAACCCAGACTGCTCAGCTGGTTTAACAGCCAGTCAGTATTTCTCCTTTCATCAAAACCTTTCCAGCACATATCTGGACGTATCCCCATCTCATACGGTGAGTTTCCACCATCCGTTCTTTTTAATTATAAAAACAAGACTTTGTTGGAAATAATTTCTTTTGTTTAGAAGTTAGCTAACGTTAGCTGTTGCGCTAGCCCATATCACTGAAGTGCATTGCAGCTGCCAATCACCTGTCACCGCCCGCATTGCTCTCTAAAAACCTGACAGACCTTTACAAAATGTGATTCTTTACTTCATTAACTGTTCAAATGTGCGTACATATAGGCATATCTAATGTTTTGTTTTATACTTGGACGTTAACGAACTGCAACTGCTGTTTATTAATGTAATGTTGCTCTCAGATTAATTTTTCATTGCATTTATGCAGCTGCAATTTTTGTAAAGACCGTAAAGAGTAAACTTTGATCATATTTTGTGGAGATTTATATATTGATTCTCTCCTCCCTTTAACCTTCCTTCCTAGAAACTCAACTGTTTGTCTCTTATTTCTGTGCCGCCCTTGTTCACTCCTCTCTCTCTCTAGCCTCCAGCTTTTGATATTCTGGACAGGACTGGGTCGCCACCCCTTGTCACAGAGCCATGGCTGACAGCAGCATAGTTACTTTTGGGCCAGGCCGCAGCCTGCTGGTTGACTCCTCCGTATACGACTCCCGGATGGCAGAGACCTCAAAGGAGCAATTTTTCATGGGTCTACACGCAGACGAGTCAGAGGGTAAGTGAACTGCCCTCCATCTCCATCAACCTTATATCAACTGACATTTCCATAGGGTGGACCGTTTAACTGAGCCAAAACATAACAAAAGAGGTTATTTTCTTTCACTCTACTTTGTCTATTTCCACAGAGATTTACCTTTGCTCTTTTGTAACTCTTTATTTTGTTGTTGTTGATTTTCAGATGTATTGCCCAAAGTAGAGACCAGAGTGGTGTTGGTGGGGAAGGCTGGCAACATCGCAGAACTTGAGAAAGCTCTTCAGGTACGAAAGAATATAGTTGAGTTTATATAGACTGAGATGTTTATAGATTTGCACTAAGACAACATGAGCTGCATCAATGCGGTAAAATAATATCAGACCCTTCTGAAGTATTTCAAGTTCGTTGTGAGATCAGCCGGAGAAGGGAAGGTTCACAATCTTCTAATCTGATTAAATGTAATCAGTTTGCTAACAGGAAGTCATTTTGTGTTGGTAAGCTTAGTGCTTAGGTCACAAAATATATAAATGAAATCCCTCCGTTTTGTCTGACTGAAACTATTTTCTAACTGAATTTTAAGGAGTGTCTTACCTCTAGAGTATTTGTATGTCTGCTTGCTAGTGCGATCCTAAAATTAAAACTGAATCTCACATTTAAAACGGTACTTTAATTCACCTTAAATGTATTTGCTTCTCGTTACTTCTGTTATTTGTTGTTTTCGCCTTAAAGACCGAAGCCTTGCTGCTGACATGGCATTAAAAAAATTTGCATTATAATAAAACAGGAGTTTAAATTCCTTGACTGATTAATGTTTACATTAATGAGCTACAAAAATATTGGCAGTGATATTTTTGCAAGTACACTACCGTATAAAAGCTTATCACTTGGAAGAAGTCTCTTTTGTTCACCAAGGCTGCATTATTTGATCAAAAATACAGTGAAATTCTTAATTGTGAAATATTACAAGCAAGTTACTGTTTTCATATTTTAAAATGTGAAAATTCCTGTGAGGTTTCAGCGTTATTACTCTAGTCTTTAGTGTTACATGATCTCTCAGAAATCCTCCTCTTCTTGTTCTTATTTAGTTCAAGCAATTATAACTGGTAGTATTTTTGTGATAATTTTTTCCCCTGAATTCTTAATCGAATCCAAAACAATATCGATATAAAATTCTTTATTGTCTTTATGCATACTTGCTGAAACATTTTACCTCCCAAATACTTTGACCCCAAGATTTCAAAGTAGTGTAGTCATGTTAGTAGTTTCGATAGCACCCATTAATGGCGGGTACATTATAATTCAAATATTTTCATTTGTGCCTATGACAGTGAAATTGTTTTGCTATTTTTAATTAATGTATTGGTTTTTGTCATGCAAGTGACATTAACTTATTTTTTTTCCCTTTGTCTTTATTATGCTGTATGCTTTTTATGATTATTAATTTATTATGCAGCAGTAGACATTTATTAGGTCTTTGTTTCATTTTATGCAATATCTGATTGAGCTCTTTGAGTGTGTCAGTATCTTAAACAGCAGCTTTTGAGGACCGTTATCTCTGATTCTGAACTAAAGGTGATACTAATGAACATTTTACTCCACATTCTTACACTGACGTGTGGTATGTGGCTGTTGGGAGTTAACGGACGAAAGAAGCGCTATGAATGTTCCTTCACTTGCTCTGACTGTTGCATATGGAGGAAACGCAGGTCAGTGAGGGCATTTAGGCTTAGAGCTTGATAAATGAGGTTAAATGCGTATGTATTTGCCATGTAGTGCTCAGGGGAGGATGGGGATGTTCCTGAAAATCTCTCTTTGCCCTTGACACGATGTGAGAAGGCTACAGATGCAGCTGCTTCTTTAGTAAATCAATTCTCCCTGCTCTTACACAACTGAACATAGCAGAACTTCCTCCTGGACTTTTCTTGACATTTGTTTGAAGTTCTCATCTCGGTTCTGACAGGTTGCAAGGCCCCTCCTGCCTGGGAAATTTATCAGCTTTGGGTTGCCAGGTTGACGTCAATTCTTCATTTTTACAGGCCATCACTATAATGGAAGTCCCGGTGGTAAAGATTAAAGAAGGGCAGCCGGGCACAGAGACGCGTGAGAAATTGATAAAATCCATAGTCAATATGGTACGTCTCGGCACCCGGGATCTTTGCATGCTTGAGAGCACCGAGGGGATTTGCAGCATGGTGTTTTAAGGGGGATTCGGTTTGGCACTGCGCTGTTTAATATCAAACTCACTGGTGGGCTGGACTAAGTTCTAACAGTGTGTTCTAACAACTTGTTCTGTGTTTGTTCAGCAGGTGGCCTTTAATCCACTGAATTAAGAATTAACTTATCAATCAGTCATGTAATCAACCCTTTAGTGATTAACCCGTTTTAGTTTAAGGTGTAATTTTTCTCTTTTTGTCTTTATTTTCAAATACAGGTAAGTCACGGAGTAGTAATTTCAATGACAATAATAATCAAACGTCAGAAATAATGTCAATTTCTGCACTAACAGATCTATCTTCAGTTCCCTTTAAAAAAACCTAACAGGCTGTTCACAGCGGACATATTCTTTCATATGCTCAGCTCATCTGGGATACATTTATATGATTAAATTCAGTTCAAAAAGTAGTAATGTAACACAATATTACTATAATTTAGAATTTGTCACACTGTTCTTAAGAAATCATTCTGATTCGCTGATTTGCTGCCAAAGAAATGTTTCATTAATTTTTAAAAAAGCTTTTCTGCTTAATTTTGTGAAAAATTTATAGATTTATTATTATTATTGTTTTTTAAAATTTTTAAATGGAAGAATAAAAGAGAACAGTAAAAGTAAAATCTTTTGAATCTATAAATGTTTCTTTTGATCAATAGAATATATCCTTAACTGAATAAAAATCTTAATTTATTTTAAATATAAGTTAAGATTTTTAAAAATGGAATGTTATAAATATTATTTTTCAGTTAAGGACAAATCAAACTGATCAAAAGAGACCTAAAAGCCATTGCTAAAATACAAAAGACTTTCATTTTAAAATAAATGCTGTTTTTTAAAAATGTTAACAATTAAGCCTCAAAGATATTTAAAATATTAATGGTAAATGTTTCTGTAGTAGCAAATCAGAATGATTTTCTAAAGAATCATGTGACAAATTTTAATCTTTAATATTATAATTATAATTAAGATCTTTTAAAATATAAAAATAATAAATACTTTTTTTTTTTTTATTAAATGAGTGATTAAGTGAGTGCTTGAGAATGGCAAAGAAAATAAAACTTGAAACTAGGCAGAAATGAACATGTACAAGTAAATATCCTATATTGGCAGATACGCTGATTTGTTTCGTACTGTATCGTCTTACTGTCCTGTGTGAACCGCCCTGAACTGACACTTGTGTCTGTAACCTCTAAATCATGTGACAAATGACTGCTTGTCTTTCTCTAAGCGTATCATCTGTCAGAACACTTTAATAAAAAAAAAAGGAAATCTCTGAAAGGAGGGAAATTATAATCACTATCCAGCAAATGTGTTCACTGATATTCTCATCTTAATTTATGAATCTTCCTTTTCGTCCTTATTAGGATATAAACACCCCCTATATCAAGACCGACAATGTCAGAGATTTTGGTGATGGAGAGAACTGCGAGTTCGAGACGGTGTTTGTGTTAAAAGACTTCCAGGCTCCAGAATACAGCTTCCTGTACAAGAATGACAACCGTATCCTGGGGCCTCCTGCCGTGATGCACTGCGCCAGCAAGGGAGAGGTAAGACCTGAAATAAAACAACGCAAGCACGCAGAGAATCACAACAATCTCGCAGGGGTTTTTTTTCTCCCTGGGGTGGTGAAAGAGTTTGATACTGTGCCGTCACGGGGTGAGTAAAAGCCTGTTGAAATAAAGTTGTTTTTCCAACTGAAACGGATTCGTAAGCAGCTTTGATTGCTCCTTGTAAAGCCTGAAAAATGTAGCTGGCTTATCTGAGTGTACGCAGGAGTGTCTGCTTGACTCCCTCAGATATTGCAAAGTGAAATGAACACTTGGCTGGCCAGCGATTGGTACCAGACAGAAAGATTAAGTCTGACGAACACTAGAATATAGATACTACACAACACTCCACACCAGTGAGAAATGAAGGCGTGTCTTATTGTCGTTAAATCTTGTGGTGCACAGGTTAGCTCCTACTGCACATAGTCTTGTCTTGTGAGAAGTCACGCATGGTATGCATGCATACACTCACACACTAAATAATTGTATACATGTGATTTTTATACATACATATATTCATTTTAAAGTGCCCCTATTAATCCATTTTAAATGTGGCTAATATTGTTTTATAAGTGTCTTAAAACAGGTTTACATGTATGCAAGGTCAAAAAACACTTTAGTTTTCACCAAAAATAGATTTTATTTGACCCCATTTCTAGATGATTCGTAAAGACTCGTGTGAATCAGTTCGAAGACTCAGTTTGCCTAAACCCTCCCTCCTGTGAGCTCTCACTGTGATTGGTCAGATGGCGCAGTCCTATATGATTGGTCTACCGCTACAACGCTCCACAGACTCAAAGCTTGAACCAAAACTACCATGGACAGTGCTTTTGTAAGCTAATTGGGCACACCTATGTTGTAAACTTCAGCGTTGCATAAAGCATAACACTGCGTTAAGCCATCGTTTATCATTACTTAGGCCACATTTGCACATAGCCGGGTATTTAGAGAACCGAATATTTCTTCCCATCCGTTTTCAATATTAACAACGTGCACACAACATCGTTTTCAAAAAACTTGTAATTTATATCAACCCACATAAATACGCCGTCGAGCGCGATAACTACGCCAAACCTTTGTAACGTTAAATAGGGCGCTCATGTGAGGTTAAGCATTTTCTGGCGCATAACCAAACCGCAGGGAAATACCTCCTGCTTCCCTTCGTGTAAACAGAGCCTTAATGATGAGACAGACAGTCAAGCTGCATCAATCACAATGTTTAGACTACATTAGGCAGACAGCTGAACAACAGAACTACAGAAACGCAAGTTAGCCGGTTACCAAGACGTGCAGGATTGTTACACAACATCACGTACACAAATACAATCATCAATTATTAATCATACTTACAGGTTGAAGTTCAGAGGAGCAAGCCGGTCCAAATAAACTGGGTCTGATCCTCCTTTTAAGAGCAAGCGTTTGGTTTATATTGTGTTGTACTCCAAGATTGGAAAAGCAGTTGTTGAAAAAAATGAATGTTAATCACTCATTCTTTGTAGATTCATCTTTCAGAAGGGCATATAAAACAATTTTACTCTCATAGGATACAGCGTCTTCTTGACATGATGGGTGGGGCAAGCTACATAGAACGTGCAAATATGTTACTTAGTGACGTGGATCCGTAACAGAAAAACATTTGAATTGCTGACGACTCGTTTAGACGAATGTGAGTCGACTCTTGTTTTTGATAGACAATAACTTTATTTATCGTGCACTGTCAGCGTCACAACTTTGCAGATTTTTTATGTTCACATACAGCTACATGACACCCTGCATGAAAAATCATATTTGAAAAAGCATAATAGGGCTGCTTTAAATATAGAATTAGAAACATATAATACAAGCAATAAAATATATACACTGGCAGGCAAAAGATTTAAAGGGGTTTAAAAAAAGATTCAAAAGCATTAAGTGTCCTGAATCTATTGCTGCTGCTGTTCACTCTCAACTCGTCAACACGAGGGTGAATAATGTAATATCATCACAATGTAATATATATATATATATATGTAATAATAGTGTTTTGTTTGTTTGTCTTTAATATGCTAATTTGGTGCTCAGTTATTCTTGTCGCTATTTTTAATAATAGTTCTTATCGATATTAAAAACAATTCTGAATCTTCATTGCATTTATTTAAAATATATTGTTTGTATTAATAATAATAAGTGTATAATAAAAAATTTAAATTGTGAGAGGGAACGTGGGTTATAATTAGGATGGGCTTTTTTGGCAGTTTCTTATTTCAATCATCTCTGAGCATGGTCATGAAAATCTGTTCACTGCTGTGAAAATGAATGTTTCAAATAAAATTATGACATGAAAACCTGTCTATGGACACATAATAAAAACACTGTTAGATTATGATCACAATGCAGCAATGTTATTAACAATGAAGCCTCTGTAAATGAGTAGTTGTCTGGGGTGAAGCTGAAGAGTAACTTAAGCTAGCTCTTGCCGTGCTTTTGTGACACAAGTAAAGAAGACAATTTAATAAAGATTTCACGTTCTATAAAGATCTAATTGCAGTTCTATGTTTATGAAATGCCAGTGAACTTTACGTTTCGTGCTATAGTAAGCTCCTGCTGTGATGCACTTTCAGCTCGCTGAAACACAGGCAAGGACAAAATGAACTGAAGATTTATAGAAAGTTCTTATAGTGCTGTGTTTATAGCAGATATGTGATAAGTGATAACAAATCACTGTTTGAGCATGAAACTAAACACTGGTAATATCTAGCACATTGAGCATGTTAATGAAATGTTACTATACCGATGCATCCTATATTAGATTAATCAGATATGTACAGTATGTAGTTAACCCAAACATCAGCCTGGTTTCTCTCGCTTCTCACATTGAACGTCCCTGTTGCACATCCCTTATTATAGTTCATTTGTGGTACTATACCTTTAAGATTTCTATATGCAGATGACCTTCTGTTTTGATTGATAAACCTACTTGCGTGATATGAATTTAGTGTTTTTTTAAGTCTGTTTTTTTTTTTGTTGCATTCACATATTTGTTCTGATTTGATGCATGGTAATGATATTCTTCATGTCCTTGTCTGTAGCCTCTGCCGTTCTCCTCCAGACCTCTGTACTCTATGACCATGCTCAACTTGTCTCTCTGCTTCACCGGATTTCGTAAAAAACATGAAGTGGTGAGTTCTACTCGTTTGACTCAAAAACAGCCTACACTACGACTGTCAGATTTGTTTTAACTGTGCTTTTCTTCAGGTTACCCTGGTAAATCTCGTCCATCACATGGGTGGCACCATCCGTAAAGACTTTGACAGCGCTAAAGTCACACACCTCATCGCCCGTTCAACACACGGTGAAAAATACAGGGTATGTATCAGCGCATCCACATGCATACATGATTATTGTGTATAGTAGGGAAAAAAACAACAAGAGATATGCAGTGGTGAAATCCTTTCTGAATCACCCTGCTGTAATGGCCCTGTGCTGCCACATGTCAATTCAAATCACTTATTTACTCCACCATATCCACCAGTGTGAACGATAAGTTCATCCCTTGGCTCTGCGCTCCAATATTTGCATACAATTGTAAAGGAGTGTATACACAGATGTATAAAATGTGCTTTTTGATATTGTGGATAAGAAACTGTTTTTACCCCAGAATGAAAGTTTTGATGTTCAGAGTTTTGTTAGAGGTCTAGCATGTACTGTTCAAAAGTTTACATTTTAGTTATTTAGCAGACACCTTTATTCAAGGTTTTATTCAAACAAAATGCAAGCACTATGACAAGCCCCAGTTAGCTTAACACAATAAACATATTAATGGTTTTTAAATTATTATTTTAGGAAAACAAGTAGATAAAATATAGAAAAAAGTAGTGTTTTTTAAAGAAACAAGTTGGTAGAATAGAAAAAAAGAAAGCTAGTGGTGTTTTTTTTTTTAAAGAGAAACTTGCAGTTAGAGAATATGAAGAGTTTCGTTGCAAAACGAGATATATATTCATTTTGAGAAATGTTGGTTATTTGACATAATTATTTAAGACCTCAACAGCCAAGTTCATTCACAATTTTTGTGCATTAAACTATTACTTGAGCTCAGTGAAGGCCAGGGCACAATATTCTTCAAATCTAGGATATTTTTTATTTAATTTTATGTCCATAAATGGTTCATAAATAAGTCAAAAACCACGCCAAAATGCAACATATTTATCTTAACATTGTCAAACATCTTAAATTGGTTAA
>JAUMHR010000060.1:14641707-14653077 GCA_032361145.1 Enteromius fasciolatus | reverse complement strand
GATTAAGGTACATCTGAACAGTGATTTCCAATAATAAAATCCAAATGTCAAAAAATGGCGTTTATCGCGTTTTGCAATGAAACTCTTCAAATATGTAATTGATAGAAAACGGGTAAAACAGAATAGAATAGTGCTAAGGTTAGAGGATCAAATAAAGATGTAAGAGATGTGCTTGTAGCTGTTTCTTGAATATGAATTCAGCCGCTTGGATTGAGTCGGGCAAGTTTAGGGGTTATCATGGTTTTTGTTTTTTCTCATACAGAAATTAATACTCTTATTCTGCAAGGATGCATTAAACTGATCAAGTGTGATTGTAAATGCATTCATTTTGTAAGTATCATGGTTTCCTCAGTAATAAGCAGCACAACTGTTTTCAGTATTTATAATAATAAGAAAGGTTTCTTTAGTAAGTCAGCATAGTAATTTCTGAAGGGTCATGTGACACTGAAGGCTGTAGTAATGATACTGAGAATATACCTGAAAATGCACAGGAATAAATTACATAATAGGCTACTACTTATGAAATAGACATGTTCTCAATTTCTCTAGTGTTTTCTGTATTACTGGCATGCAATTTTTTATTATTATTATTATTATTTTACAGTATTAACACGCACCTAAACACTGTATTAAAACAGACTTGATCTGGCCACTGCAGTAGAGTTCGGTTAAATTTCATCTCCCTTTCAAATCCCAGAAACTTTGTAGCCTTTTGTGTTTGAAGAAAGTCCATCACCAAAACTGTTCAATGATTGACCTTTATTTTTCCTTAATATAATAAATCTTAAAAATCAGTCTAGATGAGGAGCCTTCTGTCTTTTAGTCAGTCATTGCTATTTCCTCCAACCCCAGGTGCGCTCTCCGTAACAGGGTCTACTGTCTGCAGCTGACGTGTCTGTGTTATTTAGAGAGGGTTTGATTAAAACAGTTCTCATGTATCTCTCCTCACAGCATGCTGAATTGGGCTGAATCATTCATTAGTCTCATGCATAATGCATGGTCCAGGCTTTGGTGAGAGGATCTCTTCCCTCCAGATGCTATTCACTGCTTTTCCTCTCTCTTTATTTTTTCTCTTTAGTTGGCAGTATGCATGGGCACACCCATCCTCACCCCCGAATGGATACACAAGGCATGGGAGCACAGAAATGACATGTAAGATAGTGGCATAAAACTACTCCTTGCGTCAGTCCTCCTCACTGTGTGAGTGTTGAGGAGGAAAAACTGTGAATGATGAGGATGAAATGTCCAGCCACTGGTGCGCACCCCTCCTCCGTATTAAAGGAACACTCGTTTCCAACTCCTCAAGAGTTAAACAGTTGAGTTTCACTGTTTTGAATCTATTTAGCTGATCTCTGGTTCAGGCGGTAGCACTTTTAGCTAGGGGTATATCATGGCACAATGATATAAATTCATGTTTTCCAGTAAGTTTTTTATAAAGCCGTTTTTTTTTTCTAAAAGTGTCCATTGTTTTTTTTTTCTGAATACTGATTTTGAAATGATTTAAATAAAGATACTCGTAATATGAAATTAAAACTAGCTGGCAGTAAGTCACTGTAAATGAGACCTCTGATACCAATGATACCTAGTTTCGCGAATCTGTCAGTGGCAGAGAATTAAATCGAAAGTGATGAAAATGAGTAATAAATGAATTTGGCACAAACCGAACACTGTCCTAATGTTACGTGATCTTACCAAAGCTTTCCTATATATAATACCTGAATATAATCATAATGTGAGCTGCTTGAACTGAAGAAATTTACCAACGTGACTGATATTTAAAATGGTACGCACGCGCTGCTTTGTTTACCTTTCATATACGTGCAGCTTTTTTGTCCGACGCGAGGCAGCAACATTAGTGTGTTGTTGAGAGTATAGTTCCTAGCCATATCAGCCTATAAAATTGCAACTTCTTCTTTTCCTTTAGTCTTGTTACACGACGTAACTACAGAAAAGTCAAGTTTTAAATAGGAAAAATATCAACTCTTTGGTCGTTTTTTAGCGGTCCAATTGGATTCAATGATCTATGCTAAGCTGCACCAAAAGTGCTATCGCCAGCCCCAGAGATCGTCTGAATGGATTCGAAAAAATCCGCAGCACTCTGGTTTTGACATTTTCCACACATGTATTGAACACTGAACCTGACCTTTCACATTAATGACCTGCCACCATTGGTTGGATGTTGACTGAAGGGATTCTTCTTTCATTGTCATCCCCTCTGCGCTCACTAGACGTAATGGAGACAGACTTAAAGTCAATTCGAAATCAAAACTGACCTTGTACTGTCCTTGTTCCTGGTTTTATTGTGCATGGTGCATCAGTGCGCATTATTCTGTAGAGGGGGGGAAATTCTGATCTTTCTACAAAATGCAATTTGCTCTTACTTTGAAATGGCTCCCTTTTAAATGATGTTACCTACCCTGCACGGGCTAACGGTTATAGTTGACCAACAACAATAAAAATGTTTCTGCAGGTCTTAAAAAGTCTCAATTCACCTGTTTACAAATTAAGGCCTGTAAAAGATCTTAAATCGGAGCAGAAACTCTTTAATTGATAAATACAAAAATAAAAATGTAATAAGTAATTAAATTTTTTCTATTTATTTTTTTAAATTACTTTTAATTCATGAATTATTTAAGCTTTTAAATTTGTTTTAATTGTTTAACAAAATCAGTGTTTTCAATAATTTGCTCTTACTTAATTACAGTAACTACTTAATTGATCAAATTTAATTTTGCGAACAGCACATATTAATGTTATGAATGCATATATTAACTATTAATAAAATTGGCTAATTAATTGATGATAATTTTACACCATATAAATATATAATGTATAAATGCTTCTGTGTACATTAAGCTTTTTTTGGATTTTACAAACTGGCCCCCTCCCAAGGGATTTATAATTAATGGAATTTTATTTATTATTTTTTTTAGTATTGTAGTAGTGTCGTTTTTTGGTTTTGTGATGTCCTGTTTTTTGTTTTACTTTTTTAGCAATTTCCATGCAAGCAATGAGGAGTTCCGCACCGAGTTTAAGGTCCCTCCGTTCCAGGATTGCGTGCTGAGCTTTCTGGGCTTCTCTGAAGAGGACAGAACCAACATGGAGGAGAGGACACAGAAACACGGTACTGACCTCTCATGTATCGGTGACCTTTCTAAAACAAGTATTAAACGTTTCATGTTTTGAATCAAATAATTCTCGATTAACCAAAGCCTTTCACTTTCATTCATCTGAGACGTTGATTCCAGGGTAAACTTCTGTGTTTTATTTATTTCTCTGTTAACGCAAATGATCCCTGACTTCTATTATTAAAGGAGCATGTGCTTGTTTTGTGCAGGTGGACTGTTCCAGCCGGTGGGTGATGAAAGGTGCACCCACTTGGTAGTTGAGGAGAACTCCATTAAAGAACTGCCCTTTACTCCCTCCAAAAGAATCTATGTAGTGAAGCAGGAGGTATGAACTTGACCATAGAAACACACACTGGGCTTTGTGTGGGTCCTTAATAACAGTGTTTGATAAAATCATGAGTTTTGGTAGCTCAGTTACGAACATAAATGCATCAGTATGTATTTGAAGGTGTTAATAAAAGGTTCAGCAGAATTATTTTTAAATGAATATATATATTAACTTCTCATTCTGTGTCTTTCTGTAGTGGTTTTGGGGCAGTATACAAATGGACGCCCGTGCTGGGGAAACCATGTATTCTTACGAAAAGGTGAGGTAACCAAGAAAATGACTTGTGCAATCTATATCCAAATGCAAAATATATATGTTTTTTTCTTTGCATAATATTGCAACGCTTGAGTTTTAATAATTAAGTAAAGAAAGTATTTTAGTTAAGAAAAGTAATGGATTTTACATAAATATCAATGTGCTCATATCTCACCCTGTGTCTTCCTCTCAGCCGGAGAGTCCTGCAATGAAGAAGGCCGTGTCTATGTTGTCTCTTACGACACCCAACAGTGGCAGGAAACGTCGCCGTCTTAGAGAAACATTGGCTCAGCTCACCAAAGAGACCGAGATTTCTCCTTTCCCACCTCGCAAAAGACCCTCGGCTGAACACTCCCTCTCTATGGGCTCGCTGCTGGACATCTCCAACACACCTGACACCTGCAAATCCAGCGGAGGTGAAACAAATGATCTAATACGACATGTGACTAGCAACCAAATAATATAACACTGCCCCTGTCTTCCATGGGTTAGACAAACAAACAGAAGAATGTTCTAACCTTCAGTTTTCATTCTTCAAAAATACTGCTTCGGATGTCTGAGAAGTTTGCAGAGTTCCCACTGCATAATGCAAGAGTGTTCCAGAACTCCTCAGACTTTGATGTCAGAGGTCCAGGGTGAACCAGCTAGGGCTGAGTTGAACCAGGAGAGCAGTCAGGATATGTTTTAGATGAGTGAGGCCGCTGTCTTTTGCAGAGCGCAGGCGCAGGAGGAGCAGCTGTAGGCGGAGGAGTACCAGACAGAGTAGATCAGACAAAGAGAGGCCACTGCAGAGAATCAGCACTCCTGTGTGCAGACAGGAAACAGACCAGACAGGTGACATTCATGCAAACCTTAGCCTGGGTCTAGGATGAATACAAACATTAATCTATGCCACTAACACAAGTCTTTTCACTAAATGTAGAAAAGGTTGCTCATGTCAGTTTGTTTTCAGAAATGAGATTTATTCAGTTTTGTGACATAGTTTGGATAACTACAGAAAACTGTAACAGAAACATTTATCATATCTAAGAAAATAACTTGATTGAACTGCTTCAGCTTTACTAAACACACATATGTTTTGTGTCTTAAAAAAATGAATTAAAATTTAAATGATGCAACAGTGCATTTTACTCTTTACTGATTTTGATCTTTTATTTTTTATTTTGTTGAACATGGAACATTGCTTTTTATTCCTCTATCATCCCTTTGTACTCGATACCTTACACAATAAAGATTCTGTTCTTTATCAGATTTCTGAAAAGATATTTTGAGTAAAGGGATGAAACCTATCTGAGGATAAGAAGTAAGAGTGTGCGATTTACAGCTGCTGATCCCTGCATCTCTGCTTATGCGTTTCAGAGAATGCCAAACTTCCCAAAAGCTCAACTCCTGCCCTTCCTAAGCAGTCAGCACGCTGGCAGGTCTCCAAGGAGCTCTACCAAACCGAAAGCAACTACGTTGATATCCTGGCTACGGTCCTGCAGGTTTGTGTTCTGTGTGTTCTATTTCTCCTCCTTACACACACACACACACAAACAGGAAAGTGGCAATCCACAGTACCTGGCTGTGGCCTTATCAAACTAAACCAGTGCCTCTGACCAGTAGGGGGGAAAATGAATTAGATTTGGACACCAATGCCATGGACACTTGAGCTTTGCTTTGTACGTGGAGCTCAAACGAACACACACACACACATGCATGCATACACACACACTTCTGTGTCTGCTTGCATAGTAAATGCCACGTCATATGCCTGCAATCAGAGCCCAGCAAATTTCACTGAACACTGGAGTCAGATCATCAGGCAATACTGAATAGCTTGACCTTTCCATTGTGGTCCACTGGATCTTCATTAAGTTTATGGAGTTTCTGTCAGATAGAGGTCTGCACGAGACTGATTTTTCAGTTCCACTCGTGCAAAACTATACTTTGTTTCCATTCTTTTTTTTAATAGAGTTTAGCTGTTGTGTTTCTGTACGTTGTTGCGTGAAGAACGCGTCTACAAAACGAGTTCATGCTGAGCTGCACAGACTTGTTTGCTTCTGCATTCTGAGCATTTTGTGTAGATGGCTTACAAGTCATAATATTAACATATGTCGTATAAATAACAAAGCTTAGGCTTAAGATAAATGAAATCTCACTGACTAAAATCCTGCTATCATGCTACTGATCCTCTTCAGCAGGCTGAACATTAATAACTATTGTAATATACATAATGTTAATAGCACTACTGTAAAAAAATAAAAAAGAATTATTAGGGTTTCGACAACGTTTAATGTTAACTTGTTAACGGTCTTTTAATGGAAACATTAAACATTTATTTACTGCATTTGCGAGGCGTCTGTTACACATTTTCCCTGTGTGTTAACATCAGTAATAACAGTCGTTGACGGACTGACTTGACTCCTATTTTGCCCCGCCCCCAAACATATGATTCGACCATCAGTGGGCTATTGGCAAGATTCGAAAATTTCAATTGGGCTATGGAAATCCTTAGTCAGGGGCACTCCTATGGGTGATTCTATAATTGGGGGTACGTTTGGTGTCCCCGCAAAAATAAAGCAATAATTTTTTCAGCTTTTTTTTTTTTTTCTTCAAATGGTTAAATTTTTTTATTATCTTAATCAATTTATTATTATTCTTTACTAATTGTTATGAATTACAAGATGTTATAAGTCTTTCACAATAAAATAAGTGGCTTAAATAGCTGAAAATCATGATTTTAAAATAGAAAACTTCCTTCACCAAGAGTTATTTTTAGAATGTCAACTCTGTTACCAGATAAATATATCTTTACATATATTGAATGGGGGTTGTTTAGTTGTAATTAAAACACCAAGACCCGCCTTACGCTCTTCGCGCGAGCAGGTGAGAGAAGATCGAGCACAGGAATGATCGCGCACGGGTGACATATCATGAGCGCGAGTGGGTTTGAAATGAGGTCGCGGGACCCGTTTCTTCGCGTGCACATCTATTTTCATCTTGCGTAAATGATTTACTGTACGCACTAATTAATGCCATAGATTTGCCGCCATAAATTAAGTGTGTTTTTCGCAAGCTGGTTGCTGCTACTGAGCAATACCGGCTGATGTCTATCGGCCATCAGCGATGGACGACGGCATCTTCTATCGATATATATACACACACACACACACGTTGGTTTTTGTGATTTATGGGGACTCTCCATAGGCGTAATGGTTTTTATACTGTACAAACTGTATGTGGTATTGCCCTACACTGACCCTACACCTAAACCTACCCCATGTTTACACCTAAACATGTCATTATACAAATTGGTGTCCTCATAAACCACATAAATCCACACACACACATATATATATATATATATACAATTCTTTCAAACATTTAAGAAATGTCATCAGTCCAAGCTTTTGGGGGGTAGTTTCTAAACTCCTGTTAAAGGGTTTATTTTAAGATGTCAAAAAGCTGAAGAAAAATGAAATCTACCATTCCACTCTACTCTGCTTTGGCTGACATCTCTTAGAAATAGCACCCTCTCATGCCTACAAATCAGACGTTTAGTCCTGCGCTGCAACAAATCTTATCAGGTCCTTTAGTGATCCCACAGGAATGCAGACCTCTGCTGTCAAGTCCTGTGCCACTGGTCAGCGTCTCGGAGTCAATTCTTGCTTGGTGATCTAATTTCCTTTTGTTCATCTTTTTTTTTCCTCTCTCTCCCAGCTCTTCAAATACCCCCTGGAGAAAGAAGGGCAGGTGGGCGGCCCAATTCTAGCTCAGGAAGAGATCAAGACCATCTTTGGCAGTATTCCAGACATCTATGAAGTGCACACAAGAATAAAGGTAGGCAATAACCTTTCCAAAATGCTGAGTAAAGGCTGTTGAACGTGTTGGCTGATGAATGTGCTTTGACAGGCGGATCTCGAGGAGTTGGTGATGAACTGGTCTGAAGAGAGGAGCGTAGGAGACATTATCCTGAAATATGTGAGTGTGATGACGCTTTGAACTCGACCTCCTCCGGCGTGAAGCTCACAACCCGTCAAAGCTTGAATGGCAGCTTTTGTGAGCTCTCTTTATTTTTTAAATTTCTCTCTCAGTCTAGAGATCTGGTGAAGGCCTACCCACCGTTTGTCAACTTCTTTGAGATGAGCAAAGAGACTATAGTCAGATGCGAGAGACAGAAGCCGAGGTTTCATGCGTTCTTGAAGGTACTGTCTATGTTTTAGTGTTTATAAAGACTTCAGGTTTAAATAGAAAGTGATAAAATGGAAAGAAATGGCTAAATTAAGAGCGGCTTGACCTCATGGTGCCCATTTTCTATTCTCAGATAGGTTTTTGAGAGCGAACAAGAAGAAAAAATAGGCAAAATCTCTATATTTGAGCGGGTTTGTATGGGAATTTTTTGTGAATGCTGTTTATTTACATTTTTTTTACTCATTTTGTTATCCAGATCAATCAGAGTAAACCTGAGTGTGGTCGCCAGACTCTCGTTGAGCTTTTGATTCGTCCTGTGCAGAGACTGCCGAGTGTTGCCCTCCTGTTGAACGGTAATTCACATAAATATGGCTGTTAGCTCGAGTTTGGAACGATTTAGAAAATCTGACTGAATCCAGATTTATTTTGTCTTTTATTATATTATTTTTTATTATTTTTATTATTTCTACTTGTATTTTACGTCTGTATGCTGATGAAATAAAACGCAATTACAGTGAATTTTGTTCTTTATAGACATAAAGAAACACACATCAGATGACAACCCTGATAAAGTGACCCTGGAAAAGGCCATCGAGTCTTTAAAGGAAGTGATGACGTAAGTTCTGCGTTTCAAATTTCCTTAAAATGAACTAATGACGCAACCACAAATATTAGGCTGAAAATGTATTTTCAGTTTTAGCTGAAAGAGTTTGTAGCACTAAAACCGTGAAGGTTATATACTAAGATCTCTCTTGCTCTCTCGCTCTCTTTTAATGTTTACAGTCACATAAATGAAGATAAAAGGAAAACCGAGGGACAGAAGCAGATTTTTGATGTTGTTTATGAGGTGGACGGCTGCCCTGTGAGTAATTTGTTTTCACTTTTCTGGAAATGTCTTGCATTTATACACATCTCAGTCGAGATCAAAGAAATAATTCACCCGATTCTGTCATTTGCTTGCTTTTTATATGAATAGTCCAATCTTCCAAGCCTTTGAGTCAACAAAACGCAGTACAAAATGTTATATTCTCAAAGTCGTCACCCTCTGTCACAGCTCTCAAATAACTTCACATAATTTCTATGCCCCAACCAAAAGAACCGAAGTGACCATATTATGACCAACGGGATTTTTCTTGCCCTTTTTGAAATGAGAGTATGATGTAAGCATACTTCAACATTCACCAAGCAAATCTCCTTCGCCTGTCCACACCAACCATGAAATATAAGCCATAAAAACAGGTCATTCAGAAATCATCATAGTCAGAATCGTAACACATGGTTGTCTGTGTTGATCTTGGGTGCCTATGTATTCAGCGATTTTCAAACTGAAGGTAGACAATATTTATTTCTAATTTTAAAGCTACAGTAGCAGAAACAGCCCGTTTTTAAATGCTCATGTAAAACTCATGTAACAGGTTTTGCTGCTAGAAACCTTCAATACCGTTTGCTGTTAAAATAGCATTTAATTGAGTATAATGTTAAAGTGTGATGCTGTATTGTTGGCTGCAGTTCTCTCTGCGGTGAGAGATGCAGACGTGCTGTCTGAAACTTTCTCTCAATACTAAATGGATCAGAGTGAGTCAGCTCATGTTGTCTCCTGTCAGACTCGGCCCAGAACAGTCGCGTCTGGAGACGGGGCTGCCAAAACCGATCATCGCCCACAGATGGGAGTGCTTTTCCTGGATCAGTTTGGCTTTTTGTAGCTCATGGGAACTGAAGCAGCATGGACACGGCAGAGTCTGATCCAGGAACAGCACTCTGAGGAATCTGCAGGCTCAGTGACAGGAAATGCAGCATGTTTGGTTGAACAAACTTCTGCACACCAGTCACTCATAATTTATTAATTTGCTGAAAAGCTTGCAAATGTTTTGCGAGGTGGAAACTCATTTATTTATTTTTTTGTATGCTTTTGTGTGTCTGCAGGCCAATTTGTTGTCATCACACCGAAGTCTGGTTCACAGGGTTGAAACTATTGCTCTGGGAGACAAACCGTGTGATAGGGGAGAACATGTCACACTCTTCCTGTTCAACGACTGTTTGGAGGTAAAGCTCTTCTTTGTTTTTGGAAATACTACAGATGGGCAGACACTTTCTTCATAATGCAAATACTCCCATTAGGTTCCCCAAAGCAGTGCCACTATATGAAACCCATTAATCTTGATTTCTGGTCTTGTTTGTGGTGTTAGATTAATGAAAGCCTCATGATGTCAAGCTGCTAGCTAGAGTTTCTCTATATTGTTGTTATTATTACACCCACACTGCATTTGAATAAACGATTAAATAGATTTAATTTAAGTGAATGTCAAGTATCAGATTGACTGCACTTTGCAGCTACGCACAGTTAGTTTGTGGAGCTATTAAGTGATATCTATCATTTATTATTGTTTTGTGTTTAAGTTGATTTTTTTGTCCTCATTAATGTACACACAGCATACCCCCATATTGACAGAAAAACGCAGAATTGTTGACATTTTTGCAGATTTATTAAAGAAATTCACATGGTCCTAAGTATTCAGACCCTTGGCTGTGACACTCATATTTAACTCAGTTGCTGTCCATTTCTTCTGATCATCCTTGAGATGGTTCTACACCTTCATTTGAGTCCTGTGTTTGATTATACTGATTGGACTTGATTAGGAAAGCCACACACCTGTCTATATAAGACCTTATATATAAGACAATGCATGTCAGAGCAAATGAGAATCACAAGGTCAAAGGAACTGCCTGAAGAGCTCAGAGACAGAATTATGAAAAGGCTCAGATCTGACCAAGGTTACAAAAAACTTTCTGCTGCAGTTAAGGCTCCAAAATCCTTAAATGTAGCGATGTTTGGGATGACCCGAACCCTTCCTAGAGCTGAGCTATCAGGGGAGAAGAGCTTTTGTGAGAGGTAAAGTACACAAAACCAACCATCACTGTATCCCTTTACCAGTCAGGGCTTTATGGCAGCCTGAAAGAAGCCTCTCCTCTGTGCAAGACACATGAAAGCCTGCATGGAGTTTGCAAAAAAAAAAAACACCTGAAGGACTCCAAAATGGTGAGAAATAAGGTTCTCTGGTCTAATGAGACCAAGATAGAATTAAGGCCAAAAAGTTCTAACCGGTATGTGTGGAGAAAACCAGGCACTGCTCATTGCCATTGCTCATTGACAGGACGACTGGTTACAATCAAAGGAAAGATGAATGCGGCCAAGTACTGAGATATCCTGGACCAATTCCAGAGTGCTCAGCACCTCAGACTGGGCCGAAGAATTACCTTCCAACAAGATACTGACCCCAAGTACACAGCTGAAATAACGAAGTAGTGGCTTCACAACAACTCTGTGACTTTTCTTGAATGGCCCAGCCAGAGCCCTGACTTAAACACAATTGAGCATCTCTGGAGAGACCTAAAAATGTCTGTCCATCAGCGTTTACCATCCAACCTGACAGAACTGGAGAGGATCTGCAAGGAGGAATGGCAGAGGATCCCCAAATCCAGCTGTGA
>JAUMHR010000060.1:14607861-14619711 GCA_032361145.1 Enteromius fasciolatus | reverse complement strand
TACAAGGGCCCCGGACCCTATAGGGTCTCTGATGGAAACATGGAGGGAGGGCGTTTGGCTGTTGGGGGGGCCCTTGCAAACGTTTTGCCCAGGGGCCCACACAACCCATAATCCGTCCCTGCGCTACGGGAACGTATGAGAAGAAAATCAAGTCAGCCGACCTGCTATATCTAACTGATTATGAACGACCTTGTCTTTGAGATGAACGTTTTCTAATGCATTTTTAGTCAATACAATAGTTAATATAATAGTACATAATTTGACCATTAATTTTGTGACATAATAGGAGAAGCTGAGCTTCCCTTGCAGTCTTAAAGAAATCGCCACTGACAAAGACAGACAGTATAATAACCAGGCACTGTTAAATTTCCAAAAAGCAATTTTTCAAAATGCAACTATCATTTTTTTCCATTTTGTCATCCACCGAAATTTAGAATAACATTAGGGAAATTTGTACTGTTGCTTTAAGACATAAACAAACACATGCTATCAGAAGACATGGACATATCGTATTTTTTTATATTTTCATGGACATAAACTTCTTTTGCATTTAAGAAGTTTGCAGACCAGCACCAAAGCACATTTTAGAGATCTCGCAAACCCCCCTCCTTAGAGATTTAATTACCTCAAAAAGAAAGGGACGTGGCTCCCCTTTCACCCTCTTATTTCTGAGGAGATGGCCGGGCATGGGAATTTATTGTGTCTGCTCTCGGAGAACGGGATTGAGGGGGAGTGAAATATGAAAGTGAATGCGGGATGAAGAAAAGCTGTGAGTTAGGAGATGGAAAAGAAAGGCAAGGTTGAGGGAGAGAGAGAGAGAGAGTGTCTGTAGTGTCTGCAGAAAGACGCAGTTATGGGTAGGTGGTGAGTCCTGTTTGCTTATAAATTCAGTCCAAGTGTGTTTGTTTGGAAGCTTTTTTCTTTTTCTCCTCTGGGATCCGGCCTGAAAGCTCCACAGCAGTGGGCCGAACAGTCTTTCCACGTTCAAAAGCATTCTCTCTTCCCTCTCAGTTGCTTTCACCCAAATACGCTTCCATTTTTTTATCTTTCCTTCTCGTTTTCGTTCATAATGTCCGGCTCTGGGCTGGCCACCCACTCACAAACACAGACTCGGCTCAATCCCAACAACAATTAACTCTTCATTACTGTGCATATCTGTGTGTGTGTGTGTGTGTGCAGGGCATGGCTCTTCTGCTTCTACCGCTCAGGCATTCAGCAGCAATACACAAGATGTCAAAACGCCTATCAAACGTGTCAGCGCCCATCATTCTGTCCCCAAAACAAAAGGCCTCCTCGTCAGAGAGGAAACAGAGCTTTGATCAAAGAGCCTGTCCACTGCTTCAAATATTTGATGAAGCTCATTATGCAGTCAGACTGTCAGTCCTGCTGGCCTTTACTGGCCTTTTAACAGTTTACATAGTTAGACGCTTATTCACTAGATGGAGTTTGGGGGGTCCTAAACTCAGCCCCTGGGAGGCCAGAGTCGAAATTGTTTGAGTATGTGAACAGAAAAATAACATTTCATAAATTTTTATTATAGCTGTGGGGAAAATCATGTAGTTATGGCTGAAATTATAGGCTATCTCAGTCAGACCCTTCTGAATTCCTGCTGAAGTCATGACAATAACTCACTTAAAGAAGTCATGACAAATCTAATTAACATATAAGAGGTCTCTGTATAGTCAGGGTAGATCCATATTTAAGTGTTTACTGGATTATACTGTTGTTTAACAATGTATTGATTGATCCAATGAAGACCTTGGCGACCATCAGGACAAGACCACGAGAGTCCTTTACACAATCTGACTTTGCTGTGGTTGGAATTAAACTGCTGGTTTTGTTTGGCCAGAGGAGAACTGGCCCCCCAATTGTGTCTGGTTTCTCCCAAGTTTTTTTTCTTCTCTATACTGTCACAGATGGAGTTTCGGTTCCAATAGCCGCTGTCGCCTCTGGCTTTCTTAGTTGGGGATTTCCAGCGATTATCGTGCATTGTGAGCTGTAAGGTCTTATATAGACAGGTGTGTGGCTTTCCTAATCAAGTCCAATCAGTATAATCAAACACAGCTGAACTCAAATGAAGGTGTAGAACCATATCAAGGATGATCAGAAGAAATGGGTTAAATATATGAGTGTCACAGTGAATACTTAGGACCATGTGATATTTTTCTTTTTTACTGAATCTGCAAAAATGTCAACAATTCTGTGTTTTTCTGTCAATATGGGTGCTGTATGTACATTAATGAGGAAAAAAATTATTTTAGCAAATGGCTGCAATATAACAATATAATCAAAATCTGATCATATTTAGAAAGTCTGAACTGCAGCGAACTACATGAAATCTGATTTGTATCCGAGCTACATTCGGAAGTGTTTTGGAATCCTTTTTAAATGGCTTTTCTGGTCTGACCGGCCTAGGTTTTCCA
This sequence comes from Enteromius fasciolatus, assembly GCA_032361145.1. NCBI lineage: Eukaryota > Metazoa > Chordata > Actinopteri > Cypriniformes > Cyprinidae > Enteromius > Enteromius fasciolatus. Next base: position 14,617,288 of record JAUMHR010000060.1, on the reverse strand, counting down.
TGTCCGCATGTCCAAACAAAAACACAGCAGCCGTTTTCACAGAAACAAGCTTGTGCCATTGCAAAGCGCCAGTCAAGCAGGAAAACAAATGCTAGTAGCTACACGTACCTCGCTGAGTTTTGAAAGCATCAGAGATGGCAGGATAGAGCCGCACATTCCAGCTTCCTGCATTGCTGCCGCTGCTTCATAAGACGAAATATAATACTACCCTGCAGCCATGACAGCAACATGTCATGTGTAAGACAAAAAACATCTGTATTGTAAACTGTATTGCTGTTTTTAGCGTAGACATAACAACACAACGGCATTACCATAGAAACCGATGCACATTCCACTTATGGACACACAAATTGGATATTAACAGTTGTGATACGCCGTATGGACAGTCATTTAAATCAGGATTTCATCTTGATTTGAACAAAATCGGATTTGGGCTGACAGTGTGATCGGGGCTTTAGTTCCATTCCTGGATTCTGATTGGTCAGCAGCTGTGTTTTATTCACGACCGCTTTACCCAATGCAAAAACCTTCACTAATACAGCATAAAACTGAATCTATTTCAGCAAAATTAAATATCTGTTTTTTCAATTAAGTATGAGTGACCCCTTCTGGTTTTATGTTGCATCTTTCTGTTTTAAAACTAAAAGATGGAAAATAGACGTTTTGTCATGTGTGTAAGAAAATATCATATGGTGTAAAAAAATAAATGATGCCACGGATTATAAAATATTCTCTGCATTTATTTAAGCTTCATTGGATGAGAGGCAAATTTGAAACATTCTCTTGAAGTTTACTGTGGCTGTCATGGACTAGCCTATTTTTTCACGTAAGGACTGCATTTAACGAACTTGCTTGAAAAAAGTAGCCTAACATTAATGTAAATGGCCTGTAAATTACAGTATAATGTTTTTAAAGCACAACAGAGCTGTCCAAACTAAGTCCTGGGGGGCCGGTGTCCTGCAGAATTTAGCTTCAACCCTAATAAAACACACCTGAAGCAGCTAATCAAGGTCTACTTGTCCAGTGGTCCTCAACTCCAGTCCTCGGGACCCACTGCTCTGCACATACAGTATTGCGTATCTCCCACTGATCAGTGGTATCTCCTTGATTTAACACAGCTGATTCAGATCATCAGCTCGTTAGGGAAGAGATCCATGAACTAAGCTGAGTGTGCCAGATGAGAGACATCCAAAATGTGCAGAGCAGTGGGTCCCCGAGAACTGGAGTTGGGGACCACTGTACTAGGCATAATAGAAATATCCATGCAGATGTGTTGAGGCAAGTTGGAGCTAAACTCTGCAGGACAACGGCCCTCCAGGAATCGGTTTTTGGACAACCCTGAAGCAAAACAATGAGGTTAGCCAATCGTAACAGTTGCCTTTTACTGACATGCATTTGAGCCACTGCATTTCATTTTCTGATCATTTCAGGCAGCAGGTCAGAATAAAGGTTGTTGATGATAATAATAATAATGATAATTGCTAAATGCTAATAATGTTATATTTGAAAAAAAGTCAAATTATCAAATAAAAAAGGATCTGCCTATTACTTTTTTAATTGGGTATGTGGCGTTAGGTATTCAAACATCTATATCTACTTACAGTATTTTCAATATAAAGATTTCATAGATTCATATAGATATTTAAGTCTCTAAATCAGTGTGTATGTAAATGCATTGTATTTTTGCTTTCAGTTTTCAGTGTACATCCAAATGTCCAAAAATATTATGTGAATATGTAGGGATACCTTTGTATGCTAAGGAGATCAGGCTGCCTGAAGTATGTGCATTTCAGGAGGACACAGGTTATGCTTCTGCAGGGATTTTCAGAAGTCAAATTGTTCTCTGCTTTCACACCGGGTATTAAAAGTCACATTCCAGGGCTAAAATATCATGTTATTGAGGTCCCCCCAACCCTCAAATATGAAAAACATCCCCCGAAAAGAGAAATAAAGCAGTTAAACAAGATGGCAACACTGGACCCACCCCTTAAGGATTCATGACAGAAGTGGTCCAAAGTGGACAGAAGAGGCGCATTTAAACATCAGGTGTGAGTGGTAATGTGCCTCCTTTGTCCACTTGTGATCGGATCGATGAAAAAGCATGTTAATATCAGGTGTAAACAGGGCCTTAGAGTGAATTGACAAGCAAAAAAGCTTAGACTTAATGTAGGAACGTTTACTCGTATCTGCTCTCCCTCCTGCGGGAGGAGGCAGAAATAGATGGGATGGTGGTTGGCAAAGAATGAAACGAGCTGAGAGCATGTAGCTTATACTCATAAATGTGAAGATGGCTATTTGTTGGGGCAGGGATGATTGCACTTATACTACTGCGGTGGAAAAACAGCCTAAACGCACCATCTAATGACTCTCCAGAAAAACAAACAAAAGAGCCAAATCAATACATGTACGGCCACAATATGTGAACTCCAGAACTCATCACAATGTGTCCGTTAATGCCTCTTTGATTCATGTAGAACAAATTGGAGTTGGAAATGAAATCTACTGCTGGTGGGTTTCTGAGAAGGACGTGCTCCCGGGCTTCATAAATTAACTACTCAGTAATGTGAAGGAAATGAAGGACTGGGAAGCACTTGAGATGCATATGAAATATAATGTCTGCCTATTTTTTTGGAGGCTTTTTATGCCTTTATGTAAATGTATATTTGTAATTGTATATATTTTTTCATCACACATTTTCACATATATTTAGTATTAATATTGCTGTCTGCTACAGTTTAAATTAAGTTATTGTTTGCTAAATAATCACCATAAGCTTAGAATCTGGTAAATCAGTTATTTTCAAATTTTACATTTTTCATTTTTTTTTACTGTCATTAATGTTTTGACCACTGTAGGTAAACCGTTGGTATTTTTATCTTCTGGGGGCAGATGGATCACATCTTGAGATTAACAGAAGGAATCTATGTCCAGACTGTATGTATGTGGGAAGACAGATCAGCCTGTGTTTGGTATCCCTTGGGCTTGGATCCTTGTTGGCATGTTTTGGCTGCTGTTAATCTTTTGGCCTGGTCTTCCCAGTAACCCTTGGGTGAAGATTAATCCAGTGACTTCATTTCAAAAAGATGGTCCACAATGTTTAGTTTAAGATTACACATAATGCTAAATTGAGAGAATGAGGCAGAAGACCACATGCTCCACAGAACAGAAGATAAAACGCCCCCAGTCCTGAGCCTCTCAATGATGCCTCTGGTTCCTGTCTGAAATTATCATTTGTTCAATAAAGCAAAAGAAAACATGTTTCAGTGGGGTTAGAATAGTGTATAAAATATGTAAAATATATATATATATATAGTTTTATTGGTAAATAAAATAAATAGCCATAAAAAAATAATTTTTAATAAATAAACGTTATTTTAAATGTTTTTTCACCCAGTCAGTTCATTCATGAAACTCTAGATCAGGGGTGGCGAACGTCAGTCCTGGAGAGCTGCAGCCCTGCAGAGTTTTGCTTTAACCATAATCAAACACACCCGAACAAGCTAATCAAGGTCTGAGTGGTTACTTGGAAGCTACAGACAGGTGAGTTTTAATTTGGGTTGGAACTGAACTCTGCAGGCCTCTCTACTCTCTAGGACCAGAGTTCCGCCACCCCTGATTTAGATTGTGCAGACTGATGTGTTCCTACAAGCAGTTGACTAGCAATCACGCAATCACATCTCCTACTTAATGGCACAAATTGATTGGGCTCTGCTGATTTATGTAGTTTATATAGAGTTCCCCTGAAACCCTCCATCTCCCCCAGCTCCACCTTTCTAAATCTGCCAATGGATTTATGGATGTCTATTCATCCTGCAGCAGCATATCTTACTTTCTCATAGCAGTCTGTACTTGCTTTAGGATATTAAGTAAAGTTAATGCTCCATGAAAGCATTTTGTATATTTTCTACCTGTAAATATATGTAAAAATGCAATTTGATTAGTAATATGCATTGCTAAGAGGTTCATTTGCAAAGGTTGCAAAATGTTTTGCACCCTTAGATTACAGATTTACAAATAGTTGTATCTCGGCCAAATCTTGTCCTATTCTAACAAACCATTCATAAATGAAAAGTTTATTTATTCAGGTCTACAAGTACTTTTGTGTAGTGGTTATTAAAATTGTCATACACTATTTTATTATAACAGATTATAATGAATCTTTGTATTAAGTGCTCAGCACTAAAATCCAGTGATTTCTGGCTGATGCAGTAATGATTTGAGCCGTGAATGATGGTGTGATGACTTTAAGTGTGTGGAAATATGGCTTGTTGCTTTTACAGAGCACTATCTTTCATCTTGCAAAGAAAACACCCAATTGCAACCTTCTTCCAAACCAGCTGTCTTTCCAAAGGTTGTGCCCTTGAGCAATTACACTGTGATGAACCATGGCTGTGCCAGAAATGTCTTTCCCCTGCCCATGGTTTTAGTATTTAAACATCATCGTTTGCAGGATGGGCCTCATCTCATCTTCCCTCACTCCCTTTGTCCCTAATGCTGGCTGGATGATGCATGAGACAGATCTGGAGTGAAAGGTCACGTCCACAGGAAGAGAGTGTGAGCTTTAAAGAAGAGTGTGTGTTTGAGCATGAGCGTGTGATGTAATCGGAGTGGCTCTGAGGTGCGGGTAGCTGATGGAGTGATTAATAAGGGTCCATCAGTAACCCCCGGCGACAGGCGCTGCTGTGGCTGAAAGCGAGTGACCCGCTGATGCACTGTCTTTGACTGTGTGAGTGTCATCATTCCTTTCTCAGCGTAATTCATCACCGCCACAGTCCAGACAACACATTCCCTTTCTTGGCCCAACAATTCCCAACTGAACCAAGCCCTGGAGTCTGACCCATAACCTCACTGGCCTGATAACAACATACTCCACTCTACTACTAAAATGAAAAACGGTTAATAACCTCTGAAACAACCCTGTTCCTGGAGTGATCAAACGCTGCACATTTGGAATGTGTGCTTTAAGACACCTCAGGGTCATGGAGTCTCTGCTAATGAGGTGGTGACCTGAATGGGGTGTGTTTGATTAGGTAGACATTCAAAATCATTCAAGCTGGCACCACAACGTTCTTAAATCTGTCACTTCTTGACTCACCTAACCTTGACAGGTTAGGTGAGCTTCTGAATTAATGGAGAAAAGACCAAGATCGACAAAGAGAAGATGAATAGAGAATCTAAATACAGATCGAATCTACCATCTTCCAGCTGCTGAAACATTGACAGCCAATCAGAATCCAGCAGATGTGTGTGCTTAGAAAAATAAAAAGATGGTTTTGTTCGCTGGTGTGGATGCTAATATTATTCTCTTCATAGTTATCTTTAAGGCCTATTCACACTGGGACTGTAACACCAAGCCAGCAGAGGGAGCTCTCTCCTCTGCACTGACTGTCTCAGATCCCTCTGCTTCCTCTATGGTGACTTCCTGTTTAGTGACCATTTAAGTGAGAGCCTGAAAACAGGAAGGCGCAAAGTATTGTTTTGCATAGCGGACTCTACCAAGCATCTTTTATTGCTCTTGTTCATTGTTTTCTTTGCCATAGTCTTGCCTAGTTTTTATTTGTCTTTATTTCATTTGTTACTTTGGATTGTCCAGACCTCAGACTGTACCTGTGTTTTTGTGAATGTTTTGCTGTCCACCCTGATCACTGTCTTGCCCTTGGATATACCCGTTTGCTGTTGTTTGGATTTTGCCTGTTTGACCACGTTGTATTATAATAAAGCTAGCACTTGGATCTTCAACGCTTGCCTGAGTCCAGCAGATTGTAACGGACGAATATCACTGACGTTTAAAGCCTCGTGACTAAACAAAGGGCACAAATGTGAGTGTGCACACTGAAGTGTAAAATACGACGTGTCACACCCCGCCTATGTCTCGTTTTTTTGTTTTGACGCACCACATTAAAAAACATAAAAGGAAACAAATTTTGGCGGTTTTAATCTTAGTTTTTAATCTTAGTATTTATATACTAGTAGTAGCCTATTAATTTAGTAACAAAAACGCTAAAAAGTGTTTTATATTATACATTTGAATTTGTTGTATGTTTTAGTAATTGTATGTGCTCTGTCAGTTGTTTGTTTCTATTTACTTTTAATTAATAGTTATTTCAGTTTTTAGTTCATATCATATTCTACTGCACGTATTCTGTAATATTTGTTATTTAACTTTCTCTAGAAACCTGGGGCCTCATGTATAAAGCGTGCATACGTTCATTTGATCGTAGAGTGGTCATGCACTAAAATGCTCGCCAACGTTCATATATCTTTTACGAGGAAAAGCAGACGTACACACTTTTTATTGTCAGAGTATTGCAGGTTTTTGAAAATGTAAGCTGTTTTTGCAGCTTAATGCTCTAAATTACGATGATTGGTAATATTTAAAATGTTAATGACATTAATTATTATTTAAAAGGAAGAGATCTGAACCCATTTTATTTGTATTCAAGTTCAAGATCATTTGTGATTCATACATTTTACATCTGAAAAAGAGGAGTACACGCATTTTCCATTCGTATGTTCATTCACACATATGCATATCATAGAAATGATCGTAAGTGTCACAGTCAGCTGGAAGTGCCAGCTCAGATCAGGGGATGGCACTTCAGTGCCCAGCAAACTCTCTGTGTTTTATGTCGGTTTTCATTCATGGACTCTCATCAATAAATTCATGTCTCCGCCCACTCGTTTGTTGTCTAGGTACTTTATTGTTTGCTCCACCCCTTGACCTACTTTCACCTGTATATATACCAGTCTGTCTGTTTGTTTTCCACGGTCCATTGGACTGTCTTCCTGTTGTTTTGCTACTCCGTGTTTATCGCTATGTTTTGATCTGTTTGTTACCGACCTCGCCTGTTTTTCGACTACCATCTCGGTTTTGCCCTCTGGATTGTATTTGTTGTTACCGACCCTCGCCTGGACTTTGACTACTCTTTTGCTGTGCCTCTGCCATTGATGCTAACCGGTGATGACCCTTACTGTCGGTCTACGCTCTGTGTGTCAATAAAACAGCTTGCATCCGAATGCTTCCTCGCCTCCTCTCTCGTGACAGTAAGATCAAATTTAAGATCATTTCTGCGCAACATTTTATATATGAGGCCTCTGATCTCCAGCATTATCTGAGCACCTCTATGCTATAGTTAAAACTAACCTTATTGTAGTACTGTTTATATAGAATTAATCCATATTTTGAATTTTTTATATTCATGTTTTCATTTTTAGTTTAACTTTTTTTTTTTTTTTTTTTTTTTGTGGCTTTTTGGCTAGGCCACTCCAGGACCTTGAAATGCTTATGAAGCCATTCCTTCATTACCCGGCAATTGGGTTTGGGATCATTGTCATGCTGAAATGCCCAGCCGTTTCATCTTCAATGCCATTGTTGATTGAAGGAGGTTTTCACTCAAAATCTCACAATACATGGCCCCATCCATTCTTTCGTTTACACAGATCAGTTGTCCTTATTCTTTTGCAGAAAAACAGCTGATGTTTCCACCCCCATGCTTCACAGTAGGTATGGTGTTCTTTGGATGCAACTCAGTATTATTTCTCCTCCAAACATGACAAGTTGAGTTTTTACCAAAAGCTTCTATTTTGGTTTCATCTGACCATATGACATTCTCCCAATCCTCTTCTGGACCACCCAAATGCTCTCTAGGAAACTTCAGACAGGCCTAAGATCTTGCGTGGAGCCCCAGATCGAGGGAGAATATCAGTGGTCTTGTACAGTATGTCTTCCTTTTTCTAATAATTTGACACCAAAATTACCTATTGCAGATTCAGTCTTCCCAGCCTGGTGCACATCTACAATTTTGGTTCTGGTGTTCTTTGACAGCTCTTTGGTCTTGGCCATAATGGAGTTTGGACTGTGACTGTTTGAGGTTGTGGACAGGTATCTTTTATATTGATAATGAGTTCAAACCGATGGCTTTAATACAGTGGGGGACAGAGGAGCCACTTATAGAAGTTACAGGTCTGTGAGAGCCAGAAATCTTGCTTGTTTGTAGGTGACCAAATACTTATTTTACAGAGGAATTTACCAATTAATTCATTAAAAATCCTACAATCTGATTTTCTGGATTTTGTCTTATTTTGTCTCTCATAGTTGAGGTATACAAATTTTATGCCTCTCATCTTTTTAAGCGGGAGAACTTTCCCAATTGGTGGCTGACTAAATACCACTGTATATACTTTTGAAAGTCTCCATTCTGCTCAGGCTTCCACAAGAGCGGGCACAAGGTGGTAAACAGGCTAGCAAACACTGCCAATAGTTTCCATGGTGCTTCAGAACAACATTTCAAAGACTCAGTGTGTTTTATAAAATATGAATCATGATTCTGGGGCTTAATTCTGCTCTTGCCAGGGCCCTGGCTTGATTTTCTTCTCTCAGTTGCAATTTGAAAAACCCAAGCAAGGCTAATTAACAGGGGAAATTCATTTATAGACAAGTTTTACAGAACTGCCCACACAAGCTTCATTTTGAAGTTTGCCATAATAAAAATGACAGTTCTGCCAAGAAGTCTCCGTGGCCCCTGAAGACCACCTCGGAAAATGAATTTTACCCTTGTGATTTAGTGTATCAGATGTCTTTTTTGAATTCTGATGAGTGTGTATGTATGGAACAATGGTGTGTGTGGACAGTGAGTGGCATCTACACACACATTGTGCGCTGTCTATTTACCTTTTGTATTGCATTCCACACACGTTCCTGATCAGGCCGCTTGCCTTCAAGGGTGTCCATGGTTCCTGCCATTAGAGCCAGCAGCTGCCAGGAGGAGATAAAGATTATCACAGCTCAGTTCACACAAATGCCATAACTTTTCTAAACACTGCACCTTAAAAGCTAATTAAAAAATCATTTGTTGGCAGCTGATTTTTATAAGTCATCCCTCATATAATGAGGACTTCCGTCTTGTTCCCCTTTGGGTGGTGGAAAGAGGGAGGGGTGGTCTTGGGTTTTTACAAGGCTAGTGGTTAAAAACTGAAACAATGTGGACAAATGGAGTAACAACACTCGTCCATCACGGGGCACAGCAGATGTACACGCTGCACGCAGAGAGCCATTCAGCTGAGAGAGAAGATAAAGAGCGAAAGAAACACTACAAAACCGAGAAATAGACATGACAATGATCATTCATAAATTCATATTTAATTAACTGAAATATTTGAGATCCTCATAGGAAAGTTCTTGAATGATTATTTCAGACAAATAATAATACAAATATATTTCTATTATGATGAATATTTTCTATTAAAAATAAAAAAGGGGCAAAAAAGAATGCTGAGAAGAAATAGTCTTTTTGATGTTTGAGGGGGGCTCAACTTTGGGCCTCGAGATTCACTTTCCTGCAGAGGATCAAACCTATGGAATGATATCCCGGACTTTTTTCAAAAGGAATTGCAAATTGCATTTGCAATTGCGTTTTCCATATGTGGA
>JAUMHR010000060.1:14544807-14566006 GCA_032361145.1 Enteromius fasciolatus | reverse complement strand
CTATGCTTTCGGGAAACAACGACTCGTTGAACTATGCTGGTAACGACGGAACTTGCGACCATAGTAGGCTAACTATGTCTTTGGGAAACGCACCCCAGAGCGGCTATATATGATATATATGACTAGTGTCAACATCTGAATCAGTTTGTACCCAACTGATGGCCGTAGTATTTAAAATGAAGCTAGTTATTATGATGTGCTTCATGCATAACACAGCTCTATCTAGCATCGCTGACAGCTTGCAGACAGATGCAGAGTCCTTTAAAACACTGCATAATAAATTCATTTCTCTGTATAAAATATCTCTTTTTATAATGTACTCAGAGGCTACATGGCTTGTAGACTACATGGTTTTATAATTGTTCATTTTTATTAATGCTTAACTAGAAACAAAACTTGGTATCAAGAATCAGTAATTATTGCCATCATTACTACTAATGTGTCACGAGTAGTCATGAACATGATAATATGTATAAATAGGCTAAATTACAGATGTGTCGTGAAGGGAATTGTAATTTTCCATTCTTAGGCTGTTGTGACACCTAGTCTGTCAGACCCAATTCATTTAGAAAAATGTGTCAGTGTCATAAGATTGCCTGAAGTTGTTTAATTTTCATTTCTTTCTCTTAAGAACTAGACATGTGCCATTGGAGTAAAAGCTAAATAGTGATCTATTTCCTAGTAATTGCTTACTGAGTCTCTCTATAGTTGTTCATCGATAGGTATGAACTCACTTTATAGCTGTGTATAACATTTCCTTATCATTAATCATTTCTGTTCTCCTTCGGCAGCCAGATGAATAGCTACTATGCTCTTGTTTTGCTGCGTTAAATCTTCATAAGACTGTCCGTTTCGATTAACCTTGACAATGAGCATCGCTCAAACGACATGGCAATTGTTGGTAACGTTGGTGACGATGAGGTAATGTTTTCTTCTGACAATAAAATACTTGTCTCTCATACTCTGTGAAAAGGACAGCGGTCCCTATTGGAATGTCAGCTTTATAAAATAAGACAGTATGTGTATGGGCTTCAGTGTGTGTGTGGATTTTTTACAGCCTGGGGGGAAATAAACTGTCTACAGATGCGCCAGAAAATGATAAACCTAGAAGGGACTTCATATGTGCAAAGGGGGGAAAAAACAACAGCGCTAAAAGAAATCTCAAACATCCCATAATGTTTTTCATATGATCAGAACCCATGCTTATTAGATTAAAATTGATTTCATGAAAAATGATGCATGTTCTATTTATTTTTATAATATTTTCCCATATGGTTTGGGCAGCTTTGTATTTGCATTTAATGATTCTTTAAAAACGTATAATTATCAAATAAAAATAATATTTTCATCACATGCTGTATGTGTGCATACATTTTAATCTTTTTCTTTTTCTTCAAAATATCCTAAAATATTAATTTATAGCAATGTTTTTTTTTTTTAAACCTATTGTTTGTTTTAAAGAAATCATAATTCTAATAAGTCGTTTTAAAATTAATCACAATTTAAAAACATGCTCATAAAGGAGATGCATTTAAGTCATCTTGTCAATGATTGACATTTTTTAAAGGTGATATATTATGAAAATCTAACTTTTTTCCATGTTCAAGTGCTGTAATCGGTTTCCCGGTATACAACAGACAACGTAAAATGAATACAGAGTAATTAATGAAATAATTTTTTTGTAAGCATTTCTCTGCAAACATGAAGAATGAGTCGCCCCTGTGATGTAGAAAGGTGATCTTATTATCATATTACCACCCCTTGCTTTAAAAATGTGCATTTAGATAACCATATATGAGAAGTTGAACCTAATATGGTTTAAAATGCATGATTTCAGTGCAATAGACATGACAAATGATAATATATGATCAGTTCACAGACACACTCTAGGGATACCGGAGATGTGTTTTACATACAGTATTGTAAACTGGCTTCCTTGAAGTAAAAAAAAACCCAAACAAACAAACAGTTCAACGATTAAGTAAATACTTGAAATACTTTTCTTTATTAGTTTAACTGAATGTAAGGTTAAAATGATGGCTGCCAGTTGTCTGTCGCTTTATAAATTGTGTTTAGTTTATATCTTGAATGTCCAGCATTGATTTTCGAACATGTCTGAGTTGCTGCAATTGTGTGCATTATCCATCACACACACACACACACACAAAACTAGACCCTTTCAATTTATTGTTTTCTCCTGCAATAAACTCTACAGACATCGGTGCATATTGTCTCAGCATCTGGCCTGGACAATCAGCACTGGATGACAAACACACTCTCTCCTGTTCACCCCTGATGCATATAAATAGCTGCTTATTCATTTATCCCTCATGTAGCACTCCTGCTTTTCACGGCAGACAGCGATTCCACTCAGTGCAGTCAACAATTTACGAAGACCACAGACCTGAGTTATTAGTCTGCCGCTAAAGGATGTCTTGAATAGCTTCAATGTGACCATAGTGAAGTGGAACATTTGTAAGAAATTGAGCAGCCCTCTTTTTTTTGTATTTTTAAGAACATTTAGGATTTCTCAGAGGGGCTTCAGTTACAAAGCGGTCTTGCTGTCATATACCACACTTTAAGGAAGAGATATTGCACCACTGTTTTTTTGCAGACCGGCTTTAATGTTCCCCCCATCTTTTGCTGTTAATGAGATGTCTCATCCATATTAATCCAGATTATTTCAGGAACCTTGAGAGCATGTTTACTCTTTGCTGGTTCAAAGTGAAAATGGAATAGGAAAGCAGTGCTGGGGAGTAAAAAAAAAAGGAAAAACATGAATAAATAGATTGTTTTGTGACTGAAGTAAGGCTCGGTTTGAAGCGCTTCTGACTAAGAAACGTACTGATGATTAAGTGGGAAGTCTCGACACTGTCACAACTGTGTCCACCAGTGAGTTTGGAGGTATTTGTCTCATTTGGCTTGTGTAATTGGATGATTCGTTTGTTTGAACGCACCGGCTGACAGGATTCCGTTACCAGGCTACGGCCCAATGATGTGAAGAGCTTTAGAATTTGCATTCGTTAAACAGGCCAACTGTCATAATAAATATATTGTTGGCTGAGAGAGTTGCTTGATCACAGCATTTGCTATCGTGGGTCTCTTTTGCTCTTAATTAAAGTATTCTTGCCTCTTTAATATTGTAAAAGGAATAAATGAAAGCAGTGGAGGCGATTTTAGTGAGAACTGATGATATAAATTATGCAACTATATGAAGATCATTACTGCACACAATGGCCTGGTTTAAAGGTGAAGTTCACCAATCCAGAGGGTGTTTTTTACTGATGCGCTCAGTTGTGTGTGGTTGGAAAAAAATAATCTATGGATTAGTAAATCCCGTGTTTAAATAAATTGCACGAGCTCATTGAAACTTTGGCTTTTTATTTATATCTTCTTTTTTCCTTCTCTTTCAGGCCCGAAGGATAAAATCCACTGGGCTGAGCTTCACATTACACCAGTGGACTCTCATTACGCCACTGGAATCTCATAGGCCCGGCTTAAATCATAAACCTTAACTATAAACCTTACACCATGCCAATGCTTAATCTCATCCATATGTCAGCTCATTTATAAGCGGATAAATCAGAGCAGGATAAGTATCTGCTCCCCAGATTAATAGACCTTGGTGAGGAATAAAAGTGGATTAGAAAATGTTTTAGGGCCACATTGAGAGACCCACAATCCTCCACTCCATATATTTTCTCTGCAGGAAAAATCTTGGTTAAAGCATCCAATTTTATAGACGAAATGAATGAATAAATTAAATGAAGAATTAAATAGAGTCCTGCTTATTTTTTATTTGACCTGTTATTGTTTGCTAATTCCACACCTGTGGCATTTTTATCTCACAAAAGCAGTGAGAAACAATTTAGGTCATTATTCACCGACAATCTTCTCTGTTTGAGAAAGCGTTCACCTAGGGAAGTTTGCTGAAAATGCACTCACTCTCAGGCAATCCAAAACGTAGAAGAGTTTTTTGCTGTACTCTCCGACGGATCCTCTGCAGTGAATGGGTGCCGTCAGAATGAGAGCTGATAGGAACAACACATCGATTAATAATCCATTAATTAACGTCCAAAATGAAAAGCAAAGCTGCATGCGTGTAAGAAACAGATTCATTATTAAACTGTTGTTTCCGGTCCGCTATAATTTAGTTTCTCCATTGAAAAAATAGTCTAAGCTGAATCAGGAGAGAAGTACTGATTACAAGCAGTAACAATTCAAAACACCTTTCACTCACAAGATGTTAATTGGTGGTCTGGAGTTATGAGGATTACTTGTGGATTATTGTAATATTTTTATCAGCTGTTTAGGCTCTGACGGCACCCATTCACTATAGAGGATCAATTGGTCAACAGTGATGTAATGCTGCATTTTGTGATATTGTGTGATACTGCAGAACACAAGATGCATAAACGTTTTATTTCACTCCATACAAAAAAAGAGTGATCATTTTAATTTTGCAAAAGGTTTATTTTTGTGTTCTACAGAAGTTTATTTTTGAGTGATACATAGGGTTGCAAAATTCCAGGAATTTTCAAGACTGTAAACTTTCCATGGGAATTAATGGGAATAAACTGGAAATTATAAAAATGCACGGAACAGGAGCACGGAATTTAAATGTAGCTGAGAAATAATCATAATCTTGGTTAAAAGTTTTAAACTAAAAATTTTAGTTTAATTTCTAGACAAAATTTGCTCAATAACATGCACACAGCAGGGTTATTAAGGCCACGCCCCCTACATGCACTTCATTTCATGCACAGACCATTTTTTTAATCATGCACACAAAATATCAAAATGTCTATCTTGGTAAATATTTAAAAACATAAACATTATTGTGCTGTGTGTGATATGCTGGGCCACAAAATTAGTCTAAACCATTGTAAAATTGTACAAATACACTGACTGAAGGTGAGCTAATAATAAAATACTTCTAAAAATGACCCTCCTCCACACACTGTCCCCTCTGATCACCTAAAAGATTGATTCCCTTCCATTTTCTCAGAGCCACACTTGCTGCGTTTGAGCCCGAAGGCTGCATCTAAGTTTTGATATTCTAGATATATATTTGATCAATGGGATTCAAGTAAATACCAAGGTGTTATAGCTAGTTCTGCTAGTCACTGTACTGGTCAAAAGTTTGAACACATTACTACTTTTACTCTTTTGCTCATCAAGCCTTCATTTATTTGATCAAAAATACAGAACAAAACAATTACATTGTGCTGTATTACAATTTAAAATAATGGTTTTAGGTTGTAATATCCACTTTTTTCTTAATGTAAAAAAGCCTTTGTGTCCATTTGTAAATTATAGCTTCCGGTCTCATCTACGTCTAGCTATTTTTAGCAGTACAAAACAATTTATTTTGCTGCTTCAAATTGAAAATTGTTGTCTTATCATATTATTTTAATGTACTTGCTTTAATGTATTATCTTAATTATGAACAAACTATTTTAGCATTTGGTTTTCTCCTCGTTATTTACCTATAGCGTATAATGAAACTGAAGCCTCACCCATAGACTTACTTCCACATTGAACAAAAAGGTGCATACTTTAAAATATGTATTTCTGCTGAATTTTGAATCATTAATCCAATCTTCAGCATCACATGATTATTCAGGAATCATTTTAATATTCCTATTTATAAACAAAGTTTATTTTTTATGTTTGTGTATGATACACTTTTATACATTTCCCCAAATTTTAAAATGAATTCCCATTAATTCCTCTTAAGTTGCAAATTTTTAATATTTCCAAAATTTCCCAGACGAAGTTTCCATGGAAAGTTTCTGGAAATGTCCCGCCCCTTTGCAACCCTAGTGATACATGATACATTAACCCCTGGTTTCACAGACAAGGCTAAAGCCTGTAGACAAAAATTTAAATCTGAGCTGTTTCATCTGACTGATCTTAAAACATGTCTGTGCCTTTGTTTTGTCTTAAGATGCACACCATGAATGCTTTTTTCTAAGGCATGCTTATAAAAAATGACTTACATGTTCTTATTGAACTATGGCCTAATCTTGATTTAGGCTAAGCCCTGTATTTGAAACCAGGCCTAATAGTATTTACAAAAAATGATACTATTGTCGCACATAGCACATTAGATATCAGCTTTATAGGGAATTTAAGGCTACTCATGCAGTGCCTCTGGTGGATCTTGGTGACTACAAACTAAATTTTTCTAAGAGACTGAGTTGGCATTACAAACCTCTTTATGTGCAAATGTGCATGAAAAAACTTCAGAGGACTAGAGTAAACAGACACAGAGACAGATGGACATTAAAGACAGATAGTCTCTGACAGATGGAGGTAGAAAGCACAGTCACAATCACTTCCATAAGGTGGATGAGCTTTGAGATTTTTTATTTTATTTTTTATTTTTTTGTGGAATGAACTTGAAAACCGGTCATGTCAAAACTATTCTTGTGAAATCCTGAGCATATGCATAAGTTTTATTTTTTGCAAAAGCAACAATTATTTATTTATTTTTGTCTAATTAATCTCTTATAGCTCACTGACATTGACCTTTTATAACTATTAACTTTCAAAAAAAAAAATGAAAACCTTTTTTTTTTTTTTGATTTGCATCCCTAAATGACAATTTGATAATCGAATTTCAGGAAGACCAAGCACGAACGATCGCAGCTGCTACCAATCTCCTCATTATTAATTACCCCGCCAAACTTCGCCCCTCCTCCTTAAATATCACTCACTTCCTCTCCTCAGTTTCTCAGAGCATCTGTTAACGCTAGCCTCCTAGGGGTAAACCTCCTAGGGCTCGGAGGCCGTCAGGACAGTCCACCAAACAAGCTTCTTATCGCAGAGGAAGTGGGAACTAGTGAAATTACCACTTGACCACAAACCTGTAACTTTTCCTAACAAACCTTCCTAATTAAATCATCTTTTACTAGAGAGAAATACAAAATATTTATGTGCAAATATGTTTCTCTGGGCAAGGCAAAGGTTTACAAGCAGAAAAAAAGCATTAAATTAAAAAATTACATACCGTAATTTATACCGCAATATAAATATTCCTTTGAATTTATGAGGTAAGAAAGAAATGTTCTCTATATCTGCTGTTGTTATGCAAAGCAATCTATTGGAAGAAGCTTATCAAATTTCATCTGCATGCTTTACATACTGTAACATACCCTCAAACCTTAAAAACAACTTATGAGAGGTAAAACAATATATAACGCAAACTACATTAAATACAAGTTGGTACTCTGTTGGGTCACTACTATAGCTTTTATGTCCTGAAGCAAAATTATTTACCAAGTTTGTGTGTGGAAATAAATGCCGAAACCTGGCCTTGGGAATTGGCTGATGTTCTGGTGTGGGCAGGGTTGGAGCGGTGCAGACATTTCTCAACTTTTGGCCCTGACTATATAGATGGGCAGCACATACATATTCTAAAGGTCTTTATGAGAGAGAATCGATTTCTGTGGGTTATAGGAGAGCTTGGCAGCGGTTTTTGAATTCCAAATTGTGCTTTTATACAATAGGTGGGATTTGATAGCTGATAATTCATTGTATGCTCTTTCTCAATATTGAACCATTGCAGTTGAAATTATAGAAAATTAATTTATAGAAAACTAAAGGATTATTTACATGATAAAAGTTCTAGTTGTATGTGTTGTTGTATGTCACAAATTAGTTTTGGTTTCGTTTTAGTATTTCCTGTGTCTCCATATTTGGTCTTGTTCCTGTTCTTGTTTTAGTTGATTAGTTAACCTAGTCACCTGTCCTGAGTTTCCCCTAGTGTTTATAAACCAGTTGTGTTTTGTCTTGTACTGTGGATCCTCAAAGTTTTCAACATTTCACCAACATCCTTTTTTTATTTGTGTGTTTTAAAAAGGTTGGCGGTGAGGTTTTTAATTCCATATTGTGTCCTACATAATAGGTGGAATTTGATAGCTGGTAATTCAGCGGCTGTTCTTTAGAATGGAATAATGCGGTCTGTGTCTGATCCTGGATTTGTCCCCGAATTTGTTTTCCAGCTGAGCAAAATTACAACGATAGTAAACACAAGAAAGAAAAGTAGGTGGCTCGTGGGCGAAAAAAGGGGACACTTCATAGAGAAAGAGAGCGAGCGAGATAAAGGGGAAGAATCGTGTTTGAAGCGAGAGACAAAGTGAGAGAATGATTGAGTGAAAGACAAGAGGACAAAAAGAGTTCAAGAGAGAGAGAGACTGCAAGTGCGCTCTGATTGTGATGTCAGAGTGGATGGGGCATTCATCATCCTCTCTGTAGATTGGGGAGGGTGCCACAGAGGGACTAACAGCGCTGAGGCTTCTGTCAGAGTTATAGATAGAGCTGTAGGCCGCTGAGCTCCATGCTGGTGCTGTGAACAACGCTCTCTCTGGGCCTCCAGAGGAACACTAATTACTGGCATGTTAAATGACTCTATAGGCCAATTCACTGGTGTAGTAATGGATTGGGGTGGTGTGCTCGCGATTGAGACTCTTCCATCATTACTGAAGATCATGGAGGAAATTGCTTATTTGGGTCTGTGAAGCTAGTGTGTCAT
This sequence comes from Enteromius fasciolatus, assembly GCA_032361145.1. Lineage (NCBI taxonomy): Eukaryota > Metazoa > Chordata > Actinopteri > Cypriniformes > Cyprinidae > Enteromius > Enteromius fasciolatus. The sequence goes on along the minus strand of JAUMHR010000060.1, from coordinate 14,557,467 downwards.
ATAAGGTTACTAGGAGGGAGTTACTATATTTGATAATGCTAATGGGAACTAAGCTAAAATGCAATTCAACACATGCTCTTCTCTTGTTAGGTGAGATAACTCAATAAAGCCGGAAAGTGGACAGGAACTGCTAAGGAAAATGCTCATTCTTCTTGTTGTATACAGGGTTGGGGTGTTACTTTGAAACTGTGGCATCAAGTAATATTAAATAGTTCTATAAAAACTACTATATAAAAAGCTATTAGCAAAGAATTCTTGCAATGCAGCAATGTGTGTGTGTGTATAATTGTGCATATTACCTCCCCCCATGTATTGTCCTATAAAGGAATAGTAAAATGGAGTGGTGTGGATTATTGTGATGTTTTCATCAGCTGTTTGGACTCTCTTTCTGACGACACCCATTCACTGCAGTGTAGGGATGTGCGAATATTGGAACTGGCTGTTAATGACTTTACTTGTAAACATTGGCATGAGTGGATATGAAAAATTATGCTGGTATGCTGTGCCAATAAAAGAAATAGATTAACTCACATGTGCTCAGGGTGTGTAGTAATTTGATTGTGTCAGTAGTGTGGCTCAAGCTTAAAGCAAAGTTTTGCCTGAATTATATGATAGAGTAAACAGTAGTAAAGAGTAAATAGAGTAAACCTTCTCCGGGTCCTAATGCCCGCTGGGTAAGAAGTTTAAATTCTGTAGTTAGCGCTGTTGGTCTACTTCTAATGAAAATAAAGTAAAATACACAAATAGCATATAAGGCCAGGACTGTGACATACTCTCGGAGTCAGTCGGATCCATGTGCAATACTTTCAGCAACGTTAACAGGCAAAAGGTATAATCCACGGCAAACAGACATGGCAAAGACAATCCAGCAGATTCATCAGATAACAGGCTTAAGTCAATAGGGCAGGCAGCAGTAATCAGAGTCGGGGTACACAGTCTAAGATCATACACAAAGAAACCAGCACGGTAAGAAACGCTCAGAACAATCTCCATAGGGGACAATAAGACTTTGCACCGAAAGGATGAAAGTCCGGCCCTTAAATAGGTGAATTAATGCCAAACACCTGGTGCGAATCAACCGAGGTACGTGGGGTAAAAGGGTCCGCGTATTCCGGGGAAGGTTCCCGCTGCTGCCAGTCGGAGAGAGCCACAGACGTGCTGTCTATGACAAGGACACACCAAGCTGACGCCAACCAACTAGCGACAACGAAAACTGACAGTGTTGTCACCTCACGTTGGCAGCGTCGTACAAAAAAACACAATGCACAGACTACAGCCAAAAGCAAACTTAACATGTGCATTCTTCGCATGCGTGAGATCAGTTTGATGTCTATATCAGCAGCTATCAATATCATTCAAACGGAGAACCCGGAACAAAGACATACGAGAGAAATGCAGATATATAGTATGAAACGTAAACAAGGTAGTGCGCGCTTACCGTTTTGAAGCAGCTCATGTTATGACTATATTTACAAGTTGGAATGCTTGGGTATGATCTTGTAACGTTAGGACAGTTTTCTGTTTGTGCCGGCTTCATTTACTTATTTTAGTTTTCATCACTTTTTCTCCGACACTGACTGATTCACGAAACTAGGTTACTGCACGAAACATGCAGTAAGGTACGTTATTACGCGGTTCCAGAAATGTATGTTCTGTAGTCTCAGCCTCAGACGTCACGCCCACGGAACGTTGGCTAAACGTCTGATGCATATGGTACACTTAACTGGAAACCCTTCAGGAATGTCGAAGTCATCAAGTGATTGGTTGAATTTTATTGGATTTCTGGGGGAGTGTCGCGTTTATATTTGGTCCGCCGGGAAACAAAGCGCGTGTTTACTTGAGTGACAATAAGCATTTATTAAGATCAGTTAAACGTTGGATTCTCAAAAGTATGCGAGACTATATGTTCTGTGTCTTGTGTTGATAGATTAGTGTTCTTGGCCAAGAACCTTTAAAATTCTGTGCCAATTGGAGCAAAACGCACAGGTTCTATTTAGTTATTTTTATTTAACTTTCTTTTATGGTTAACAACTTATGTTAAAAGCGTTTAAATTTCATTTTAATGGGTTTAAATGAAAGAAAACCTTTTTTTTTAGAATACTCCAACACTTTGTTATACTGAATTTTTTTTTTTTTTACTTGAGTGCAATAATTTTTGGTTGAAAAAATGAGGATCGTGTGAAGAATTGTGATCTCATTTCCCATGGCATAGAATTGTGATTCACATTTTAGCAAGAGTCCTGCAGCCCTACTTCAAAGAATGTCACAATTAAAGGAAGCTTTAATTGTGATTCATGCATATATGTTTTATATACATAGTGCCACGTTGGTATTCAGGGCCTTTCTGGCTTTAAATCACACTGTCTGTCATTTCTCCCATGCATGGTTTAACAGCCAAAACAGAGTGATGAGCTTCTGATTGGCCCTTATGCCTTGCGTTCATTTTAATGAAACTCACACCATTGTGCAGCCATGAGCAGTGGAGAGACATATTTCACCCTGACACACGGCACTCTGCTCTCACAATTCACTTATTTCTAACTGCTTTACACCAGACAGATGGGTACATAAATTTTCCCACGCAGCAAATATAAATACCAATAACAATAAGTGCTGTTTTGAAAATGAAGGACTTCACGAAAACACGCACAGTGTTGCGCGGCTGGAAAGACGAGTAGCGCTTGTACAGTTATTTGTGTGTCGATTGCTGACGCTGGTGCACCTTCAACATGCATTCATGTAAAAGAATCAATATCTCAACGATCTTTCAGATTCGCTGCTGGCAAAGTTTGAAAACTTTTTTTTGCTTTCCAGAGAGGAAATATAAACTCCAGTAGGATAAAACTGTCAAACAGGCCTTGCCAACTGTATATCCTTAAATAAAACCCATTTGCCAAACAAGGTAGTTTACTGCTCTGTGTGGGTTGTAATCTGCGGACCAGAAAACATGCCCGCCAAGTTGTTGCCTTTAATATTTCCAAGTAAAATAAAAAATATTACAACTCATGCCTTAACCTTGACAAGTAGCTTTAGAGTTTATATAAGCACCGCATTAGAAACCATCTGCCTTTTCCTCCCTTTTTGCAAGATCTTTTACATTTTTTCACTCACTTTTGCATCTGTAATGTGATTTTCTCTACTGTAAATTATCCAGTGCTTATATTTTACCTGCAAAACCAGTGTAAATGTATAGGCCTGTAAATGATTCCACCTATAGGAGAAAAGAAGAAAGAGGGAATAAGGAGCAGTAATGGTAACTGGATTTAATCATTGAATATGGTTGTGTGTGTGTGAAGGTCAGATACTATGAATGAATAAATAAATGAATGAGGAAGAAGAATAAAGAAGGTCATAGATGCTGGATGCTGAATGTCATAATTCGATGTATTTATACTCGCTAATTTTATTATCCTTGTGAAAAATAAAAACGAACAACATTCAGTGTTTTCTATGGGCAGAGAAACCATTGAGCAAACGGCTCGATTCATTTCTCGTTGTTCCTTGTTGATGAACATTTTTGACCCCTGTCAATCAGCTGTTTAATTTGATTTCATCGACCAAACTCATTAGACAATTGATTCCTAACCTTTAGCACAGTACCCCTGACTCTAGTACTGGACAGCGCGAGACAGAAGAATAAGAACTTGTGCACATCTAGCCATTGAACGTCTAATAAAGGATAGTTCGCCGATATCTTATTTTCAATCTCAATTACTCTATTGACTAGAAGAACCCCAGATCACGCATGGATTTATATGCATCAATGACATAGTTAACCTTCTAATGAGAGCTGGATTGCAATATGTTAAGTGACAGGTTAGGGACTTTTTCTTGCTTATTGATACTAAAGTGCAGGCCTGTAAACACAATATGGATTTGTTTAATATGTCATTTAGAATAATAGTTGATCATTATGGGCACCACCTTAGATCATTGCTAAATTGTTTAATTTTCAAACAAGTGCTGCTTGTGGAATTTAATTTATTTATCTTAAATTATGCATTTAATTTTTTTATGTACTTATTTTAGAATAAATATTATAAAAAGCATATGTATTTATTTGATACTTTGATAGATTATATAGAATATATATACAATATTATATCTGAAAATAAATTTTGGAATTTTATTAGTTCATTTATTATGATTTTTAACTCATTGCAATGTATATAATAAAACAAAAAAAGTTACTTCCACATTTTTAATTGTTGAATCAACCTAAATGCATTAATTTATACCAAAAAAAACCCTGCTGAAAAAGAAAACAATAAAACCCTGCCCAAAACACAATAGAAAAGGTGTAGGTTAAATCCTATTGGAAAAATGCTTAAAACACACCACAAAAAAAAAAGGAATTTTGTAATGGTTTTACTGGAAAAAAAAGTTAATGGTATAATGGTATTTTAATGGAAACCATTAGAATTTCTGTTTGTTTGTTTTTTTGCAGGGAGTTCTGTAATGTAACAGTTGCATGATACCACTTTTTACATTATATTAAAACAAGACAATGTTTTAACATCATAAAGTCATCGTACCCAAAATGCAATCCCCAAAAAAGACAATTATCAGCGAATCTGCACTGACAATACAATATGATACTCATTAACCTATATTAGCACAGCCTTTTGCTTTATTAAACATCCTCTGCGTCACTCCCTCATCTACGCAGATCTTTCTGCAGAAGCCCTTTCTTGGAAGGAGAGACAGATGCTGTGTTTTTCATGGTCGCTCATCAGAAGCGTCATTTTCTATAATAAATCGCAAACTCAACGCATCGTTTATTATTTCATAGCTTTCTACGGACTATAGGATCAACACTGGGTGACTGTTAACGCCAGATGTGAGTGAGAATATCCGGACACAGTCTCTCACCGGCAAAACATCGCACTGAAACTTTAGACAGAAACGCTGGTTTGAACTGAGACTCCTTCAGTGATAACGCGTGAACTCGCCCTCGTGGATGTTTCACGGGATTCTTTAAAGATCGACATCTTCTCCTCTGCTCCTCTCCCGCTGGAGCTCATTTGAATCAACATCACGCGTCTATCTACATCATCGTTTGGGATTTTTGTCGCGCTCACTGAATTTCTTTCAAATACTCAAAGGATTTAATCGTCCACACCTGTACTACTGGACGACGACCAACGTCGGTCTCTCTCTCAAATAACAGCGAAAAGGTATGTTTGACCATCAATATGTTTTTAGCATTAATGACGCCTTTTTAATGGTTACAATTTCATAAAATGGTGCTGTTGAAGTTGTTAATGAGTAATTGGAAGCAGTAATAAATACAACGCTGAATTCAAGTTCAAATGAAATGATTAGAAATTAAGAACTGGACCATTTTGACTCCTGTGAACAAATCAGGGTATATTTACAACCGTTGTTCCCGTTTCACTTTCGGACGACTTTTTAAATAGTTTAGCCCAACTGGTCAGTTGCACTGGTTTATAACAAGTCTTGAGTAAAACATATTAACAGTTTGGGCTCATTTCAAGATATACAAAAAGGCTTAAGTGAATCAGTTTAATACAGTAACAGTATGAATCTCACTGATTCATAAGTATTTTTGATTCACTTTAAAGAACCGATTCATAAGAGTCGTTCGTTTAGGAATCTGAATGTAATGGTGCGCTGTTCTTTTTTTTTTTTGTATATATATTATAAAGAACCGGTTCATAAGAGTTACTCATTTGCTCGGAAATAGGACTGCAGAGTTTTTTTTTTTTTTTTTTTTGGATTAACTCAAAAGAATCATGAGATCCATAGGTTAAGGAATCGGGTACGCTTGTAAAGAACCGGGAGCGGTGTCGCGCGCGATATTAAAGCAGAAAACTCTATATTCAGTTATGCTTTCAGTTAAAACATTTCCCATTGGCTTTTTTATATCTTGTGATGCTTGACGAGCAGGCTACTAACTTTCACAGATTACTAATAAACTCCGGCTCGACCACTCACGGTCGCTGTCCATGGTAGCAGTCACAGTGAAAGAGACTTGCACGCTAAACTCACCAAGTTTTCTTTGGGCAGTGAAGATATGGCTGACCCAGGTGAAGTTTCTCCTCACAGCAGACCTCTGAGGCTTTCCTCTCCCTCTGCACCCTCCCCTAGAGCTTTACTCCTGTAGATGGCAGTGCAAATCAAATATTTACGCTCAGTTTGACGAGTCGTCGTGATGAGTTCTGTTAGGTCGCTTGTGAAGTAAACCATCACGCGGAGTAATATGTGTCTGCCACGAAGAGAACCGCAATCATGTAATTGTATCCTCCGGTAGCGTGGGATCGTTTCAGGTCATTCTCGAAGAAATAATTTATCTTTTGAAACACTGTAAAAGTAAACCACCCTTGAACTAGATGTCGTTTCCCTTTGCACAAGTCAGTTCAGGGTTATTTATCCATTCTATTAAATGACTGATGAAAGGCAGTCCTTCATTTCAGTACCGAATACCTCAAGTGGTCTCACTAGAAGAAAATCTCTCTAAAGAAATGACATGGAATGGATTTAGAATATACTGAATAGATAATGGGTAATAATACATATTTATACAATATAATCCTGTAGTTCTAAAAGGAGCTTTAGATTCAGTCTCCAGGGAATACATACTGATAAAATGTACAGTAGGCTATACATTTTATGCCAATGTATACCTTTATGCCTTCATATGCTGTACAGTATATATTGAGCATTTGAATATCTATTATAAATACACTAACCTTTAGTATATCGTAAAATGTGCTAATGTATGCTTTTATATTCTGTCTGTAGGCCCATATTTTGTGTATTATAAATGTAAAGGCAAAAAGTTTTTGGGTTCTTGTGTGGATGCATTACTCATAATCACAAAATAGAAACCATACTTCTCTTGTGATGAACAACACCTTTGCTTATTCTGTTAAGAACTCAGGCTTCTGTCAAATTTAATAAAATTTTACCAGTTCAATTCAAAGTGGCACAAATGTGTCAGAAAGGTGATGTTTGTTCTTAGAAATAGTCATAGCACTGTTTTATTTGGTTCAGCATTGTGTGCTTGTTTGTCTGTGTTTGGTGCACTAGAGCTGTGTTAATGTGGTCATGGTTCTGACCCCAGTGCCCTCTTCGCTTGAGGTTTCACAGATCAAAGCCTGAGCAGGAGACAGCTCCTCCTCCACTTTTGACTAATAATATCTGAGAGCACTTGTTGCATAGAGAACATCAGCATCATCAGATAAATGATCCCAGAGTAAACAACTGGGCTGCATTAATACCTTGCCACTAGTCACCGCCACCGGGTCAGCCCTTCTGGCCACAGTTACAGTACCTTGTACATTACCGGTTTATCTATAAAGTCTGTCTGTCTGTCTGTCTGTGCTGTCAAATGATTCATTGCATCTAGTTTTTGTTAACATAATATGTGTATATTTACAGTATTATGCATATGTAAATATCCAGCATATATACTATTTACTATTTTGTTTTTCCAGGTGTATATTTATATTCAAATATTTAATGTTACATATAAACATAACATTTATCTTAAATATATACAAGCACGTGTGTACTGTATTTATATATACATAATAAATAAATATATACAGTACACACGCATGACATGCAATCAAAAGATACAGTGTATGTATTTTTATTAGTGCTGGGCAACGATTAATCAGGATTTATCACATCCAAAATAAAGTTTTTGTTTATATATGTGTGTGTACTGTGTATATTTATAATAATTTTTGTATTATTTATAAATGTTTAGATATTTTTTATTGTTATTTTGCGGTCAAATCAATACATAATTCAAAAATTCTGTATTGCCAGCAATACTGCATTTTATAAATACAGTGCAGCTTTACAGTATATAACCTGTGAGAAAACTCACAGATAGGAAGGCACAAAGAAAAGAAGTTGTAGAAATTGATTCAAGAGGTTGTAGGGTTCGGGGGTTGTGATAATACACTGATAAAATAAGCCAGTTTACTGGTTAAGGTTGCAGTTGAAGGTCAGTGCTGTACAGCACAGAAAAGCAGTAATAGGTGTCCATCGGATTAGAAGTGCTTCCATAGTGTACATGCCTATACATTCATAAATCCTGCTTCACAGTGAGTGCTGCTCGTCTCTGTGTTAGGAGATGCTCTTGCAAGACTGGATGTCTGCGTAGCGAGTTGCCAAAGGCAAAGCACGCTAATCTAAACGGCAGCTTGTTTGTCTTGGAAAGGGTCACTGCTTCTCATTTGAGTTAAAAAAAAAATTACATTACCTGTCCAGAACACAGTATGCTGATTACAGCGCAGCTGTTTCATACAGAGACACTTCTGCTTGTTCATGTGTCTTAAAGTAGTAGTTCACCTAAACATGAAATCTGTCAGCATTTACCCCCCCTCTCATGTCTTTTCAAACCTTAATGAGTTTCTTCTTCTGTTGAACATGGACGAGTATATAAAGAGTCCATCTGCTAAAACGGTTAACATTTTTATTTTTATTTTTTCTGAAATGTATTGCGCTTTCCAGGTAACGCCAATCAAACTGCAATTGGGTTGTTTTGGTTGAGTAATAATAGCTTAAACAAATTTTGTTTATAGCAAAACAGTCATTTTTGGCTGTTTTAGTTTTATATTTAAAGAACACAGGTTTAATCTTTGTAATCTCCACAGATAACAATGTAGATGGCTGACAAAGGATTGCATGGATGTGATTACACGCAATGCACAGAGCTTTCCCTCACTATTGTAATGCTTTTGCAAGGTTCTGTGAAAACCTTTCAGCTTTTATTTTCCTTTTATGCCCTGAAGAAGATATCACAGGTACATTTAGTTTGTTGAAATTATCCATCCTCGAGTCAGCTTTGACGAAACCCCTCTCAGCTAAGTAGCCTTGTCACCTGACCTGAATACAGCGTGCTGATTTGCTGCAAAAAAACAACAAGGCCGCTTGTTCGCTTGTTGGCTTCTGCAGAAACGTAAACTCATGATGCCTAGAAAGTGGACCATATCGGCTTCTTTGACTAAACGTGTTTAGGGTTCAGATCGCGCTATACGTCGAGAATAATGCATGGCAAAGCTTTTTATTTTTTAATGCTGTTTATCTGTTTTTTTTTTTTTTTGCAAATGAACTCTTCATATTTAAAAGAATGTTGGTGACCAAACAGTTGTTACCACTAATAAAATCCTGCTGCGAAAATATTTTGGGATTGTGTGATTGGATTGTATAACTGGAAACTGAAAGATTGTTTGTTATTGATTGTCTTTATCTGTGAAAGTAGTCCAGAAAAAAAATGATCTGGATAAGTCTTATTGTAACGTGCGGTGGTTATAGACACAAGCTACTTCAATGAAGGATTCAATAAAGAACAAAGTTTACTTTCTTTAACACACTCTTGACATTTACATACAATAATCACGGACTAAAACCAACTGAACAGGGCCTGAACTAAATACACAAAGACTAAAGACTAAACTGAGAACAGCTGGGGACACACAGGTGGAAATCAATCAACTAATAATCACACAAACGACAGGAAATCCAAATAAGGGCAAACAGGAACTAACACGTGAAAACGAAACTAAACCAAGAATACAAAAAACACAAAAACCGAACTAAACAGACCAAGAATGTTACACTTATCCAGAATTAAAAAAAAAAATTCATCCCCATGTCATCCAAGATGTTAATTTCTTACTTTCCTCAGTCAAAGAATACTTTTTCCTTTTATACTGTAGTGGGTTTATTGCTAGCCAGTGGATTGACTGTCCAAATTACTGTTTGAATGCAACTTCAAAGGCCTCTACGATCCCAGCCAAAGAATAAAAGTCTTATCTAGATGTTTTAACTTTATTGTAAAGGGCATTTGACTTTCTTTGAACGTTTGCTTTGTTAACAGTGGGTCATTACTAGCACGTATGTCACATGTGAGCTTGCCTACACGATTTGGTAATGCGTAAAGTTGAGTACTAGTGCAAGACAAGCATTTGTGGTTAAAAAGTATGTGCATTTTTATTTACTTAAAAACGACCAATAATTTTGGTAGATAAGACCCTTTATTACTAGGCAAGTTCAAAAGAATTGTACATAATGACAATTTTCTTACGTTTTAACACAAATCTCTTTCCTGTCTTTAAGAAGACCTCAGCTGAAGATCTGCGAGGGATATGGTAGGCGAACGTGTTTCTTAGAGACAAGGCTGGAGTGTGAATGTCATCTTTCCGGTCTCTCTTTCTCTCATAGTGGCATGAAAGTGTCCTGCCCACTCACCATGGCTGACTAATAGTGAGTGGCTGCCAGTCTGTTGGACAGGTTGTGGCCAGTCACTGAAACATTTAATAGCTTATATTCCTTTTTCGCTGTGTCTGCCCACACAGCACATGTTATAGAGCTCTCATCGGCACGAACAGTGGTAAATACAAGCGGGGTGAAAACAAATGACAAAGGATGACATGCGTTAAACGACATGGATGCGTGACGGAATATGTGTGGTGCCTGTTTGAGTGTGAGTATTGCTCTTTCGGCTGTTTTTGAGACTTGTGGTTTAGGAGTAAGTGCAGAAGCTCATGAGGATATTTAACACGGTCATCACAATTGATTGCTTCCCAGAACTGAGTCGTTTCTTGTTTAATGTTTTGCTTTGGCTGCTCTTTCCCATGGTCCACTGGGGGGTCAGTTGTGCAGGTGTGTGTGTGTGTGAGGAGGGGATGAAGTGCACTGGGCACATAGATCTTGACAGGTTTAGATGTGACATTCATAAAATGGTAGTTTCTGAGTAAGTCTAATGAGACTTCCCACTTAAATAATCCCAAATTAAAATTATTATTATTATTATTTACTTATTTTTGTTTATGATTATTATTATTAATATAATAATTATTTAATTGTGATTTTTTTGTGTTACTTTAACCTAAAATAATTTATTGAAGATCATACTACAATAACTTGAATGGAATTATAATGGGTTTTATATGGCAATAATAAAAATAAATATGAAAACATAATACTAACAATAATCGATTCATAAAAATATAATAAATGCTTTAGTCATCAAATTATTATTGTTATTGATGTTGACTGTATACATCAAGTATAATTTATAGTGGAAAAAAAGAATATTTTTTGAAGATTACAATAATTTTGTGTTTTTTAATATAAAAATATAACTGAAGCATAGACATGATGGTTATTGAAATGTTTACTGTGTGCTTCAATTACTGTATAATTGGTCTGTTATGGAATAATAAAAATAGAATATATTAATAATGTATACTACTTCTACTACTAATAATAATTTATTTTTAAAAATTCATTATTATTGTTATTGTCATCATTTTTAAAGGTATCATCGGTCTCATTTACTTGTTATTAACATTTAAGTCCATTTACTGTAGAATTTTTCTACTGGAAATCAACAGTAAACTCAAATTAAAAAGTGTTTAAAATGAGTCTTATATAAACCTTGAGCTCTTTAATTTTGTAAAAGTGTCTCCTTAAGGTACACTAATTTAATTGTTTCTTCCCATAAACGGTTTAAATGAGATGACCGCCATCTATTTGCTGACAGATTTTTGGGTCCTCCACCATGAGGATGACATGGAGGCCAGCTGGAGCTCATTACAAGTTGCAGACAGGCCGAATAAACTCCTCGATCGCTTGTGGGAATCCAGTGCTCTCCAAGGATAGAGGGAATTTACATCTATGTGCACCGTAATTGGTGTCGTGTCTCATTATAGTGGCTGCGCTGTTTAGATTTTTCATTGAGTTTCATTTACTATCCCTCCACAGGCTGAAGAACATTACAGAAGCATTAGTGTAGACACACACACGGTCCTCCTCCGTTATTCCTGCCATGAAACACAGCAATTAACGCATTACTAAGTTCACCATCAGGAGGATTGAATGAGGTGAGAGAAGCGCCCCCACTGAGCTCTGACTGAATTATGTAACATTACTCTGATGACATTTGGCAATGGCATTTGGCAGCAGTGAGCAAACCCAACAGAAAAGTCTCATCTTCAGTTGAAACATTAATGATAACGTTTCAATTTTTTTCTCACTTTGAAAATGAATAGCACATCTCTTCTCACGCAGAGCATGATTTCAGCTATCTGTTGTGTGCGGGATGAGTTGCATGCTGGAGTTTAGTATTTAGGGTTAGGGGTTTGTTCAAATCCCAAAGCCTACGTGAAAGTATGAGCAATAGAGAAAGTGATGGTTGACTTGGCAAACGCGGCTAATTACTGTATTTATCAAGTGAGAACAGTTTTGGTTCCTGGGAGGGAAAACAAGAGAAAATATTTTGCTAAAGTGATTATTGAGCTCCTGCCTGAATTATTAATTTTATCCATCTGTACTGACATTTCAGCAGTGGTGTGGAGATCTGAAGAAAGATTTATTGAAAACATAATTTCTCCTTTGCAGTTACGCAGAAACATGCAATTTCTAGCAACCCTATGACTACTTATGCACTGAGTAGAATGTCCACAGAATACATAATATGCCTCTAGTTTTCTTACAAAGAAAGCTGTTTGCCCAAGTTGGATTGTTTATGATTATAGTATATGAAAATGTAGATTTCAATATATGCTGTATTAACCAATAAAGTAATTTGCTTGTATATACTTGAACTTTGTATGTATGTATATTGTTACAAAGGAGGTCGGGAGAAGTAGCGAGTTCATACGCAAACAGTGATTT
>JAUMHR010000060.1:14486277-14514515 GCA_032361145.1 Enteromius fasciolatus | reverse complement strand
AGGAATGGGATGGCACTTCAGTTCATAGAATGAGTAAAGGCAGGTGAGCGAATACTTTTGGTAATATAGTGTATATGAGTGCCTTTGTTTTGTCTTAAAACGCACCGCAGTTTTCTTTTCTAAGCATGTTTATAAAAATTACTAAAAAGTACAAACTGAACTATGGCCTAATCCCAGTTTAGTCTAAGCCCTGTCTGTGAAATCGGACAATAAACATTGATTTGCACACATACTGTACATCAGAAATGCTAAACGAAGCTTAAACATGCTTGTGTGACATGCAAGAATGATCCTCATTGGTTCTTGTGCATCAAGCGATATCTAGTGAGGTTTGTTTTTCTTGAGTCTCATTCAAGAAAACAAACAAAACATCTTTGGGATTTTTTGAATCTTGAGTAAATAATGGCCGAACTTTAATCACTTTTAATTATTTTGTACAGGAAGATTATCAAAAGTGTATCATGACTCTCAAAAACCACTAAGATCCTGAGGAGATCCATTAGCAATGCTCATGATGTTGTTCCTCCTACAGACTTTTTTTAATATAGCAGATAGTTATTGTTCATCGCAGTGCTTTGGGTTGCCATGTCTCTCACTGTGATTCCCTTTTCAGAGCACACTTGGTTTGATGCATTGAAAAAGCGGCTTTCATCATGGCTGAAGTGTTCTTCTGTTCTCCAGTGGTTAGCTCTGCGTTGTCCGAGAGCTTTGACCTTTCCCCGTCTGTTTGTGTGTAAACTGGTCGCCATTTTTATGATCCCTTAGGATTTCTGCCTTTTTTTTCTCTGTGGGAAGACGTTCTCTTAAAGGCAGTGGAAGTCAAGCACAGAGTGTTCTGAGCTTAGAAAAGTGCCAGACAAAGTTAAACTGTCTAAATGGACTGGTGCGTTTGTTCCGGAGAAGAACACAGTTCTGGGGAGCAATTGGCTCCCACCCCCTGTCGTTATAGCAGTCAAAATTCCACTTCCCACCTCTCCATTGGCAGTGGAGTGTGAGGACGGTGTGGATCGATGGGCGCCTTGTCGTTCTAAAGGTGTGATAGGTAGGCAGCCGTGTGTCCTCTCCCTCCCCTCCAGCCCTCCCTCGGTCTCTGCCAGCTGAAGCCAGTGTTTACTCTTAGACACCTGTCTACTCTTCACACTCGCTTTAGACAAAAGATTTAATATAGGCTGACAAATGCTTGCCAAATTCGAGAACAAACACTTTGCGCCGGCTACATTTGCACAATTGCTGCACGTGCTGCTATTAATTGTTCTATACTCTTAGAAGTAAAGGATCCGAAAAGGGGTTTTCCCAGCGATGCCAGAGAACTGCAGTTTTGGTTCAACCAAAAAAACTCCTTAAAAACAATAAATAAATACAAATCAAGGCTCTATTCCTGTCTGTGGTTCCATCAAGAACCTTTAATATTCACATGGGACAAAGCTTAAAAATAAAAATTCAGGAAGGGTTTTTTTGCAAAGAGATCTCAAACTTGACTCCTGAAGAGCCACGGTTTAGAAGTTTCTAGTAATCTTGAACACCTTGATTGTCTGGATCAGGGTCGTTTGATTAGGGTTGGAGTTAAACTGTGCAGAGCTGTGGCCCTCCAAGAAGTTTGAGGCCACTGCCATAGAAAAACTATTTCCGCAAAAAAAAGAAGAAAAAAAACATCTAAAGAACCTTTATCTTCTCTAAATAACCGTTTGTACTAAGGAATGTTTCCATGGGTGTTAAATGTTCCTCAGGGAGCCAAAGATGCCAGTAAACAATGAAATATTAAATTTTTTTGTAGATTATTCAAATTTTCTTCATACTAGGAGAAAAAAGTGGATCTTTTAAGAACTGTTTACTAAAAGGTTCTTTAGGGAACTTCAAAATGGTTCCTTTATGCAGGGGTCTTCAATTTAATTTCATTTGAGAGTTAGCCTACTTTTTAAAACTGAATGTGGCTGAAAGCTATGCTTATTAACACTGCTTTAGTATGAATTACATGGTGGGAAGATGAAAAGCAAATGAAACAAACAAAAACAAATGCTATCGGTTTCCTATTATGCTTGCATACAATTCAGTCATACATTTCTTTCATATAATTTCACTCAGTAGTCTGCCTCCCATTAAGTTCACACAAAAGGAAACCCACTCTGTGTGAAACGCTTACTAACTGTGCTTAAGGCTGATTTGTCATAAAGTTTTCGAATCGCAATAATCAAATTTGGTTTCGTTATACGAAACGGGATAATTAAATTACCAATTTTTATTAATTGCTGATATTTCAGAAAAAAAAATCAGTTTCATTGGAGAAGGTGGTAAACGTGTCTATTTTAGCTCTGTTTATTGTGTGTGTATGTGTGCACCTGGTATTTATCACCTTATGGGGACCAATTGTCCCCACAAAGATAGGAATACCAGTAAAGTTTGACCTTGTAGGGACATTTCTTAGGTCCCCATGAGGAAACAAGCTTATAAATCACACAGAGTTAAATTTTTTGAAAATCCAAAAATGCACAAAGTTTCCTGTAAGGGGTATGTTTAGGTGTAGGGTCAGTGTAGGACAATACCACATACAGTTTGTACGGTATAAAAACCATTACGCCTATGCAATGTCCCCATAAAACATGTAAACCCAACATGTGTGTGTGTGTGTGTGTGTGTTAAAATATTAATAACCCAAAGAACCTTTGTCCACTGCAAAGACCCCTTTGTTTTATGGAAAGATTCCATGGATGTTAAAGTTTCCTCCTGAAACCATTGATTAAGATCATCATTTGTTTCTTTAAATCCCGGATTGAGCTCAAGTCAGACTGGATTCATGCCTTGAATACAGAAATACTCTTGGTGTTTGTCTATGCCACATGCTCTGCTCGTTCATTGACCAGAGGCTAATGTGACATTTGTGTGAGATGATGATCTAAATGTCCCACACGCAATGATCAGGCTACGTATATCCATCAAGCCCTTTGTGTTTTGCAGATTCATCTCGACACTCCTCATATAAAAAACATCCGTGTTTCTTTCATGTTTACAGGCTTTGTAATTTCAATGCCTTCCTAATAAATCTCCAATTATGATTCTGATAATAACAAGTGTAATTGAATTTTCTACACACACCTACTCACCTACTGGTTGTGTACTTAACGGGGAGGGTTTTCGAGGACTTGTTACTGTAGCTTGGAAAGCAGGTCATTTACTTGCATTATAGGAAATGTAATGCAATCTGCATATTGCATATGTTAATCCCACACAAGCGGCATTCAGATTGGTGATCCTGATGCCCTTGCAAATGTGCATGTAGGAGGAGCTGCTAGCTTAGAGACACCAAAAGCAGAGGGCTCTTGCTGATGACAAAGCTTTTTTGGATTTCACACATTACAGTTGTAAACTGGAGAACTTGGATCATAGAGACCACAAAATGGCGGTCTAGGGAATGTTATTAATATCTGCAAACCTGACTTAGTGCCTAAACCTATTTTTTGTGGAACATGCGTGTTACAAGCAAATATGTGTGTGCTTTTTATTCATTTAAAAATAAATCTATATGTTGTGATATTATTGAAATTTAATGCATTATTTACAATATCTGTCATATTTGTAAATTGTGTACAGTAAGTATAAATGTAACAATTATATTTTATTAAATACAGTACATAATTACACTACTTTTCCAACTTTTGGGGTCAGTATCAATGGTACATTGAATTTATCAAAAGAGATAATCAGTTTCAAATAAATGCTATTCTTGTGAACTTTCTGTTCCTCAAATAATCGTGAAAACCAATGTTTCCATAAACAAATTAATAAAGTAAAATTTTGAGCAGCAAATCAGAATGACTTCTGAAAACCTGCTATGAAAATTTGATCCAGGCTAGAAATTGGCCCATTTGTAGTAGTTTAATAGAAATCTATGCAAGCATTGCTTTTTGTCGAGTCCTTTGTTGCAGATGAAGCGGATGCAGTTGAACGATTTACGTAATTACGTATCTAAGGTCATGAGCTCAAACTGCGCTGTCGACCAACCCATTTTCTACTACCTTTTTAGTTTGTGCAGTTTTTGAAACGCAACTACAGCCTTTACTGTCACAACCATTTTTTTTGCCAGAAAGCAGCAATCTGAATCAGTATTACTACCTAGAATGCACCTGGCAGTGATCACCAGTACCAGATATGCCCAGAACTTCCTTTTCCTCAGACAAACATCAAAGCCTACTTCCTGTCTATACATGACCGCTAGAGGAGATGCGTATGTATGTTTGTATATGTGAAGAAGTGAGTGGGTATGTTTGTGTTGGCCGTGCAGATATTCCTCTAGCTGTACCTTCATAATAAATAATGCAAAGGCCCAGTGTTGGTCATACACCACAGCTTTTTTTTCAAGCATTCGCTCTCGCAGGTGTTGGGAATGAGTTATGCATAATTTTGTTTATTGTTTTTATGAGAGCTTTAGCATGCACATTTACATATATGGGCATTTGAAAATATTTCTGCATCACTGAACGCATCGGTATGATGCAGTAGTCTTCGTCTTGCTTTTTTTTTGTTCTGGTTCGATTGATGACTGCTTGCACGTTGTCATGTGAGGACAAGAAGTGGCTGCCAGACTTAGTCTTCCATTCTCATTTGTGCTGGTTTCACAGCAGCATCTGCTTTCTGTCATCACGTCTTGGTATGCGGCTCTCTGCAGTCTCAGGAGATGAACGTGTTCTCGTTGTTTGTTACTCTAATGTGCTTTACCTTTACACACAGTGTCATCAGAAATGTTAAAATTCATTATTTAGTCACCACATGTGTTGTCATTTGTTTTTGACACACACATACACACATAGTCTATGCATATATCATTACATTGGGAGTGGCAAACAACACTTTCTAACATTCTTCAAAATATCTTGTTTGCATGATGCAGAAGAAATGAAATGAAATTTGAAACAACAAGAGCAGCCCTCTTGACAGCGCTGTGCCTTTAACTTTAGATAGCCCAAAGTTTGGTTTTCTAAAAGTTTCTAAAATTAAGATTCAGAAATGTTAAACTCATCATGATGTCATCAACTTTTATGAATTTCTTTGGTGGAGCATAAAATAATCATACGTCAAAATAGTAATACGTTTGTGTGAAGTAATTAAACAAGAAGTTATAATTCACTCATCGTCGTGTTATATAAAATCTCTGTAACTTACTTTCTTTGGGTAGGCACAGGAGAAAATATTTTGAGAAACAAGTTGAATGAAAATTAGTGATAACAAAAGTGACTGATTACTAGCATTCTTTAAAATATCTTCTTAATAGTGTTTTGCAGAAAACCATTCGGAATGACATGAGTGGGAGTAAATGACAACAACAGTCATTTTTGAAAGAATTATCCCTTTAGTTTTAGAAAGGCATACAATTGTTTGAATATTTAAAAATAGAGTTTTAAGTGAAGTTATTTTTACTTAGAAAGAGAAGCTTGAACAAGTGAAGTGAAGGAAAGAAAGGTCATTGAATAGACGGTCTTAAAAACAGCATATTGTTTTTCAGTGACGTGGCGGAGCAAATAATGATGGAATTTTCATTTTTGAAAGAATTATTCCTTTAAGCTTTGAGGGTTTTTTTTAATTGCCTATTTACGATGCCGTTTATCTAGCATTCAAGTCTTGAAAAAAGAGCTGATGTCAACTGTCACTTTGTTGTACCACTTTCCAATGATGTGTGAGGGGCATTACTGACTGGACCGATGATATGATGGATTACTTCATCAAGCAAATGATGAGTAATTTTTAATGAGTCTGTGATAGCAGATGTAATAAACTCAGGGTCTTCTTAATCAGATCTTAGATTCCCCAAACTCGCCTCTACCACCATCCTGACCTGCAAGCTAAGCACATTCACACATAATCATATAAACTTTGGCCTATAAATTTCTTCCAAAGTCTTATTGCAGTTGAGATGAGATCATTAAGGTGAGTGTGAGCCTTAAGCAAACGCTGAAGAAATGGCTGCAGATTTGACCGACTGCTGCTGTAACTCACTGTTCTGGCCTGTGTTCACAACGTCTGATGGCATTCGCAAAAATAATCAGCCATTTGTTTTCCGCTTTGAACTGTAATCCATTATCCTCAGATGCCAGTATGTTGGAAGTTGAGAATAAGAAAGTTGTTGAGAACCTTCGGAGGAAGGTAGATTTGTGCATGGACTAAAATACAGTTTTGCATACCGTATAAACCAGCAATTACTATATCTTTAAATCACAGTATGCATAGTTTTTTAATCCAAAACAAAGGAAAAAACGAATAGTATTACAGTTTAAAGGGGTCATACGATATTGCTAAAAAGAACATTATTTATTGGTGTAATGCAAAGTATTTATGCAGTTTAAAGTGCACATAGTGTACACTTTAACTGTACATTTCTGATTCTCCACTAAGCCCTGCCTCCAGAAACGGTTCGAACAGGAAGGTGTGCTCTGATTGGCCAGCTATCCAGTGCACTGTGATTGGGCGAATACCTCAGGCTTTTGGCGGAATTGTTATACCCCTTATTATAATGTGATGCCGTGTCCAGGTGTTATGACATCAAACAATAAAACACATTACAAACGAGGCATTTGTTGCATCCAGTGGGGACATAATTACTGATTATGTTGACTTAGTACTGTCTTTTTATGCGTCGCGTTGCATCATGCCTCGTAAACACAAGACAATGTCTGCATTCGTGATCAGAGAAATGACAAACAATAAGCACTAATGTTACCCTTCACTGCTTAAAACTCACTTTGAATAGTAAGTAGCAGGTTCGTTTCATAAGAAAATGTAACTTACTGAAAGGTTGTGAGTCAGAAGCACCAGACTGTCCTTGCAGAGGTAGAATTGCTCCACTTTATAGTGCACAGCCAGCATAGACTAGAAGTGTTTTTCAGGTTCGAAAGAACGGAATGAATTAAAAATAACATCATATGTTATTTTGTTTTTATCAATGTAATCAGCGCTTGTTAAAAATAGTTTTAATTTATTTGGAAAAGTGTAACTTTTGTGACTTTTAAAGGTTTTTCTACTGCTGATTGCCACACATACTTGAATGTAATACATGAACATATTTCGGAAGCCTCTATTATTGTAGGTGTCTTAGCTGAGACTCAACCACTGTAACTGTAACTGAGATTCACAGTCCCTGGCTTTAAGAGCTCTCGGTCTTTAACAGGACAACTCACAGCAGGAGCTACAAGATAAGCACTTCAAGCAGAAAGAAATGACAAAACACACTAAAAAAAACTTCAAGAGAATACACGACCAAAGCATTGAGACAAAGATATCAGACCCACGGGGGAAAAAATGTATGAATTCATTGGCTTTATATAACAGAAAATCAAACTAAGTGGCATTTATTTAAAAGAAAGACAGCAAAATATTTCACAAAAAGATATTTGTGGTTGGTTTTAAATGATGAAAGAGAAAAAATATAGACTAATGTATTCCAAACGCGAGAAGGGTTTGCATATACATTTGACCATGCAGAAAATGTGTCCTCAATTCTTTGGAAGAGGTATTCAGTAAAACACATTTGCATATCTTCATGTAGCAGTTCATATCTATCAAAACAGGAGTTAGAGGATGGAGGATGATGTCAGAATGAGTAAATGCACCTTTAAGAGAACGGGCAAATGCATACCGTAAGGTTGGTTGAAAAGGAAATTTAAGTTGTGTGTATTCTATGGAGATTTACTGTGGATTCTTTATTTGTCTGCAAGGGAACGCTGTGTCAAGATCCAGACAGAGATTGTTACATACTGTCTCAGAGGATTCAGAAGTCTTTATCTCTCAGTTCAGTTCCCCAGGCCCTCTTTCTATCTTCTGAGCCAAACCTAAACTCATTGAAACTATTTGCATGTACAGTATATAGGCGTATATATTGTCTAAAATACAGTTTCATCAAGAAAACGCTAGTAAATTTCACAATTAAAAAAGGCAGTTAATTGTAAAATTGTAAAGTAGAAAGGCTGACATAGTTTTTATTTCTTGTATAATGTAATAAAAAACAACAACATTTGAGTGGTGTTGAGGCTTTTTTGCCTCATCACTCTATTGTAAAAATCTCCTAGGCGATTTTATAGGCTCATTAAAAATACGGTACACAATCAATGCAGTGGATTTCACATCATGCGTCTCTGTTTGCCTAATTATACGATGCAGCAGAGTGTTTTGCATCTTTTTGAAGCCTGTCATTGATAGGCTGCCATCAATAGGAGCAGTTTGTTTTAAAATATGAAGTGAGGGGAGAAGAAATGTCAACTGGGCCACAGCGAGATTGACTAATCATGGATAAATGAAACACTTCAGCAAACAAATTCAGTTTTGCAGAGTGGTGCTCGTTTTAGGCGTGTGTTTCTTTGCATGACTTAACGTGCAGATATATAACCAAATATTCAAAATAGTTTGGTGCTTTAGAGATTGGTCATTAAAAGCCAAAAGTATTAAAAGCACGTCCTATGTGTTATCTATTTTTATTTTATATTTTAAAATGTATATATAATTTAATAATTATATTTTTATATTATGAATTATATATGCTAGATATTATAGATATTATATGTCTGTCTGTCTATCTATCATTTTAAGCGATATCAGCCTTAATAATAATTCAATGAATTGTATATAATAGTTTAACAACATGTTTAACAAACAAAGAAAATGGCACTTATAAAATTTTTAAATGTTATATATTCTAATATTTAAAATGTATTATTTAATATTATTCTTATGTATTCAAGTAAAACAGTCAGACATTACCACCTGACTTACAAGTTGTAAGTCTCTATTTTTGTATTTTTTGATGCATCCCAAACTATTGTAACCCTACTGCGATCTGTTCAAAATCCTTTTAAAATTAAAAAAATGCTGGCACGTGCTGTTTCACCATTAAAAATGCAAAATGGCAATGCTATTGCTGAAATCTGTCTTATTTTATTACAGTAGAACAGACCTCATGGCCACATATTTCGATTTAAGCATTGTCCGTGGAAGCCATTATATGGGGGTAGAGGAAAGGTCAGCTCGTGCACTTCCGTTCAGCCTTGTCTGCTCCCTGTCTGGCTGTGTGGCCCTCAGTCCGGATCTGCTGACACTTCCAGGGCTAGTCATCATGAATGATCTGGTTGTTGGAGGGTAGTGGGCAGGGGAGGCTGTGTGTGGTGGTACAGTAGTGCTCAAGACAAATGCCCCATTATAGTGGAACATAAACCCTGTTGTAGAGCAGTGGAAGCAGAGGTGCTTTTCTCATTTACCGTGCAGAGCGAACGCCTGTTCTGAATCCGCCCGTCACAGCGTCCACTGGGGAAGACTCGCCCACGGTTATAAATGAACCTCTATTCCTTATTAAGACTTGTGTTCTGGGGGGGATCCAAATATAGTTCTTGCACATTTGCAAGGTTGTCACAGATCGGTGAGTTGACGAAGTGAGAATGATGCAATAAATCGGATGTGAAAGGTTTGGGGTGCTGTTTTTGCATATTCTGTTTCCTGTCCAGATTTGGATTTGCATGGGAATAGACATTTTGTCCAAGGCAGCCATGATCGCAACAAATAACAACTTGACATTTTGTTGATTAGTTTAATCTACACTACCAGAGACTCGCTGAGGTTTGTCCAAGAAGTCGCTAGATTTGTCGCTAGTTGCTTTTTTGGGAAAATGTTGCCAAGGAGGTCTGAAAAGTCGCTAAATCTAGCGACAAAATCGCTAAATTGGCAACACTGTGTGTGGCCGTGCCCGCGTGCAGCAGATACACGTCACGTGTTACTTGGGCAGGTTATAGGTAACGGAGGGAGGGGAATAACAGCGAGGTCATCAGTTAAAAATAAACATTGTTCAGTAGTCCCGCAGCTCGAGTCGAGTCTGAAGTCTTTCGAGTCCGAGTCTCAAACTCGAGTCCACATCACTAGTGTATACATATATATTCAGTTGTCAACATCTGAAGTAGTGATTAAGCAACCACAAATCAGGAAATATAATGTGGTGAGACTCCCCAGAACAAATAATATTTATGAATGAATAATTTGCAATACTCATTTATGACATCCATGTTATAACCCAGAATTCCCCCTGACAAAGTGAGTTTCAATGCTGTGTCTTAAGTACTGCTTTATTATATAATCACTTCAGCCTTTGAGTGTATTGGAGAAGTATTTGATTTGCCGTTGGCAGAGACTCGGCTTAACTGTCTCGATGGGTCTGTGTGTTCGATGCTGTGTCATGCCGGTGAGCTGTGATCCTAGAACATTCTGCTTGATAGCAGCCACACAAGATCACAGACGCCAATAAAGCATCATTTTCCCATCTGCCTCACCACTAATCATTTTTTGTTTTGTTTTTTTCTAGCAGGATATAGACCAACCCCTGCACCAGGCTTGATTTATCTGTGGACAACCTTCTGTAAATGCCTCCCCCACCCCTTCCCCACACGTAGCCAGGATGGAAAGCTACGTTGTCGATAGAATGGGACCTGATGAATAGCTGGTTCTCGATGAAGATGTTTCTTGGATCCGTGTTTAAGTTCATGTGGGAATACTTGCCATGCAAAGAGGCTTTGAGATTTTTGACAGCTTCGCTCTTGGAGAGTCTGGCAGCTTGGGTTTGATCGTTTCTTTCGTGCAGGTGGATATAAACTAGTAGCAGTACTAGCGTGAAGAGGATCGAACATGCCCTTCCAGCAACCAAACCGCCTGTGCGGCATCTGGCGGGCCATGTGTCCGCGGCTAGGCCTCAAGGCTAGCCTGGATTTGCCATTCTTGTGTTGGATATTAGGCTTGACCCTACACGCCCAGCTTGCGGCCTCGCAAAAACTAGATGAAACGGACCCTGTTGTCACTACAACTTACGGCAAACTGCGGGGTTTCAAAAAAGAACTCAACAATGAGATCCTTGGGCCCGTCATCCAGTTCCTGGGCGTCCCCTACGCAGCACCTCCTACAGGCGAAAGGCGCTTCCAGCCGCCTGAGCCACCTATTCCGTGGTCAGAAATCCGTAACGCAACTCAGTTTGCCCCCGTTTGTCCCCAAACCTTGCTGGAGGGCAGGCTACCGGACGTTATGCTGCCGGTTTGGTTCACCAATGGCATTGAAGTGGTGTCATCCTACGTACAAGACCAGAGTGAAGACTGCTTATTCTTAAACATATACGTGCCAACGGAGGATGGTGAGTTTATGTGCTGGCAGGATAGACCTGTCTTTGTCATTTCACTGTGTCAGTTTCCTTTGTGCAGAGTGTAGTGAGTGCAGCGGAGAAAAAAAAATTGCATGATTTCTGCATGTCTGATGCATGCCGCTGCTTAATGTGTGAGTGAGCGAGGCTGTATGTGTGTCCTAACCTTCCCACCATCCCTTGCACATGCAAATCTTACTGTGTGCTGCAGCACGTCCATTTTAGGTGGTCGGATTTCTTTCCCCTACTTTTACTTATTATACAGACACACACTACTGTAAACGGCCCATAAATGAACCATAAAGAGGGGATATTTTGTGCAGTACTCATAAGGATAATGATGATTTAGGTCAGAGAACTTGTTAAACTCTTCTCTTCCTCTTTCAGTCAAGTTGTGCTGTTGCATGCTCCTGATGTCCATAACGGACTCCCATGTTATTTTTTAGTCTTCTATTCATTTTGCAGTAAAAAGAATATCCAAGGAATGTGCCAGAAAACCCGGCAAGAAAATTTGTAGAAAAGGAGGTATGTATTCACCGACATAAAACCCAAAAGAGAACAGGCGAAGATCTCCCCCCGCACACCTTCTCTACAATACTCTACATTGTCAGAGAAGAAGTCATAATTGATTCCCACCAAGAAGAGTTAACTGGGGAGACCGAGCCGTCTCTTAAATCAGATGGGCACACGTTGAACTTGCAGAGTCTAATCTCAATTAAAAGAGATTCTATCTGGTTTTCATTGGCTTACACTGGCTGTATTGATCATAGCTTCATCAAGATAATGTGTCTAGCTTCTCCACCCTGACGTAACCTACCCTCCAAGTGTAGGGTTTGGCCTTATATAAAGTATCCTTTTAATACGGCCTCCCAGGCGACAAGAACAATCATAAAACGTGGACAGCTTTGTCCTATGTTCTGCTGGTCTGACATCACAAAATTAGTACAGTATATTTTCCATCAGTTGTTTAAGGGATAGTTTACCAAAAAATAAAGTGAATGATAATAATAATTTACTGATCCTTATGTTGTTCCTAAAACAACCGATGTATCAACTTTTTTGGCCCGTACAATGAAAGTCAATGGGGTCCAAAACCGCCAACCAGATTTGAAATGACATATGAGAGTAAATGATGATGAAAATTCAGTTTTTTGGTAAACTGTTCCTTTTATGTGACCCATCTGGCATTAGTTATTTACAGTTGAATCAATGTCATTGATCAAGGTCGAATCACTGTCGAATTATTCTCACATAATTTCAACTTGCTCAAACTTCAGTGTTGATTCGCAAATATTTTTGTTAACCTTTACATAAACATTGTTTCAACAATTTTTTTTCAACATTAAAAAAAAACTTACTTTACTGAAGTTCACTTGCCACCTGGAAAACAAATTCTCAGCACAAATCCAAAGCAAATTCAATCTTTTCAGAAATTAAATACAAATAAAATACATAAATAGCAGCAAAATTTCCTTTAAAAAAGATCAAAGCTCTTAGTTGGTGCAAGCCAGTGAGGACACAGATCTTACTCTGGGTTTATCATGAATGTTTAGTCCACTATGCAGAAACTGTTGTGAATTATAACATCTCTAATGTTTGCAGTTGAAGTCATGTTTCCAGCATGCTGTGTAATAAGACCTACCATCATCACAACTGTGGGATTGTTTGAATTGCAAAGAACTGTTGTCTCGTGCCTGAAAAATAATGGCGGCATTTTAGTAAAATTGCACTATTAGACCGAGTGGCTTTAAGAGGTGTGAGTGAGAATTTCTAGGTAAATGATGTAAAAGCCCTTCTCTTTTGATTAGCATATCACTCTTAGTTCACGTCTAGATGGTTTATGTGCAGTTTAGAGCTATCTTACGTTCAAGTAATGAAATAATTGTCAGTGATACGAATTTTTGCAAACAAACTCTGATTTGCATTTAGGTTCCCCCATGCTGTTTTGGAAAATGTGTGTATTGTGGCAAATAAAGTGGTGAGATAAAATTTTTTGGACCTCAGGCTTTATGCTTCGATTGGATTTGAAATTTAGACATCTAATTTAATTAATTAAATAGAAACCTTTGATTTCAAAAACCTAATTGCGTTTATACTTCTAATAGATAAGAGCTGCGTTTAATGGATTTTAGCAGCACTATGTTGTCTCGATATCTTTATGCAATTAACTTCCTTAAACCAAACATGAAGAATTGCAGCAGCCTTACTGACTTCGGGACGTTACTGTCAAAGACGATATAAACACAGTACGCCTTTTTTTAAAGCCTGTTTATTGGCAATCATACAGTAGTTTTGTTTAGAACATCTACACACTTTCTTTATTGTGGAAAACATTATTTTTAAATAATTATTTACTTAAAAGCTAATTGAGGAACCAAAAGTGGTTCTTCTGTGGCATTTTGGATGCCTATTTTTTTTAAAGGTAGCAGACTGACGCGTAAATCAAAATCTATGTTGAAAAAAAGACTAAGCCCCGGTAAGCTATTAAAAATTCATTCAGAGCTTGTAACAGGCGCTTTCTTTAATGAAAATTTAATAGTGTTGGTTTTCATTTCTAGTGTGACACCGTCTGATGCTGTTTAGCTGTGTCACACGAGTTGAGTGACCGTCAATAAGCTTTCTCACTCTCTTTTCCTGTCCCAGTTTTGTAATGGTTGACAGTAGTCCTAAGGGACGTGAGATGCGAAGACAGGAATGGATTTGCAGCATCGCTGCTTCGTTCTCCATATTTCTTCTCAGTTTCTGCCTCCTCCCTTGAGATGGTCT
The DNA here is from genome assembly GCA_032361145.1 of Enteromius fasciolatus. Lineage (NCBI taxonomy): Eukaryota > Metazoa > Chordata > Actinopteri > Cypriniformes > Cyprinidae > Enteromius > Enteromius fasciolatus. Next base: position 14,500,603 of record JAUMHR010000060.1, on the reverse strand, counting down.
GTAAAACCTGAGCTGAAATTCGCTCCGTCTTGGCTGGGTGAATGGCGTGCGGAGGAGCCAGGGTTAGCGGCGAGGGTGGAGATGAGCGCAGATGTCTGTTTGTATTGAGGCCGGGGGTGGTGCTCGCAGAAACTCGGGGAGAAACTTGATCATCTTGGCAGGGCGTAGAGTTAGAGGTGTGAGAAAGCGAGGCTGAGTTTGTGTCTGTAAGTAAGAGGTTTGTCACACTTGTTTTGGAGGCTTGCAGTAGATGGCGGCGCGTGGGCGGAAAGAGCCGCGGTGCGACAGAGCAACAGGATTCCTCTGGTTCAGTGTTGTCCAACTCTCAAAGGATATCAGATTGGAATCATACATACATGGGGTGATCAGAATAACCTGGGCTTCGCTATAACTCTCTGTGACTCGGATCAAATCTCGCTCGGTGGGATATGCGATGCTTTCAAAGCCTATTGAGAAAAGTTCTGGTAATAATGTAGTTTTGAAAGTCATTTATAGGAATATTACTCATCATACAGTTATATATTATCACAGTATACTGGAACCCTAGAGAGTGATGGTTTTCGAGCAAAATGTCAATGTATCTTACTTGTAGGAAACATTTATGCTTCTTTGTATTTTTATTTGTATAAGGACGACTGACTACATTTTCAGAAGAAAATTTGAGTGCTGGTTCTTGCCGCATTTATGATGGGGCATTGTGGGTGGTTGCTAGGGTGTTGCTAGGGTACTCTAATGCTTACAAAAGCCCCCATACCTACATGAATATATACTTTTACATTTATTTATGAAGTAAACCTGAAACCTCAGGAAATTCAGGTCAAATTTCACTCTAAAAATCAATGAAAAGATGAATATTACAAGTTTTGTTGTCACATTATTTCAATATTGACATTATTTAATATATCTTGTATTGTCTTCTCTCAATATTTTGTAGAATGATTTTCATTTTTGTAATATCGTAATTTGTGTATAAAAATATTAGAATATTTTAAATAAAAATTAAGATTTACTGATGTTATTTGGTAATTTGATTGTTGAGGTACGTTGCAAACTTTTGATGGATAGATAGATAGATAGATAGATAGATCTAATATAATATATATTAAAAAAAATGCTACAAATTTACAAGTTACTAACTAGTTGTAATTTGTAGTATACTTGATGTTTTAAAAGGTAGGCACAAAAAGCTTCCCATGCATCCCATTCTAACTCAACGTGCATTTTAATCAGCTCGCTTTAGCATTTCCAGTGTTCTGACTCTTGAATCTGTTTGTTCAGAATCTATTTGAATATTGAATGCGTGTGTGGGAGTAAGACTGAGTACTATAACTGTAGGTTTTCCTTTTCACCATTGTTTTAGAGTCATTTACTGCTCACTGTGCTTTTGTATGGACTTCCTGTGTGACATGCGGGCCATGTTGTGTAGGTGATGATGTCTCAGTTTGAATCGATAATGAGAGAACGGTTTCACCATGACTGATGAATACTAACTTCAGACTGCTGGATCATTTTATCCCCATCTAATCACTGATTCAGTCCCACTCACGCACAGCCTTTACCACATCATTTTCAAAAAGCAATCAATAGTCTATTGCATTCTTAAACTGCCCTGACCGTGACAATGCAGGTTTACATGCAAGTCATGCTTTAATGAAAAAGAACTAACAAGGCAGAAAAAAATACATAAATAAAAATATTTTTTATTTGTGGTACATTTCTAGAATTTATTTCTCACTAGTGCCACCCTTTGCTACTTGTTGTATAGAACCCTTAATACAAATCCGACAGGCATGAGGATTATTTAAAAAAATAGCTTCTCTCTTTATTATTACTAACACATGAGGGGATTTTGCTGTTATCGTAATACAACTTTAATATTTCTCAGATAGTCTCGCAGTAGTGTGTTTTGGCTGTAGTGCAATGATAAATAACAGCTACTACTTCTCAGGTGTCCATTTTCAATAATAATGAAGTAATTCTTTGTTTATCATTGAGAAAAAAAAATCATAAACCGATGTGTCAATGAATTAAACAATATGAATGAACTTAAATAAGAAAGATAGTGGCAGTCATTGATTATATGCACTGATAAAACAAATCTCAGGTTCATTTAATCAGAGTGCAAGAAACGATAATCCTCACCAGAGATATATTACATATATTCGAAGAAATGTATTCCCAAACAAAGATGTGCATGTAAAAATGCTTGTTTTGGTACCACTTATGAACTATTAACTTTTTCCTCAATAAATTAATAATTATATTAATTATTGTTATATTAATAGTTATTGCGGTCGTTGTTAAGTTTAGGCATTGGGTAGGATTAGGGATGCTATTTAAATTCTAGTAATATGCATGCTAATAAGCAACTAGTTAAGAGACTGTTATTTTTAGACTAATTTAGACTGAGTTTTGTACCAACCTGGCACGCTCTGCATTTAGATTTCCAGAAGATACAAGATTTCTGCCTGTATCTGAAAAGAGAATTTAGGATTAGGATGTTTTATGGCATGTCTCTCGTCCTAATTTTCGGTTCTTAAATTCCCGACCGCCCCCAGAAAAAGTAATTGTGTCCTTAATGTTTTGTTACCAACTTATTGTAAAGCTACAAGAAAAAAGCAGTTCAAGCGTATGAATGGGGTTGTGTTCTTCAGCTCCGAAGCCGTTGGTCTGAACTGCAAAATTCCTGTGCTAAGTGTAGTGCCAAGTTGCTTTAATTACAGTTTATGCTAAAATGGAGCATATTAGAGGAAACAGACTGGCGTGTGGCACCTGGCACTGCTCCCAGATCAGCTCAAAGCCTTTCCTCATAACGTAGATGACAACAACTGAACCTTGTGGAGAGAAAAAGCAGAGAGGAAGTGAAGGGACAGACTGTCGCAGATGGTGTGTGTGCAGGGGAGATTGTCTAAATGCTTCGTTCACCTTGAAATGACAATGAGAGGCTCGCATTTGACCTAGAGCCTGGTGTTCTTTGAATACACAAACAAACCCAAAGCATTCAGTCTCGCACAAAAGAATCAAGTTTTATATGTGAGTTGTTGCTTGCTTTCAGTAACTGAGTTTACTCTGAGCATGTTTGAAAATATGTCTAGGTTGCTTTGTTCCTTTAATCTGCAGCACTTTTCTGAAAACTAGTTACTATTAATGGTTATTGACAACAAAATACTTTGGGGAGAAAGTAATAGAAAACTATTGTGTTACATGAAACTATGCAGTCAGCATTTTTTTTAGAGGTGATACTGGAAACTTTTGATACTGTTGTTTTTTTGCTTGTTTTGATCAACAAATCCACAATAGTGTTTATATTAAATAACGCCAGCCTACACAGAATGTGAGAGTTTGCAGCTCTCAGAACAGGGTGCTATTATGTTGTGATTATAATCATTCAATAAATTCAACCATGATATATTTGATTTATACATCAATTTTCCGTTTCACAGTAATAAAAATAGACTCTGTATTTTGCATTACAATATTGAGAATTTGGTAGTAAAATGAGCTCACTTGTGCTGAAATTAATACTGCAATTTAACAGTCTTAAAATTCATTATAGTACACTTTCACACTTATTATGTTGCAATTAAATAAAACATGCAAAAAAAGGCTACTTTTGAAACTCAACAAGCTTCGTAGCTGCTAGTACGTGTTGCCATTACAAAATTTTACTTTAAAAGATAGTTTATCCAGTTTCAGTCAGTATTGCTTGCATGTTCCAAGTAAATCAATCCCAGAATGCTTTGCAATGAGCTGATGAAATTTAAATCATGTAAGATGGCAGATGAGATTAACTTAATGTACTGTGCTAGCATAGCTTGGCTTCCGCGACTATAAAGCTCATACGAGCTTAGTCTGGCCAAACTACATTACTACCCGCCTTCTGGGAGGCGGTCTTAGCCTGCGTCCATCAGAAGCCTCTGTATACTACTGGATGAATCTACAACCAATCAGACCACTTAATCAGATGATGTAGCTGCGGAAACTGAAGACATTGTGACCTTCATTAAAGCAGTAGGAAAATGTCTTTACTTACTTTAATTACTTCTGCTCCATTTTCAAAGAAAAGCTGTCATGAATATTTCTCAAAACAGCTGCAACAGCAGAGTCGAACGATTGTTGCTGCTCGGTACACGCCATCTTTGAAAAGGTTCTTAGACGCAGAACTGCTGCGTCATCGCATTTCTCATTGGTTAACACTTTTTTAAGGAACAGAAATGCTCTAAAACGGCAGATTTGCCAGACTGACTTTGCTCGCGAAATTGAATGTAGCTTCACAGGAAGTAGGGGCGGGCTCAGGCTAGTGCGAGCACAGTCTCACGACCAATTTGTGAATATTTTACGAGGTAATTTGCAAACAGTTTCGCATCTAAAACCCCAGTGATGGGTATGTATAAGGGCGGGGTTAGGTGTAGGTCATTTGTAAAAATGTATACGAATTGGCAAATAATATGTTCGACTTAGCAAAAGTTGTATGAATTCACAAGAGTGAGGTCGTACAAATTCGTAGGAATTAGCCACCTCGTAAAATATGCATGAATTGCCGTGAGATTGGACTGACTGTGCTGTTAGCTTAGCAGCATGCTAACGTAAACCACTATTGGAATCCATTGTGTCTCAGTAGCTTCTGCAACATATATTAATGAGAAATGTTTGTTTTAGTTTGGAAGTAGAATCGACAGCAATGCAGCTCGCTCAATTTTAAAACTGCGCTAAACTAAGAAATCCGAATTGAAGACCGTCTAAGCACCTTCCCCACCCCTAAACCTTTCCTTATTGGTTCTAAAGTAAAGGCCAGTAATTAGTTTCACTGATCCTAGGAAGTGTAACTAATCGGGATAGGTGCGCTGCAGTCAAGTAGAACAGTAGTTATGTGCTTGTGCTCTTCCAGACTGCAAAACCCAAAGTCAGTCCATCCCAACACAATCAATACTCGTCTTTACATTTGCTGTCACAGCTATGACTGCCGCGGACACTTCTAGACCTCTAATTAGAGCGGACGCATCAATAACTCATCACTCCCTTCATTAAACATATCGGCGGCCGTCTCGGGGCAGTGTCACAGCAGCGTTTTGCTGCTTCAGTAGTTCGCCACGTCCTCCGCCGTCCGTCTGCGCTGTATGTCATTACCGAAGGGGTCATTTAATCACAGAGAGAGATCATAATGAGCAGAAAGAGGCAAAAGTAACACTCGGCCTGCAGACGGCCCCTCATGCGCAGACACACAGACAGCCTCTGAATAATGAAGGACAGGAAATCACATTAACAGGCCACGGTTAAATGAGGGAGAGGCCAGGGAGAGAGATAAGTAGAAGCCGGTGTTCTTGAAACTACTTTGAAGCTGTAGTTTCTCAAGCTACTATAAATTAGAGACGTTTGAAACAAGATACTAATGAAAATAAGCTATTTTAAAGTATATAATGATTAATATGTTCAGTTTTGTCTGAAAAAATAAAATCTAAATAGAAGGTGTTCCTTTAACAGGCAAAAACATTTAACTTAGTTGATTTAGTTAATAGAGTGATTACATTTTGAAAAGAAGTATAGTATAGATAAATAACAAAAAATATGGGGTGACAGCAGAAATGTAGGAAAAAAGTACTTATACAAATAACATGAGGAAATGTATCTTCATTCTTTGAGTTACAAATAGCATGAGAGCGGTTTATCTTCAATATTAGATTATTTTTATATTATATTAATTATTATACTGTATTTTATTATATCATATTACTATAATACAAGATAATATTAATGTATTTGGTATAAATATATATATATATATAGTCTGCAAAAGCAGTGCATTTTTTCTTTCTTTGCTTCTTGCTTATTTTCTTTTTTAACCTCTACAAGTTCATTTTCAAGAACTGTCCACAGTTTCTCCAAATCGACTTCCGAAATGTTTCAGAGTGCACATTTTGGCTGTGTTTGATTATTACCTCCGTTCACTCGACTGTAAAACAACAGAATATTAGAATCCATCAGTGGTGAGCCGTCAGCCTTCTCTGCTGCCCTAAAAACTCCAAATCACTGACTTAGTTTTAATGTATTTTTTCCATGAATGTGTATTGAGCGATCTCCAATAGTCTATTCTCTTTATTTCATACTTCTCTTGAATGCGCTGCTTCCAGTAGTGTATGTTTATATCAGAGCTTTTATCCAATCGTATTTCAGCAATCGCGTTGCCAGGGTCATAGAAATCTGCCTAGGGCCTTTAGAATTAACAGTGCAGATGTCTGTAGCTTAAAATCAATGGCAAGGAAAACGTTGGATTAACCAATCAGATTTCGAGTTGGCAGCCCCAGGGCCATCTAGCGTTTTCTCATCCTTTGATAGGATGATCAGAGAGCGTACTGGTCATTCTCGGTTTGTTTTATTGTTTTATACCAATGTTATCTGTTAGGTATAAATACATTTAGATAATATAATAAATTTGATACATTTCTGTAAGAGCATCAGGTGAACAGTACTTGTGTCCGGTTAATGCCTTGTGTACAGCCTGTTGTGTAGCCGCGGCAGCTTGTTGAATTGTGTTAAGTGGGTTTCTAGCTTTAGTAATAGCATTGATTCTCACTATATGAGATACCTGTATCTAATTCAATGCTCAGTTATACTGCATTTCTGTGTAATATGTATGGTTTCTGTAGCCTTGGCGTCATTATGATGAGTTTGATTAGTTCACTGAAGGCCTAGGTGTGAATTGTACAGCCCGCCACTGGAAAACATATAGCAGTTTATACAGTTGCGCATTAGAAAGTTTCTGGTGTTGAAAAGAGCTGAGGCACTGTCACACTGCTGAAAAATGTAAATAGGTTAGTAGTGCTGCTACTTTTAGTTTGTTAATCCCCAAAACATGGAAAAAATATGCAGAAGCGGTTAGTGCAAGAGGAAAAAATAGAAAGAAATAATGATGGCACACAGGAAGAGAGACAGAGCAATGTGTGGCTTGAGCTTGCGAGTGGAGGGTCGGCTAAACAGTGCTGGAGACTGAGAGGGACTTCACCTTGAATATTAATGACGGTTTAAGCCCATCAATTCTTCACTGTGGCAGTTCTTGTAAGTGCAGACCGCTGCGGCCACTCCATCTACAGCCCTTTGCAATTATTTCTCTGTGACAGGAGACACTGTCATTTAGAGCAGAATTAGATGCATAGGCACAACTAGTTTTAACAACCAATAAGTTTAATGCTGATTTTACAGTCTAGCAAAAACCACAAACTACTTCCCACTTCCAAGTCTTAATTAAGCCATTCTTGATTTGGTTCATACATACTGAGCTGATGATACTTGTTAGTATTTTTAAAGAGCAAATCATCTTTAAAAATGAATGTGTGATGTTGCACAGAGCAGGAAGAAAGAGGGTGAGAGAAGGACATGTGTTACATCGAGACTCAGAGGTGTGCAGTCGTGACAAACAAGTCTGTAAACAAGCTCATTTGTGTCCCTCAGCATGTATTGTGAACAGCAAAGAGGGCTGTTGCTAACAATATATATATATATATATATATATATACATACATATAGTGGTATTTCAACATTGACAATAGTTTATGTATGTATCTCTTTAATTTCTGATGATTCCAACTTCATTTTTAATTTAATTTAGTTTTTATTTTATTATAATTGTATTATTTTATTTTATTTTATCTAGATAAGTTGTCATATCAGCCAAAGTGCAGTCAAATGAATAAAATCATACCCAGTATTTAGCTTATTTGAATATATTGCCCAGCTAATTTCGATTAAAAATAATCCAAAATGAAGATCTCGCATATTATTTGACATCATAAGAAATCCAAATGAATAGGCTGTAATAAGACAGATAGGAATATATATCCTGTCTGATAACATGGTGTGCTCTCTGTGTGAAATTTCCTCTAAATTAACTGATAATAATTATACACCAGATTGATATCCAGCTACATGCCTTTGTGGTGCCATCAGAGGGTGCGGAACGCAATTAATAAAATTATCGATCTCATTACGTGGTAAAATATTAGACGATCTACAAGAACTCTGGTTTAAAAAAAATAAAAATAAATACATGTGCAGATGATTGACATTCGCTGATGAGATCATTTAGCCAAAAGCAAAGTCTGCACATTTCCAATTCCACCTACACATATTTATTATAAGAAAAAGATGTGTGTATGAAATTTGTGCAAGACAGATTATGTTTGTAACCCTGAACGTCACAGCAACACAAAATGGATGTTCATTTGAATACAATTGAAATCCTGCTCTCAGGGCAAATACGGTACAAAAACTTCTGCTGGAGTCCTACTAAAGTTCACCTTCCTCACACTTTTAGGACATCTCTAGTCTCCTTATATATGAAAAACACACACACACACATATATATATATATATATATATATATATATACAACACATTTAACACTGTCTATCCATCCATCCATCCATGGTGTTGTGTATAAGTATGAGTTGAAATGTTTATAAATTATTATAAATTATATATATATTCATATAATTATTATGAATTATAAAACAAAAATGAGATACTAACGAGTCTTAACGATTTAAGTATGACTTGTGGGGATATTTCCTTTTTTTAATGTCATTATTTTTGAGATAAGTCAAAATTACAAGATAATTTTGTAACATTTAATCACAATTAGCTTGCGAGTTGATCACTAATATGCTCACTAATCATAATTATTAAGTAAAAAAATGTCTTACTTGACTTTTAATTTTACCTTTTTATATAATATTTTTAACGTATATCATAATTATGATTATATCAGTTTTGGCTTACCTCATAACCGTGACTAAGTATGTCAGGATCATGATGTATTATCTCATAGTGTATATTCATATTTTATTCTGATTCTAATTTTTATTCTTTTTATGCCAAAACTTTAAGGCTTTTTCTTAACTATGTTATAAAATATATAACACAATTATTTCATATACAGTTTTGTTTTATGCAATATGTGTGTAGAAATGTCCCTAAACTAGTTTTCCCATTAAACACAGCGTATCTATACACTGTAACCAATTTACAAATGAATGTGTTGCTGTTAGGACAGCATGTTGAAAAACATGGTCATGATAGGAGTAACATTTGGCCAGATTTTCATAATAATATCTAATATTTTCATAAAATTCTTCATATTACGTCACATTTGGATTGAAATACATTTAAAATCTTCCTGAGATGTTGCTTTATGACAAACAATTAGACAACGATTACAAAAAATAATCATATTTCCATACATGTTTTTTTCTTAAAGACTTAGGAGAAGGTGTGGTGAAACTTCCCAATGTTTAGAATTTCTGAAAAGCCCTGAATGTGGGACATCCACACTTAAAACTGTGACATATGAGGTCTTACAGCAATCCACAAAAATATAATGTCCACTACAGAGGACAAAACTCCATAGTGGTGGGATCCTATTGTAATTTGTAATCGTATTATCTGTGGCTCTTGGAGTTTACAGACTTCACCCGTTATGTTTTAGTTCATTTATTTAATCAAGACTGATGAAAAGTGTCATTTGAAACTACTTGAGGTCAGCATTGCTGTAAATATTGATTCTCCACTATTCGTTTATTTATGTCACACTGCAGATCCTCTTGGAACATAATGGCAAGCTTCATATTCAGACAACGCCTCACAGCTCCTGCTGATTTCCATTCAGTATTAATCATGCAACATGGTGCAGTATGACAGTCAGCAAACGTGGAAACAAGGACACGGAGAGGCAGAAAGAAAATAAGAGCGGGAGAGCCTCTTTGAGGAGAATGTGGCATGCCAAGGCTCTTCTCTGGGAGTGGGGTGTGACGAACTCTCTTCCACTGTTATCCCTTTGTTTTAAGAGCGCTCCAATGGAGCAGTGGCGTGTCTCGACCGTTCCGCATGGACCCTGTAGCCCCATGCCGCCTCTGCTTCTGCGCTAGTAGACGCAGCAGTGATGAAAGGCGAGCACAGACATGCCGTCTCATGCCACCAGAGAGCTCTTGACAGATTGTAGCTGCAGGCTTCCACAGCCAAAACAGCAGTGTGTCACCATCAATATTAATATGATCAGAAGGCAAGAACCAAAACTAATAATAGAGCCATTGTGTTTTGGTCAGAAAAAGAGGAATTTAATTACTCCAAACTCCACAAATATGGAAAAGTAATCATTTGATGTATAAGGTAGTGGAGCTGAGGTGTGTTTCTCTCAGTGTGGTCCCATAAGCCCATAAAAGCCCTCAACAAGAAGTTGTAAAGCAGGCTTCTGCTTCCTTGCGATCTCCTCCAATGAAGCAGTGTTTTCTCTGCTGAATATGTTGAAGGCACCATGGATGTGTGGTTTTTTCAGAATTTTGTTTTTTCTTGCTTCCTTGTGTTTTTTTTTTTTCCAAGATGTTTCATCCCACACTGATGTGGTCGGGAATGAGATGCTGCATTTTCTTGTATGCGTGTAGGTGTTCAGAGCAGCGAGCAGTGGTCGTGAGCAGCGTTAGATTTATCTCAAGGGATGTTAATAGTAAGCATCAACTAGTTTTTGATTTTTTTTTGGAAAATGAGAGTAGTTCTTGCTGTGCTGTTCTGGGTGGTTGCTAGGTTGTTGATATGATGTAATTGTGAGAAATATATTCACAATTTTTATATATTGGATATAGCTGGAATTTTTTAATAGTCACGATTCTTAAATAATTGCTAAGTTTAAAGAGAAAGAATTTAATCTTGCGACTAAAGGAAATTTAATGTTTTATATATATATATATAAAAGACATTAAGCCAAAAAAATAAAGTCACAATAATAGTAATACATACCAAAATTTGCATCCTTCAAAACCAAAATCACTCAGTCTGTTATGATTCCAGTCAGTGTTGTTCCCCTGTTTAGTCATCTGTGGACTCCCATGTTGTATCTGTCTGTGTTTCCCTGTCGTGATCTTAGACTCTTATTTTGAAAATGCCTGTTTCCTTTCCATCCGTTTCCTATGATGTGTATTCAGTGTTGCCCCCTTGGCGACATTTTTCCAAAAAAGCGACTAGCGACAAATCTAGCGACTTTTTAGACAAACCTTAGCAAGTCTCTGGTATTTCATCAGAAAACGGGGATATTAATCCAGATTAACATCTTGTAAGGAAGAGCTAGTTTAACCTAATAATGGGGTGCATTTCAGTCACTATTTCATATTCATTTCTGACAACAGAAACCATTAAATATATCAGTGACTACAGAGAAGCAAGATAACATGACGCACTGACGTAATGAATATGCAAATTGATGTATGACATCATCTAGTGACATCTAGCGACTTTTCAAGCTGGCTTTAGCTACTTTCCATTCAAAAAAGTTGGCAATACTGTGTGTATTTAAAGATTTGTTTGTTCCAGTCTCCGCCGAGTGCTAAGGTTTCCTCGTGTAAAGCATTTCCCTTGTGTTTGTTGTTCGCTCATGTACCGACCTCTGCCTTGTATTTTGGATTCTCACTCTTGTCTTGCCCTTGTTGGAGATTGTACGCCCATCGACCGACCGCGATTCCCCTTTGGACTATTCTTGTGCTTCGCCTCCTCCATTCCTGTTTACTGTTGTGTTCGACCCTGCCTGTATTACCATGCCTTTAAATAAAACCCTGCATTTGGATCCGCACATCTCAGTCCCCTTTGTTATAAATCTGCAAATTAAAAGGAATGCTCCCAGGTCCCAGACTCCCAGGCTTTTACCATTATATGATGCATGATCACGAGAACTCAGGTGGACTAGACATGTGCATGACTGGGAAGCTTCCAGAAAGCGGTTTATTTTTGTAATATTTGCATCATTGTGAGAAAGGCCACCTGATCCCTGATCACCAGAACTGGAACAGACACAGGATCCATCTGTCCACCTGTGCAGCAAGAGAGCACAACACACGCGAGGGTCACAACATTTTCACAGTCTTGATACAAAGAATCAAGTTTTGTACTGTAGTTATATGAAGAAAAAAAAGAAGATAGAACAATAAGAAGAATAGGCAAATAGTCTGGTGGCGTAGGTCTGTGCATGTTTCTCAATAACACGCAAATTTCAGACTCGCATCATCGGTAGTTCGGACTTTATAAGTTAACTCCCTCAGACAAAGACGACACAATTCCAGTAATTTCGCAAAGAGCAGCGTACTTGATAACGGCGGTCAGCTCAACTTAGCTACTGCTATTTTCTTCACTGTATTTACAATAAGACGAAATATGATATCAAACGCTGATTTCTCTTATTAATGCCTGCATAAATGCAGTTCAGGGAACATACTGTACATATTATACACAACCAATCAGCATGTTCAGTGCCCAGTCCCGCCCCTGAAATTTCTGAACCTTTGAAAAAGTACTACCTTACCTTTTCTTCTGTTTCTTCTAATTTGAACTGACATACAGCAAAGCAAAAAAGTATATGTTTTGTGTGTATTTTTACTTTCTCATCACTGTTGTTGCTGTCATCATTTAAGGCACAATATTTATATCTAATAGTGGGTAGAAAAACAATTAATGCTGTCAAAAAATATTTAGTTAGTCACAATAGTTTGCAGTTAATGTAAACAACAGTAGTCCGGATGGTGCCGACAATTTCCCCAAGGTTAATGCACAAGTATATACAGTAAGTTCAGATATTTTAGGCGTTTGCTCACGATTTTGTATAATCACAGCATAAAGGTCGATTGAGTTTTTCTGTGTTTTTTTTGGGCTTCCATTATAATACTTAGCATAAATGGATCTATAGGAGCCAAGAATACATTTACGTTTGATGTCATGTGACTATGGGAACATTTTGGGGAGTGTCATTAATTGAGATGTTTAAAGCACCTGTAATGTGAGTGTGGCAGGAATGAAGGGGGTGAGTGTGGGAGCACACATTTGTTTGTTGATCGTATGTTCATCCATATATTATTGTCTTAATGCAAAAATGACCTGTGAATACTAATATCAAGAAGTTCTATTAATGTGAAGTCTTTGATGGATCAAATAAATGTCGAGATGCAAATGGAATGGATGAGACGCATCACAAGTTATTCCCACACTTAGCTCCTGTGGTTTTGGCTAGCAGTTTATGCCGCTTCAGGATCTGTTTACGCAGATCTGGCTGCCTTATTATATTTGGTGGTCAAACAACCTCTGATGTAAGGCCATATGCTGCACTAGAGCAGTTCACAGTACTAAATCTGCCAGTGATCTAAACCGTTGCTTCTGATTTAACCAAGATGCTGGCATTTAGGAAACCCTTGTGACAAGCTCGGTTAATTCTGCTCCTTCCTAAAAAGCAAAAAAAACCATACGTTCCATAACGGCCTCTCCAACCTCTTCTCTCCCTGTCTGCGAAACCAGCCAGCAGCATTTTGTGGAGCCGTAATTTGAGTCATTGTGGTTTGGGCTGAATCTGCGAGTGTTGTCAGTGTGTTGTGACTGTTTCTCTTTTTATGCTGTCTCTGGGATTGTGTGGCTTATCAGTCCCTGACCACAGAGGCGTGCGCTTAATTTTGTGTGGCTCTCTTTGTTTCCGATTCCGGGAAGAGCTGTTTTTACGTGAAAAGGCAGTTTAATTGGTATTTTTTCCTGATAAAAGCAACATCTAAAATGCGCAGAGATCTTCTCAGATGCTAACAGCTTACATTTTGAATATGTATTCGCAGGACATGGTTTCAGAGAAACAGGCTGATGGAAGGTGATAGGGTGGGGAAGCGGGGGTGCAGATTATAGAATTATTATATTTGCCTGTGTGTGATAATTTGCAAGAATTGCCAGCCACAGTCGAGCTGGAGGCTTTAACGCGTCCTCCTGTTTGTTTGCTTTTCATGGACAGCAGTCAGAGTGCAGAAAAGCCAACTGTTTGTAAAACTGAGGACCAAATTTGCACACTGTTTTTTTTAATTTTTTTTTAATTTGCATCATTCTGCACTGTGTAAAAGCTGGAGAAATATAATAATGGCAATGACGTGCCCTGCTCACTCCAAGGTGACAGGGATGATCACTTCCATTTGGAATTTGCCTTATGAACCATACAGTTCAATACACATACTGTACCACCCCTAATGTATATATAAATATATATATATATATATATCAGGTGCGTTTCCTCTGAGGAGGCAAGAGAGGCAGTGCCTCAAAATGTTACAGCATGGATTGTATAAATCACTTTTTTTTTCTAAAGAAACATGACAAAGTTACAGCTTGAGTCCACATCTCTATCACCTCCCCTGATCCCACTGAGTTTTAACTGACCCCCTAAAGCAGTGGTTCCCAACCACGTTCCTGGAGGAACCCCAACACTGCACGTTTTACATCTCTCCTTTGTTTGGCACACCCATTTTAGGTCTTGGAGTCAATACTAATGAGC
>JAUMHR010000060.1:14396162-14409745 GCA_032361145.1 Enteromius fasciolatus | reverse complement strand
CCGTCCTCCCGGCTTGCCCCCCGGACAGCACGCCACATATGCTTAACTTTATCCTTCTTGATTATGAGGAAGCGCGAACTCTTGAAATAGTTATTAATTAGGAAGACGTGAGATAAAATATCATCAACGCTGCTGTTCTTCATTCAGATTTTCAATACAGATTACTAGCAATACCTTTATAATCAACACTTTATAATCAACACCTGGGCCAAGAAAAATTATATTTCTTATATATATATATATTATTATAATTTTATGTTTTGTCTGGTAAGTTATTTTGCAGGAGGACCAAAGTGATGGGCAAAAAAAGGAACAGAGTTAGCATAGTTGCAAGCCATACTCGAACCTGCTGCACTCAAGCTCTATATTAACCACTACGCAATAACTCTGTTAAGCATGTTGCAAATAACTTTTTTATTACATTCCACACTAGATAAATAGTCATTAATTATGAAATAAAATATCATTACACGCAGACTGAGCGCGTTTGATGGCTGCCCCATAGAGTGATGTATGTAATGAAAGTGTGCGGGCAGCATCTCTGAGCTCCAGGTCCATGCTGTGACAGCCGGGAGGACAGAAGACGGATTGGTTGGTTTAAGACTCGACAGTGCTGATGCACTGCAGGGATTTTGAGCCTTGGCCCCACCATGCTGAATACTCCATGAATTCATAACTCCCAGCTATCTCCACCAGGACACGTTCTTTATTAAAAACCAGCGCTGTTTCATTCTCTTTTCACATGCCCACACCAGATTACTTGCCTATCCAAGTCCTAAATGTCTTGTAATCAACATCAGGGTCAGGGGAGGTGATATTTCCTGTCTTTTTGCATTGTTTTTGTTTTGACTGGCTAGTTATTGTTCAGAGATTTGGTCGACACTTCACTGTGGGTCATGGGTAGGTTCAGGTTAAACTTAGTTTTAACTTTCTCACTGTAATTTATTATTACTGTTATTTATTATGATTATGGGGAAAGTGTCTCCCATAACTGACTGCGGCTGATGTGATGTGAACTAGGAACAGTTTTAGGCCCTGTCCACAAGACGACATGCCGTTATCTCCGCTTACTGGAAACTTTTTCAGCCTTCTGGTTGGCCAGCATTGCTTTACAATTGATTTTAAGACTGGCCAACTGTTGGCCAAACTAATGCAAAATAAAAGTTTTAAAAAGCCATGTACAGTAAACATACTGTATTTCCTTCACGGACTTGGAAAATATCTATAACAGCATTAACCTGATGTCTACGGTGTTCTTTTCCTGCAAGTTGTCATGAAATAATTTAGTCTCTTAGCCCAACTTTTTGCTATTGCAGTCAGATTATTGTATGTATATATTTAATCTCTGCTATCACGTAACCCTTGACATAACAGCTCCAATCACAGCATTCACTATTCCATTCACTGATTGATGACGTTAGTTAATGCCACTCAAAAATACTTAGTTCCTGCTGCTGGTGCAAAATAAGGGACAGAGGGAGAAATTGGTTCTCTGAGAACTACCCCGCTGGCTAGTTCCTAGAACTATGATGTGCGTATTATTTTTTTTTAGTTCAGACATGTTAATCTATACTGTACATGACTCTGTAGCGTTGTGGTACATCATATTCATTGAGTAGCAGTTTAGAGAAGAGAAATCAATCTACAGTACATGATTATTTTTTAGAAAAGTATATTTTAGATTTTGCGTTTGGTTTCTTGTTTATTTATAAAAAAAATACACAGTGAATTCTGGAAATTAGAACTCCAGAGTTTTTAACAGCCCTGTTTTGTTTATCCCACCAATGTTTATGTCACAGTCCCATGGACCATTAAACTGAATGTCCACCATCTGTGCATGGCAATAACATGCCTATAGAGCCATGGCTATATTGTGTTTGTACTATGAAAATATAGCGCTAAATAGGCATGTTTTATGGCATGGCTTGAACTCTCAAACACCTCCTGTCACCTAATGTTGTGTGACTGAAATGGAGGACAGGGAAGTCAGCCAAACCGAAGGGACACAGTTCCACCTACGCAGTTTGCACCTTTGTCGTGTTTCACAAATCATTGAACGCCGATCTCCGAACAGGTGTTTACCCGGGCAGAGCCCTCACCTGTTGTTCACGCCACACGTGATCGGTAACCGGATATAAATAACCAGGTCCGCCTCAAGATAAGCGCATGGGCCCTAATTAAACAGCGTACAGCAGTTAAACTGTGCTTATAGCAGGTATCAAGCTGCCAAAAACCTGGGAGATGGTCGCTAGATCCAAACACGCGAGGCTAGAAAAGCCGTGTGAGCGGAATGCTACTCTCCGACAGGCTAATTTATCATTGTCCTGTTGCCAGGGCAACTCGGAATCATGTGATCCCCGGGCAGTGTACCGGTGACTAGTAGAGAGCGACTCTGGTTTGAAGAGAGGCTTCCTGCGATGAGAAAGGCAAACTGATATTTCTTATAATAATCAAGTTTGGCGGCGTTGACAGAAAACGACAGTCGGAATCTCCTCTGTTTGTCTTTCTCTCTTTCGTGTTGTGATAGTTCCACAAAACACCCATGCCTCCCTCCTAATTCCGCTTATCGAAATGAGTCTGGAGTTGTTTGTTTGCTTCTGTGCGCGATTTGTTTGTCTGTCCGTGCGTGTGTGTTTGCCTGTCGGCTGCTGATGAATTTAAATGACGTTTGCCGCCGAGAAACACTTTCTCTTTGTGACACGCTGGCTGGCTGCCGCGTACATGCTCGCGGGCTCTGTGTCTAATGACGGAAGGGCCGCGGAGCAGCCAGGATTCCTGTGGATCCGCGGTGTAGGAGAGCACCCCTCCTCCTCCCGTTACCCCTGCTGACAGGCCCTGCGAGATGAGCTCAGCTCATTTGCAGGATTTACAGAATTTCTATTGCAGACAGGCGGCAGGAGTGGCAGCGCTCGGCCGGATTTCTCAGAAAGCAGCCTGCAGTTTTTTTTTTTGCTTTCCTGGCCTCTCCATCACTCCGGGCTCGCACGCGGTTAACGTCGCGTAGGTGGGTGTTTCTTCATCCGTGGGCGCTTGTGGTCTGGAGAAAGGATTAAACTGCCTTTGGACGACTTTTCAAATTCACTGGCTCATTAATTTGTTTACTAACGGTGTCTAACGGAGTATATATATATATATAGGTCATTTCCACCATAAATAATTGTGATAGAAAGTTACTTTTTTAAGTTCTTTGCCTTTTAATGCTAATTTCACAGCTTATGTATTGTAAATACATGCAATTACTTGACAGATATGCTGTAAAAATTCTAATTTGCTGCAGTTTCAATTAAAAATCTATATAGAAGATATTAAATTAAAAATCTGGAATTATATATATATATATGTGTGTGTGTGCGTGTATATATATATACAGCAATTTTAACAAACTTTTTTTATATATTTTATATATTATATTTGATGTGTACAATGTAAGTTATAATATATATATATAATATAAAATAAAACCTGGGTTTTTATTACATTTTTCAGAATCTTGCTCTTTATCAGCACTGTTGTCTTCTTGTTAACAAAACATAATAACTTATAATTAACATAATTGAAAAAGTGTTTTTTAAAAAATGTTGATTATTGCAATGCCAAACAGACATAACATAAAAAATTTATAAAGTATTTTACACAAGAAATATCTAAATTGTTTGTTTTTTCACTTTTATGTTTTGTTTTGTTCATTTCTATTGTATTTGTTTATTATATGTTCTTATTTTAACATAAATAAAAGGCCAAATTAATATACAAAATGTAAATAGACCTTCATATTACGATAGACCTGTTGAAACTTGAAACGTAAGCACACTAGTTTTTTTTTTCTGTCAAGTATTAGCAGGATCAGAACACAAAACAGCTAATGATTGTCTTGTTAAGGGGGAATATGCAGGAAAAGCGATGTGTGGTCTATTCGAAGAGGTGTCTCTGTTGAAGTTGAGTAAGTAAACACCTCCTCCTCCTCCTCTTCATCCTCAGTCCTCCAGCAGTGAGATCGCGGCTCTCTTTGCCCTCTAGTACAACATAAGTGGATTTTTCAACAGAGCCCAAAACAGCCTGTTTCCTCCTCTGTAGGTCTGTAATCCGGAGGGGTGTGGAAGAGCCTCAAAGAGCATTATTCATCTCTGTGTGCATAATGCTACGTAGGGAGGGATTTTATAAGGGCTTGCCCAGGGGAAACGTATAATGTGATGGTCCTGCTCTACTGGGGTAAATCTGGTCAAATCGGGGGAAAGCCTTATAAAATAAGCCTTTTAACACATTTCTCTATCCAAATGAATCCAGCATTAAACAGTTAATAATGCTGCACTAAACACTAAATAAATTAACTAACATCTTTATTTCTTAAACATTAATTCTGTTAAAAAAAACAAAAACAATGTTGGTCTTTTAGCAGGTCCATGGAACAGCTACACATTTTTTGTCATCCCACGCATTTGTAATTAGTCATGTATTTATAGCTTTTTTTCTTTAAGTTGTTTTTTCATGTAGATTAATTAAATGCCAAAATCGTTTTTGCACTGTTCCTCTGCATTCTCTGTTTTTAAAATACAGAGTGTGTGGGGGTTTTTGGGGGGGTGGGGGGTTTGGTCTCTGAAGCAAGTGTGCTGTGAAATATAATATGGAAAGTAGGTCATCTTTTTAGGCATTATTTAATTGGAGCAGCTTCTGTGCTTGAAGTTCACACCAGGGTCAAACTCTTGTTTTTTTTGTGGCAAGAGTTTTAGATTTTATTATATATATATATTTACATATCTACTTTTTTATTATGAAAAATAATAAAAGTACATGTTGCAAATACTGCAGCACAGTACTACAGCCAGTCTAGGGTCTGCTGTAGAGTGTGTTTTGTTCATTAGCCAGAATGCCTTATTACATATGTTTGTTTCCTCTGTTTAAGAGGCTGATCTCTCTCTCTAGTTCTTTCTGTTTCTCTCTCGATCTCTCACTCACTGTGGGGTGTAATTGGATGTTTTAATTGGGTTAGATTCTACAGCTGCAGTTCAAAGCTGCGGGTGTAATCTGGGTTTATGCTGGCCTGACATTAATCAGTTTTGCATGGGCATCCTGGGAGAATCCGGGCTCCTCCAATACACTGCCAGTGCTGAGATGCTCAGTGTAGCTATATTGGCTGCCCAAACCTGGACACGGAAAGAGGATTGAGAAATAGACAAAAAAAAATATACAAACAATCAGAGAAAAGAAAGGCCAGACAATAGAAACAGGAGAAGAAAAGCCATTCAGAGCTCCTTCAATTAGCAGATGGTTTATGAGGCAGCACTAGAGCATGATGAATTGGGCCACTGGAGTGGTTTGGATAGTACAGCATGTTTCACATTAGAGCTCAAGTAACTCTCTTCCTGTATTTGGACAGTGTAACCTGCTGTAAAACAATGGATATAACAGTGGTTGTACACTTCTCAAAAAAATAAAGGGAACAATGTAACTCCAAGTCAATCACACTTCTGTGAAATTAGGAAGCACTTATGAAGCATCACTGATTGACAATCAATTTTACATGTTGTTGTTAAAATGGAATAGACAACAGGTGGAAATTATAGGCAATTAGCAAGACACCCTCAATAAAGGAGTGGTACTGCAGGTGGTGACCACAGACCACTTCTCAGTTCCTTTGCTTTCTGGCTGATGTTTTGGTCACTTCTGAATGTTGGCTCTGCTTTCACTCTAGTGGTAGCATGAGACAGAGTCTACAATCCACACGAGTGGCTCAGGTAATGCAGCTCACCAGGAGACAGGCCAGTACATCAGGAGACATGGAGGAGGCCGTTGGAGGGCAACAACCCAGCAGCTGGACCGCTACCTCTGTCTTTGTGCAAGAAGGAACAGCACTGCCAGAGCCCTGCAAAATGACCTCCAGCAGGCCACAAATGTGCATGTGTCTGCTCAAACGATCAGAAACAGACTCCATGAGGGTGGTATGAGGGCCCTACCTCCACAGGTGGGGGTTGTAGGGCTGGGCGATTTAATTGTGGATTAATTCACGCACATTTTGCCAGTAAAGCTGGTTCTTTGAATAGCGGTCAATCTCAATCAGCTGTTTTTTAAAAAAAAGTTGATACACAGTGCCGTAGATCACTGATAAGCTACGCAATATCGTCTTCAGAATCAGAAGCGTATAATTTCCGATTTTGAATCGATGATTAAATCGCCCAGCCCTTGCCAGAGAACACCAAGATTGGCAAATTCGCCACTGGCGCCCTGTGCTCTTCACAGATGAAAGCAGGTTCACGCTGAGCACATGTGACAGACGTGACAGAGTCTGGAGACGCCGTAAAAACCGATCTGCTGCCTGCAACATCCTCCAGCATGACCGGCAGTGGGTCAGTAATAGTGTGGGGTGGCATTTCTTTGGAGGGCCGCACAGCCCTCATTCAGATCTACGTAGGATGTGTTATTTGAGTGTTCTCTTTATTTTTTTTATAAACAGTGTAGTTGTTCAAAAAATTGCACTTTCATTCTGGTTATGCTTAATGGATGCTGTTTTCTGTTGCCATTAATTTAAACGTTATTTTTATTTGTCAGTCCATTAAAATTATTTATTAATTTTAATTCTGTTTGTAAACATTTTTTAAATTACAAAAAAGTTATAAAGTATATATTTATTTATTAGCTTTTTTATGCTTTGTAACAACTGTAATTAACTTGCGATTTTGCTGAATTATTAAAAATTTTACAGTTGGCGTATTCTACATAGTTAATTTTTTCATTCATTTTAGTTTTACTTCATTCATTTGAATGTATATATTTTGTTATTTAATATTTAAAGTAATGCATGTATATAATGTATTTATTATGTAATGTATAATTTATTTATTTGTTTACATTTCTAATACATGTTTTTTTATTTATTTATTTGTTCATATTTATTTGTATTTTTATATATATTTGTAGTATAGCCAGGTCTTACTATACAAGGTTTCTATTTCGTAAATGTTTTTATCCATTTTGTGAATTGGAGCAGATGGAGATTTTCTGCTTTGAATAGTTTTTTAAAATAAATCTTCAGGGTCTTCATGACAATAACCCACACTATTAGTTTGTCTGACATTCTAAAAGACTTTCTTTTTTGGAGACTGATATCAGAGAATATGTTAATATTGTCCTTTTTTTAGCTGGCCGTTCCCTTTATCTCCGTTGAGGATGACCTTTGGTTAGTTCTCACCCTTTCATAAAACATAAAGCTAAAAAGAAATAGCAGCGGTTTTTGTACTATCTCACCCAGCCAAGTGGAAACCTCGGCCAATTAAGTGGCAGTGGGTGGGCAGCCGGTGGACTTTGATATTTCACTCTAGTCCGACAAATAGAGAAAAAAAAAGGGATAACCCAAAAAGAAACGTCCAAGCTGTTCAGTACTCAAGCCTCTTTCAAAGTCACAAAAGCAGAAAAGGAAAACGCAACTCCAGACCTAATATGCACAAATTGTCATCGGCGCTTGAGTGACAGTGGGCCTAATCACATTCAATGGAAATGAAGTCCAGGAAGCTTGTTGACGGGTCACAGGAAAAGGTTTCCTCGTTATCGGCGAGCAGAATCAGCATGCTAAATGCTAGCAGACAAGCTGTTTCCAAGCATTGTGGCAATAACAAGAGGCTCCACGCTGCCGGAATGAAATCGGAGTCTCTATGCGACACCAGGCCTGTAATTTGTAAGCTCCCTTTCACCTCAGTTAATTAAAAGCCATACAACAGAGAATGCCTGCACTTTACCGTAAAGCAGGTTGCTGGAATTAGATGAATAAGAGATGAGGGTTGACATACAGCCTCTTCAGTTTCACACAACACAAATAGCTTTGGGTTAGCTGTAATTATCTGCGGATGTGTCCATTAAGGTTGGGGATGAAGTTTTAATCTGATGTTATTATGCAGAAAGGATGGAACCATAATGCCTTGGCTGCTTGGGGTCTCAGCGCCGTGTCTCGAGAAGCCTTTGAGGTGCCTTGAGTCCCGCAGGTGTTTATCCTTGGAAGGAACTCAGGTGTGTGCTCAAAGCTAGATTCATTAGTGTAATACGTTTGTGTAGCACAAAATAAGTTACACAGATTTGATTTTGACCTCTCTGCATTTAAAGGCGTGAGGAATCGATATGGACGGCCAAGATCAGCTTTCATTTTCATTATGGAGCACTTTTGGGAGGCTACAGTCGATCAGCAAGGGAAATGACAGAGAAACCACAGAATGCAAACTTCTTTTGAAAGACAACAGGGTCAGTATAATTACTGTGCCACGGCTTTTTAATTATTTCGATAACGCTGAGCTCAACGTCTACACTTAATTATAAGGTAATTTGCACTACTTCGTAGCTTCTTTTTTAGCTACTTTACAGACAGCTTAACTTCAGAGCTATCACATTGGTAAATTATTGACTGATTTCAGGAATGTTTATTTAAAATTTGTTAGTTTAAAGCTTAGATGTCAGTTTGAGAGCTGGGAACTCGATCTTTGAGAAAGTTACGTATTGCAAAGTCGTTCTTGAAGTCTCTTTATAACTAATTTAATAGTCTCACATAAAGTAGCTAGATTAAATATTTAATCTATCCATCCATCCTACCTGGTGAACTTGGATAAATTCAGTTCTTAGTTCTTTGAAACTGCTTTTTGTTTTAGTGTGGTACTTTAAAAACACCAACCTTTTTTCGCCCTTTAGAATTTTTCATCCAGGCTTACAAACGTAAACATATCTCAAACTGTGCAGGGTTGTTAAAAAGGGCTGTCAAAAAGTATTTTACCAAATAATTGTGTGTGCCGTGCATTTTCTTTAAATGGCAGACTGTTAGCTTAGCAACATGCTAACATGGAACACTGTTGAAATTAACTGCAAGTAAAGTCAAGAGACATCAGATTTTCATTTAGCCTATACAGTTCATTTTGAAAGTTCCATGGAGTGCAACAATGACCTTCCACTTATTTAGCAGTTTTTTTATACCTGGGACGTCGGACAGGGGCTAATGAATCATTGGTAAGGTAGTTTTTCCACCAGAAATTGTGTAAAAAAGTATTTACACATAATAAATAATAAGAAGTCAAAATAATGTGATTTGATGGCTTCAACAAAAGCAATAATAAGCAACTTTGTGACTCACAGTGGGTCTGTCCTGAACTGTTTATAAGTTATCGGTTAATCAGTTCCCCTATGTAGAAAATAAATATGAATTTTTCACTTTCGGCACCTAACTGGTGGATTCTATGAAGCCTTGGAAGACAGCTGCCTATGTAGTCTTTGAAGAAGTTGAATAGGATTCGGAAGATTGCTGATAAAAATGTCTAAATATGAGAAGAATCTTTTAAAATCCCTCACTGTGTGATACTGTTAAATAAAATCAATACTGTCATGGCCTTAGTTGCAAAATGTTCTGTGGGTTTCTTTTATGATTTAAAAAAAAAAAAAAAGCATTCAATAATGGTTAATCATTTTCTGAACACTTATCTCTTTTAAAAGCACTGTAATTAAGTTTATCACAGCAGAAGGTGATTGTAAGCATAAATGTGGGCTATTTGCTGTTTTCAGAGCTTGACTGAAAACTTCCTCTGATCTTGAAATGAGCAGCATGAATGGAGAGACGTGATGACATTAAAAGAAGCCGACTGGCATATCAATTACTGGAAGATCCGGTGGCCATGCTGGACACCAGATATTAAATTGGGAAGCCCTGCCGTCAAAGAACATTGGAAAGAGACCTAGAAACAATTTGTATCAGCAAAGTGGCATAAATAGACAGCAGATAAGCCTGAAATACCAACACAGTCTCACTACCGATACGTAAAAGGTGACAAATTCGTACAACCTTTGTACGACTTGTCTAAACCCCAGTGACGGGTAGGTTTAGGGGCCGTTTTAGGTGTAGGTCTTTCATGCAAATTCATACGAATTGGCAGCTCGTAAAATGCGTACGATATAGGTGAGGTCATATGAATTTATACGAATTAGCTTCCTCGTAAAATATGTATGAATTGCCGTGAGATCGGGCTCGATACAAATAAAACGGCATCCTCATGATCGGAAGTCACGCAAGTTCCCATCTGGTCTCATGGTGCACGAAATATGTACCAACAACTACATATCTCTGTAGTTTCCAAATAAATTTTTCATTCCTTTTCACACAAATTTACAGAGTTTCAAAGCACACTTTTTGCACATATACTTGAAGTACATTATGTTATGACTTCAAAAAATATTAATATGCTGGGATATTTGAAAACTGATGCTTTTGAGCGTTATCATCACACATATCCAGCTTCACATCTATGGGTTTTCATAGATAGGTAGATAGATAGTAAGGTTTGTTTGGTGGCTCGAGGAATACAAAGATGTTCTTGAGAGGTGAAGAGCTCTTTTTAAAAAAAACAAAAAACAAATCTGTATAAAAGGAAGTTGAAAGACATCAACAAATTCGTTTTTATATCAGTTTTGCATTTGTTAACACTATCAGGTAGGTTTAGTGTTAGATTTGGTGTAGGGCATATTTCCAACATTATAGAGCGGTCACTTTTAGCAACAGTCCACAGATATTGAAATTCTGAACCGCCACAATGCATACCAATATTAACCTAATAAAAATGTGCCAGGGGCCACATATTAAACCTGTGTTTTAGCACCACCCAGTGGACATTGCTCTTTGAAACTGGCGAAACGTGCACAGAGGTACATATTTTCATGAGCAACAGAGCATTTACCAAACACAAGTAGAAACACCTCAGACAGAAAGGAATCTGAAAGTTACATGTGTGTCGCAGTGCAGAAAAAAAGACCAGCTGGCAAGGACTCAGACACTTCCAGTTTGATTTCCCGTTTTCTCCAGTGTCACCTCCATATTTCTGTCTCAATCTTTTTGTCTCTATCTCATTTGTTTTTATATAGGCCGAACGCAGAGGAGAGTGATGTATTAATATCGAAGGATAGGTACATTCATCTCCATGAAGAATATAGTGAGGGTAATAAATTATCGTCAGCGTCCTGACTGACTTATTCTGACAGCGATTCTATTCAGCAAAACCGGATGCAACGCATCAGTCACCGCCCCAGGTATATTATAATAAGAGAGATCCAATACATCTGTGGCTATATAGGCTAGATAGGTATTGACAGTGCTTTGCCCTAGGGCTGACCAGCATAATTATTCCGCACAGTCTGACCGTGACATCCCACGTTATGGGAATAAGCATTTTTATTATGACAGTAATACAGATCTCATTTCCGTTTGAAGCTGAAATATAAAAGTGGCCCCGGTTGCATCATCAGTGTTGAATTTGCGACGCTTCAGCTGTGAGATGCCGCGAAGGACGATATGGCAGAACGGCTAGCGTGATGTCTGCTCCCATTAGGGCTTATTTTTGCTTTTGTGAAAGGGAGAATTTTTTAAAAGGGTGAATTTAGAACCTGCCAATTTATGTTTTTTCCTGTGTTGAAAGGTCAATTTCAAATGGACGGCTGCAAAATAAAGGCTTCTCTGTCAGTGGAATCTGTTTCGCACAGACACAAGGAGTGAGACTAAATGGGGTTTTATTTAAATACACTGCCGTCACTTGACATTCTGGCTCTTCTCTCAGTCAGAGACTTCAATGTTATTAAACTCTTCAGCGGGTCTTTGTCGCTTTGGTCTCCTGTGGTACAAGGCCTGCTAATTTCAGACAAATAAACCTCTGAATATCATGCTCGTTAAGGGGGGTTGGGTTCTTTCTAGGCAAATTAGTCTATTGTTAAAGATTTTTGAGGACTGGCCAGTGTGACATTGAAAGTTGCTGATAATTTGTAAAGAATAGATTTGAAGCACATGTGAATTTCATTCCATGACATACAACGTGGCCAATCATGTTGAATCTAACAAATGATGTTAGATCTCTTTTTCTTTTCAAGCTATTTTTGCAGTGTGCACCGGTGTCTGAGCAACCACAGGTGTAAAAACAAGGTCATCATATTCATCTATTTGCATGGAACAGTGATGTGCCTACACCACATGCATACTTTTATATACTGTAGAATGAAATGTATAATTTATTAAATGTATAATTAATACAGAGTACGTTTTTTTTAACTTGTGCATAAGGAAGCATATGAAATTGTGTTTTAAACGAAAAAAAAAAAATCTTACTGACAAATGGGCAAAAACCGGGTTAGTGGCAAATATATAATATATATATATATATATATATATATATATATATATAATATTGCAACTAATTAGTATTTGGGGTGTGTATATATATATATATATATATACAGACACACACACATTACTTTCCATTACAGGAATGCATTTTATAATATATTAAATATAGATTTTTAAAAATTATTTTAACATTATTTACACTATTATAGCTTTTACTGTATTCCCAAATAAATGCAGCCTTGGTAATCATAAGATACTTTTATTCAAATATAATTAAAAAATTTCCGATCGTACAATACTGAAAATTATTTAAAAACATAACATAAAAGCATTTGAGTGTGCTATTTCTATGATCTACACTGTTAGCAGTTTACCCTAAGTAGCTCACTAGCTAGTGGCAAACCAGTCTGAGAGTAATAATAAAAACAAATGCTGTGTTATTCTGCATATAGTCAAATCCTTCTGATAACAGGCTTCTCTCTCATTGCATATGTCTCTTTCTCCAATCCCTCTTGGCTTAGTCTTGGCAATGTAGCTTAAAGAAATGTTGAAAGGAAATGTCCGGGTCTGCTGGCCCAGAAAAAAAAGAGGTCATCTGCTTTTTTATACATAAATGAATAGCTTGTCTCAGCTCGTATGTCTGTAGTTAAAGAAGGTATCTGCCTGCTCGGATATATTTGCCCATTCAATTGACTTTTCAAGTTGACTTTCATTTTCTAGAGAACACACATCATCTGACCGCTGATGAGCAGCTATGGCCAAACACAGTTCATTCCTCAGACTCCGACCTGCAAAATGGAGGGCAGTGAGGAGGTGATTTTTTTTCTTTTTCTTCTCTGTGTGTCCTGGTAAAGTGTCAGAGATGATGAATGCTTTGAGGCCTCTCGGCGGGAGATTCCACTTTTGCAGTAATTGTCATGCAGTAGCTTGGAGCTACGGCTGCTAATGCAGTAACCAGTCTCAACTCAGCACCGAGCCTGTCTCTCATTCTAACCCCTGACACACGATCTGCAGACCAGGATGATCGCTAGTCTCATTTATTTTCAGACTTTAGTTGTTCTTTTTTCCCTCCCCCATTCTCCTTCTCTTCATCTTTCTTCCCTCGTGTTTGTCTCTGTGAATTGTCAGCTTACATGTAATCAACATCACCTAAAAAATATTTTCTGTGAAACACAAAAATAACTTTTTTGGTTTTCTTTATGTCTGGCTAAATGATATTATTTCCTTTTCTTCTCTTTTTTTGTTGCAAATTTTCAATGGGGAATTTGAATTACAGTAACGAAAGTTATAAAGTGTCTGTTTACATAGACCTGGATTCTAATTGATTAGTGAAGTAATAGATATATTATACTATGATGCATTAATCTTAGATTACAGATCATGGACTATCCCCCAGTTTCACAGACAAGGCTTAAGCTAGTCCCAGACTAAATTGCATGTTTGAGCTGTCTCAGATGAA
>JAUMHR010000060.1:14380872-14393780 GCA_032361145.1 Enteromius fasciolatus | reverse complement strand
CTATAATTTTTATGGTCAGCAAATCTGTTAAATTAATCAAAATAAATATACATTTTTCATACAGTGCAATATAGTGCCATGATATGTAAATATAATTTTAAATAAGTTGTTGTATTCATCTTTTAGATGAACTATCATTTTGATTTATTGTAGTTTTAGTTTTTTTTTATTTTATTTTTAGTTTAAGCGAAACAATAATTAATAAATAATAATTTTCGGTTTATTGTCTTGACCAGAATTTTGATGTCAGGGCAGTATTTATTTATTTATTGTACTTTTGCATTGCATCTCAGTTTTTCAGCATCTGACGCAATGAGCATTGTTTTTGTTTTTAAATATTGTCACGTTATAAAACAGTTCAGCACAAAAACACAAGACCTCTGCATTCTGTAAGGGACCCCTATCTATTTTTTGAATAAAGCGTGGTTAGTTGAGGCTCATTGCTTGTATCTGTGGATGCACTTTACATACGGGTCAGGGGGCATGATTAATTATGTTCATTTTTTATCACGTTATTTTATTATAATTAATCGCACTAAATAATTAAGTTGACAGCCCTAAACTTTCTATCTGGCAGGCTTATTGTAGCATTATGAATTACTCATGACAGCTGTTTGTGATATCTGTGTGTCTAGAGGTGAGAGCGAGAGAAGAGAAACCATCTTTAATTTATGACAGGTCTTCCACTCCCCCTACAGCCCTCTCAAGCCGTATGTTAGGACTCACTCCCTTCTCTAATGCTCCTATCTTTAGCATTTGCAGCTCTCGCTATATCTGTTTAACTGATTCCTGAGACTGAAATGGATGGAGGGAAAAAATAACAAGAGCGGAGTTGCATTTCTCCATTTTTGCTTTTATCTAAAAAGCCCTCCATGCATGCGTCCATGGGACCTTGTGTCATCATTTATGTAAACGGCTTCTCGCAAACGATGCTGAGAGTGCACTGATAGGCTGAAGAAGAGGAAGAGAGCGAGACCTACACCAAGAGCTTCCACAGTATTTCAGAGGCAGTTGCTGTAAATCGTGTTTTCTATGCCGATACTTTTAGATTGCGCCTTTAATATTCGCAAAACATATCCTATTTACTTTATTAATACACATTCTTATTCTGCATTTGCTTTTATTTATTTTTTTAAATAGCTTTAATGTATTGTTTAAAACACACACACAGGTCTTCATACCGACTCACCTTTAATTCATGTGAAATGACTTCTGTGCAAATTCCCTAAAGAGATCTCTCCAGTTGGAGAATAGCTTCCTCTTTACAATTCTACCCATGTTTCAAGAGGTTTTTGTGTAATGCCTGTCTTTGCTCCTTCACGTATATTCTTTCTCAGTCGCACAATATCACACTGGCTTAATTATCTGTGGTTTAAGCTTGCTAATATAATTTCTCATAATATAGCATAATTCTCTGGGATCAATGAGGTAGAACTAATCTGGATTTGATCAAGAATGTGGATTTGTGTGCTTGGGGAAAAGAATAGTTTATGCATTTGATGTATCACTTTTTCTCTCTCTATCCAAATCTCGAAGGACTAAACACAGACTGGCTTATTTAACTCTTGACAATTTTACCACCGTTTGTATGTATTTGTGCAGTTTCTTTTGTATGGTGTTAATAGACAGATGCACCGCAACAATAAAAAAAACATTCAAAAGTTACAGCAATCTGTGATGTCGTCTCTAATGCATTGCAATCTAATTTGTCATAATTGAGATTGAGGTTTTTCTTTCTGAAGGAAGTCTTTATTTTCAGAAAAATAGTTTTGTCCGAGAGAATGGCAGGTTCTGGTCGTGACCCTCGTAGGAGTGCTGAGCATTTCCTGCGATGAATGCAGCTAGTCGAGAAATGTGCATCAAATCAGGGTCATTCAGAGGAGTGTGGGTTTTCTCCCCCCACCACTTTTTTTTCCTTTTCTATTCTCACCCTGAAAAAAGCACGCTAAAAACAGAACATGCTCTATACTGTAGGTTTGATTGCTCCTTTGCTCTGGTAAAAACATATTTCTTTGATTTTCAAAAGTACAGAGAATTACAAAAAGAAAGATCGAAAGCAGCATTTTTGGGTTGTTCCTGAAGCATTATGCTTTACTATATTGTAATGGCATTACTCCTTGTGCTAGGATTCTTCTATAAATCGTTTTAAATCAGTTAACCTGTTTAGAAGAAGAAATTCACTAATTATTGTTAGTACGAACAACCATTGGTGTTAGAGCCCGACCGATAAAGGATTTTTAAAGGCCGTTACAGATACAAATACTTGTTGGTTTTAAAATCCGATATTCCGATATGTTGGCCGATATTTTTTATATTTTTTTACATTTCAGAAACGCGCAACAAAAACATTAACAGATTTCCCTAACATTAGTTATTTGTAGTTATTAATGAGTTTTAACTAACATAATATGAAAATGCATTTTATAAAGAAACTTGTTTCTTTTATTGTCACAACAGAACAGAGGAACATCAAAATATATTAACGTTCTGATAAATAAAATGTATAAAAATAGAATCTTTAGATATGAAACTTTAAAGTCCTTTGAACAAAAACACAATAACAACAACAACTACCTCAAAGTTACCAGTAAGGGTGTTTCGTCCGTTTTTATTTTATTTTTGGAATATTCATTTATCGGCCATTATAAATGCCGATACCGATATATCAGCCGATGTTATCGGCCTGCCGATAAATCGGTCGGGCTCTAATTGGTGTCACTGATGGGGTTGAGCGGTAACCTAAAATGTACTGTAATCTCCTTGCTGAATTATAAATCTAAATGAATGAGTATTTTCGTGATCCAAAACAAGTGATGTGCAATAGGCATGTCAACGGACCTCAGGCATGTCATTTTTTTTTTAGAAGAGTAACTGCAAGAAGATTATTTAAAAATGAATACAGTAACCTGCTGTTCAACTCACTGAAGTTAAATAACATACTGTATTTTCCTGTATGTACTGTAAGCAAGGTCTCTTGTGTAGTCGAAGTAGATGATTGTGTTGATGAGCATTTTAAGACATCTGGTGTTGTTATCCATAGGTCAGAAGGACATCCAACGCTGAATGACAACACTTGAGGCTTTGCAGGATGAAGCCGTTAATGTAGAAGTTAGTGGGGAGGAGATGGTCGAAGGGGAATGAATGCCCTCTTAGTTTTGTGGAATGAAGCACAATACTCGCTCAAATCAATAAATCATGCTGTAGTAGTAATTAAGAGGATGAATCTGCCCTCGAGGGGCTCACAGACAGTATGGAGTCCATTTTGAAGCCTCTCTTTCCAGTCCCACTATAGACTCGAGCAAAAAGCAGTTGCTAAGAAACAGTAAGTGTGGTAGGAGATATTAGTTCTGTCTTTATTTTTCTTTCTTTTCTTTTTACTTTCTTTCTTCAAGTTCCTGTAAAAGCATTATCGACAAAAAATCAATGACCGGCATCAGAGCTGGTATTTTGAGCTGTTTTTCTGAGTGTTGGCGATTTCTCAAGTAGCTATTTAATTTTAGAGGATTTTAGGAGAAGTTTTACCAATGATGGGATGGGAACATATATATATATGGCTATTTGTTCCATATTATGGGTTTTTAGTCCCACCTTCCAGTTAAAATAGCCATCGCTTGGTGTATATATTGCTATATTTGATGACAGTGTATAAGAAACAGCTGCTTCTTAAAGGGATAGTTTGCTCATAAATTAAAATTGTGTTTACTGTTCAAAACCTGTAAGACCTTCATTCATATTCGGACGGATAAAAATATTTTTGATGAAATCTGAGCGCTTTTGACAGTAATGTAATTACCACATTCGAGGCCCAGAAAGAGTTCCGTGTCAGTCGATGCACAATCAAAAGAGTACCATTACACATAAATAAATCAAATAAAACTTCAACTCTTCATGTTTAATTCAAATATTTGTGAAATGCGCTACTAATTTCTGAGTGAAAATGGTTTCCAAGTACAGTACATCCTAGACCGATATTTTTTCAGTGTAATGTTGAGTATCGTTACAGAAGGAGACATTTTAGGGTAAATGTCATGTTGAGTACAGTATGTCTTTGGGGGTCTTACTGTAAGTTATCAAAGTCAGTAGATACTGTATATATGTCTTTGCCTGTTATGCAATTGTTGGTTGGTAGTGGACCCGTGCGTATAACTCAAAATTTTATGCATTTTGTCTTTTTAAATAAAAGTAAAATATAGGCCAAGACTGCACCGCTTTATACATTTGGATGATGAGAACCAGTGAGCTTAAGGGGTCGCTTTTGCGTTTAACCCGGCACAGGTTTATTTGACCATATTTTCGTTTGACTGTGTCGGAGAGAGGGAGAGCTCTGACAAACCGTTATTGTATAGTGCACCGTATTTGCTTTCTTTACCTCTAGTCTCGTCTAGATTTACAGAAGGAGAAAAAGCAAGAAAGCAAGCAGCAATACACGACAAGCCTCCTTATAGATGTAGCAAGGTGCTTTTAGTGTCAGCTCTCCCAGATAAGACAGAGTGCCAGAGTGTGTTTGCTGCTGGAGTGTCAGGCCACTGGCTGAAGCTCAGCTTCCTTTGAGTGTCATTCTTAATCCTGAACTGAGCCGAGCACCCACCGGGCCGAAATGGCGGTCTGATTGGGCAGAGGCAGCTCACCCGTGAGAGAGAAAATCTCTCTCTCTCTTTTTTTCTCGCTCGCTTTCCCAGCTGCAGACTGAACACAGGCTCCTGGATTTGGGTCACAGAATATCAGCGTTAGCCAGAAAGAGGAGAAAAGGAAAACATTAATCAATGATTTAATGGTAATCTGGGGTTCAGGTTGTTTGAGGATAGCTGTCTGTCTAGATGGGGGAAAAAAGGGAGAGACAGAGACAGTGGGATGATTACATACAGTTGGTATATTCCACCGGAAAAGGCTGACTGTCGACCTCAGGAGGTCAAACTAAATATAGAATTGGTTTTCTGTAAATGTATTAAATAAGTTATATTTGTCTTACATTTAAAAATATTTGTGTTGCTGTCTCACTTGGTTTAAAAAAAAAAAAAAGAGTGTGACGATGAGCAGTTATTGAATACAAGCTTTTGTTAGACGCACAGGTGCATTCACACAGGAACACATTTCTGGAGGTTTTTAATTGTTGCTTCATTTGTACCTTTCAGTTTGGATTCTATTGTGTAGCATGTAGTTGATTTGGAGC
This sequence comes from Enteromius fasciolatus, assembly GCA_032361145.1. Lineage (NCBI taxonomy): Eukaryota > Metazoa > Chordata > Actinopteri > Cypriniformes > Cyprinidae > Enteromius > Enteromius fasciolatus. Next base: position 14,388,610 of record JAUMHR010000060.1, on the reverse strand, counting down.
GCAAAATTTCCCCTGTGTGTACATCCCAAGATAAATTTAAGGTAAAGCGTATGAATATTAATTGGGTCAGGTGTTGCCTGCAGTTACATAATAAATATTCATAAACCATACTTTCATAATAGGAGTTGATTAGTTCACAATTAACAAGTCTTCCTTTCAGCCAATAAGTTGCTGGGCAAACTTAATTAATATTCATGAGCAAAGTAGAAATCTCAGTATACAGTATTGGTAGTTATGACTTATAATGTAAACAATATATACAAAATAACTATATATATATGTATATATATATATGTTTTCAACATTGATAATTAATCAGCGTAATGAAATTATTTCTCAAGAATCATGTGACATTAGTGGCTGGTGAAAATTCGGCTTTTTTACCAGCAAAATAAACAATATTTGTAGGTATATTAAAATAGAAAACTGTTATTTTAAATTTTAATAATATTTCACAAATTAATGTTTAAGCAAACAAATGCAGCCATAATGAGTTGAAGAGATTATACATTTTATAAAAAAAAAATATAAAATAGGAGTATATTGTTATTAATAATATATGATAAAATATAAATATTGAGATGCTTAATAGGAGTATATTGTTATTAATAATATGTATTTTTAAAACATATATTTTATATGCAAAAAAGTCATATTAACTCAAAAACATTTTTTTTTTTACATTTTTTATGTTTTTTAAGCTACATTTAAGTTTTTTTTAATGCTGATTAAATATTAAGCATGATTAATAATTAATACAAATTATGATACAGCTATTAAGTTTGATATTGTTGTTTAGTGTTATCTCTCAGGTTATCAAATAAATTATATTAAAAATTAGTAAAAAAAAAACAATTCTGTCATATCCAACATCAAGTATTTAACATGTTTGTAAATTATGCAATTTTTTATTTAGTACCTGCTGCTGCCATAGGTATATATTGTGACATCACCAAGGAGTGCTATTAATCAAATCTGTTATCGTAGAGCCCTTCTAGTAACTTATTATAGAGCATAACTCTGCTGTGTCTCCTTCACCTGTCTTTACTTCTCATCCTAAACTGCCATTAATGGACTCGGTGAGCAGTGACTTCTTGTCATTGGTCTCTTGACACAATCATTATAGCCTGCAAGCGATGCTGTGAATAGCACGGTATGATACCAGTCATTAGATGTTGATGTCGTGAGAAATTGCCCTCAACTTTTTCTTTGTTACACATCAAAGTCTTGTGCAGCATTGCAATAGCCGACACGGCAAATGTATATCAGTGCTAAACAGGACGAAGTCAGGTTTGCTCGAGCATAAGCACACGTGTGTTAATACCCAAACCCCTGCCAATGACATATTAGATAGGTTGTTTGTGGCGCTGCGAGGGGGAACATATTTGCCTAGCATGTGATTTGATTAATCTTCCTCGTAGATGCCGAGCCCAAATATGTGTACTGGTGTCGTCGCCTTTTAAAATGGAAAATTACAGAAACAACTCCCAGCTGTTAAACTGTGAAATGGGTTTATCTAGTAACTTATTCATGCACATTTGCATTCCTTCTCTCTCGAAATTAATTTCTCGCAGCAAATAAAGGCAATTAAAGCAGGAGTGTTTAGGAAATACGAGGGCTTTTCCTTTATTGGGCATAGTTCGCGTGAGTCGTTTCCTCTTGCGAGAAGAGATAAGCAGGGCTTTTCATTTTTTGCTGTCGTTATACAATAGGGTCCTGGAGGTGGCGTTTCAAGAAGAGCTCTGCCTGACAGCCGTGCACGCACTCTCACACACGAGCCCAAAACGACAACGTGTTGCAGACGTGGTGCGATGGTAGAGGCTACGGGGGATAATCAACCCGGCTGGGTGATTAAACATGGCGTCACTCCCCTGTGAAAGATGTGGCCCAGTGGCAGATGTCTGGCCCTTTGCCAGGGCACGCGAGGTTGGATGGCATCGTTAACACGTGCCAGGCTAAAAATAGTCCTGTTAGGCCCGTGTGTTCATCACCGAAATGACATCTCTGTGACTGGGAATATCACTCATTTCCTGAGAGCGGATCATCTGCGCTGCGTTTAAAGCAGAGAATTATTCTGACTCCGTGAGTTTGATCTGTTCTGATATGGCTTTGGTTCTGGACATTTTGTTTTTGGTCATTGGTGTTGCTTTTCACATTTGAATCATTTATGTAATTACAGGACCGCGCATCGCTGTAGTTCCTTTTCTTGCTCCTTGTTTCCTAGGGAACTGTTTCTAAGGTTACAAGTTTACTTTTTTCTTCCTCTTAACTTGCTATAAGGGGATGTTCCTCAATTGATTCGATTGCTGTTTAAATGCAAACACTTGAAGGCGACACATCTGGACAGACAAGAATAGTTTTCATGACTTGATTAAATTGAGTTTAAAATGACCAAACATTGTTTTTTTAGAGGCTCTATTTGCGTAGGCCTTGGAAATGTAGGTAGAAACTCTCTTTTTTGATACGGTCATGGATAGACGGAAGAAATTTTTTTTTCCCGTTCACTGCCTTCTTCACCATATTGAAGCCTCTCAGAAATGTTTGCACTTTAAAATATGATCCTGATATCTCTCAACATTTAAGATCAGAGACAAAAGGAATACCGAAGAGGTAAAACATGAACGTTTGACAGGCACAGGCAGGGATTCTATCAAGGGATATTCCGCCCAGCAGTAAAAACCAAGAGAATAAAGTCATTGTTGGTGCGCTCAGTAAGTCCTACGTTTGGAGTGAAGTTAACCAAAAAAAAAAAAAAAAAAGAAAGATTGCTGATTGAAGTCATCTGATGAGATTAGAGCTTGGCTGAATGGTCATCACAGGGGATAGCGGATGCCGCCCACGCAATTTCTCTTTCATTTTTTAACGAGGCGGCGTTCTGTAGTGCGGCAAATGAGGCTTCATTCATACCAGATTGACCTTTTGCCATGTTGTGGCAGCGAAATTGAAAAGACTTTAAGATTCATTTAACCCAAGGCTATTTATTTTTTATTGCGCACTCCTTTCTCACACTTCTTTGATTTTTATCTGTTGTTAGACTGCCGTCGCTGCTCAGAAAGATCTAGTTCTTCCACCACAAACGACTCTGACAAGGCTTCGTAATTAGCTGCACGGCACATTCTATGTATGGTCCGACACGCCGGCTTATTTTCAGAGTGTTACACGTCTTATGCGAGTCGAAACGTGCTGACTAGCGTTTCTGAGTAGTGACCAGGGACTTTGTTGTGTTTCAGGTTAACTGAGCAGTATTTTGACGATCAGCCAAAGAACTACAGAGTCCCTCCTGGGGCTTCTTGCTTTTAGGGGAAATGGTGAATGATGCCTTGTTGTTGCTTTTTCCCAGAGGTCATTGCTAGATGTCATTCTCGGTGGTTGGATATGAAAAGCAGCACATTGTTATTTTAATCATATTTTTTCCTCAGATGTTTCCTGTTTCGAAAGCCTCCCTCATCTCCTGCCGCAGCCCCGAGCTCCACAACACAAAGGCAATTTGTTCATATTTATTCCGACCTAGACGTCAAATTTTCCCTGCAAAGGGACTTAATTGAATGAACTTTCATAAAAGAAAGCCATTACTATATCTGAGTCTGGAGATGTCCATATAAATTTGTAAAGGCTTAATTTTGTATTAGCAGTCAAGGCGGCTTTCACCCACACAAATGCTAATTTTAATGGTCGAGCTCCGTTTAAATGTCTGTGAATGTGTTCCGGTACAATCGCTTCTCTTCCAAATCACAATCACACATATTGCCATCTTCTCCCTGGCTGTATTTCAGCTGTATGGCGGTCCCAGGCTGCCACACTTCAAATGAAAAACAAAGCAGTGTGTTCATGATTTATAATGGCTGCTTTCCCTCTTCATCACCAGCATTCATTTGAATTCACTGGAAATTCTATTAGTCTGCTAGAAAAAAAATAAAGGAGGGGGGTTGTCTTGAAAGACATCTCGTGGATTGAGGATCTGCACATTTTTAATAGGTCCAAAAAGCATTAGGAGACTAATTTCATTAACATTGTCAGTCCATAATCACCCCGTCGATAGATAAAGGACCAAGCCAATCTGCCTTTGCTAATCTGGCTCAGAAATAATGAGCAGGTGATGAGGACGATCTGCTGTACGCTGGAAGGAATGTTGAAAGAGCCACTTTGGTGGACAATACGTTATGGAGTCTTGTAGAAAATAGCATGCTGTCACCTTATCCTGCTAATTGTATTGAGGAACATACGGTAAATCCTGTAAATGGATTCAAGAGAGAATACATGTTATTCTAAAGAGACCATTCACATGGAAGAATAGGTTTAAGCTGGTTTGTTCCTCTTATGCCGAGTTTAGACTGCACAATTTTCAAAGTAGTCGCGTCACAGATCTTTTCACACTTCGTGACTATCTGGGGTAGCATTAAATTGCTTCTGTGTTCGCATTGCACAATGACGGGCGACAGGGAGTTTCGCATTGCATGACTTTTCTCGCTGCCAAACACGCGCGAGAAGTGGCATGGAAACAACGCGAGGTCACGTGTGCAAGATCGTAGTTCTCACGTGAGAGTGGGATTATTATTAAAAATGGTCGCAAGCAAAAGAAGCTTGCCGTACAAATTGCATGTGCGCTAATTTGCAGGGAAAAGAAGAAAGAAAAGAAGATTATGGAGGTTGATATATCGTCTATACCTTTGTAACTCCTCCCCCAACTTCTCGCTGCCTTGGGTGTTGCTCTCTCATTGGCTGTAGGTAATCACACAGCATGTTTGTGACTCGCCGACACAAGTAGCATGCCACGGATGTCGATGACTCGTGTGCGATTCTCTCAGATGGCGTCTTTGATAGTTCACACTATGTGATTGTCACTCACGTAAACGAGCACCGATTTGTTTCTGATTTCCGGCATTTGTCTGCGATTTCTCAAAACTTGTCTGCAAGTCAAAATCGTGCGGTCTGAACTCGCCATTAGCTGGTCCGACATGTTTTTTTAGGCCAACCCAGATGTTAGCATCACCCCGGTTTTATAGTCTAAATCCCAGAAGGATTTGTTTTTTCCATTGGGGATTGGAGATCTGTGAGCCACACTGTGGTCATGATAGTCTTCACATTTTTAATTCCTTTTAAAATTTAAATATAAATGCTGGAAGTAAAAAGGCTTATGTAGGATATTAGGAAAGTGCATGACTCAAGACCCGTTCACACTAAGAATGATAACTAATATATTCAGATTATATCATCTGTTTATTCTAAGCTCATACTCGCCTACCTCTTTGAATGATTAAGCTTGTTAACGCAGGACGGATTGTAATCGGCTGCCAGAATTTCTTATTGTTCATCAGCTGAAAAACAAAAAGTTCTGAAAGTGATTCCAATGATATTGTTTGTCTATGAGTTTATTGTTATAGTTGTGAGGTGGACTCTGCTTTTCTTTATTACCGAGAATGATTTTTACTGTATTTTTATCATATCTTTATAGCTGTCATTATTGGTGTGAACAGGCCTTTGATGCTTAATAGTGGTGATGTTTACAGTCTTTTCGTCTCCTTAAAAGTCGTAGTCAAAATAGTTTGCAAGAGACAGTTATAAAGTGAGGCTGCAAAGGCCGTCTAGTAACTAAATGAGTTTAGCTGTTCGGCGACTTTTAATGTCCCAGACAATCTCTGTACTCCCATTTAAGCCACTTGTTAGCAATTCTTTTTCAAGATAAGTACAAGCTTTAAAAAAAACGTGGGAATTGTACTGATGGGTTTTATGGTGTATAATAAAACATTAATATTGTGCTTGTGTTAACCACCCCATTCAAAAACTAGCAGGTTTTATCTGATCTTCCAGGCTGGTCTTAGTGGAGACCAGCATTTTTTCTCCCAGAAGGAAAACCTTTGGGACAATGGAAATTCAAATATTTTCCTGGGCTTTGCCTATAAAAATGTGTCTTTTTTAGGGCCATTATAGCTAATCGGGCTGGAAAACCAATATAAACTGATCAGCAAACTAGCTTAGGCTGTTTTTCCCCCAAGAGGGATCTTACGGGTAGTACAGCATTATTACCATGACAACTCACAAAAGATTTTAGCATGGTAATGGATATGACAGTGTTAATAGTCTTGGCCGAATAGATCTGCTACTCTGCTGAATTGTTGCTGCTGTTGGTTATTGCTAGTTGTACATTATTGCTGCTGCTGCAAAGCAAGTACAGAAACTTACTACTGCCAGTACATGCATTGATACATGCTGTGAGAATTTAAGACATACTGCTGCCGCACAAATATCATATATTTTTTAACCTGTAGCAGGGGAGGTTTTCAACACTGTTACTTAATCACCCTTTGCCATCTAGACTTTCATTGCCCCTTATTTAGGAAAAAATGTATGACATTACAAAATTCTGTTTTTAGACAAATTCTAATGCATACAACGTGAAGCCTTTAGAATTTGTAATTTGTGTAGTGAACTTCGTTAGCACAGTATGTGAATGTTAGCCAATTAAAGATCATTTGCATTAGTCAGGTACAGTACAACAGTCTCATAACAGTATCATAAGCTTACATTATGATATTCTGTGCTCTTGAGCGATGCTGTAGGAGGACTTTGTGGTTAAAAAGCAGCCTGTAGCCATCTAAATAGAGTTAGTTCTGTTATTTCTTCTCATTTTGTAGCTTAATGAAGGGACGTTAGTGGGGAAACGAAAGGAATAAAAAAAGACAGTTGATCAGCGGTGGCTTAATCACAGCGATTCACCTCTATCAGCTCTCAAGGTGCCATTAAATAAGTCACCCATTTACTTTTAATTATTATGTAATCAGCCACGCCTGACGTGCGAGAAGCTTTAATTAAGTTATTAATTAGTTGAGTAATGTGATTTTTCTCTGGTACAGAAACCCAAGTCACCCGCTCATTTCATAAATGAAGGTGTAATTAACATGTTAGCCAGGAGATACTTTTACACGGATGCTTGGGAGATGGAGCGACCGCTGCTAAACTGGCAGAGAAATACACCACATGTGGCACATTAGCCCGAACAGTGGTGACTGAACAGCACATTTCAATGTAAATATCAAACTATTTAATTGCAAATATTATGCGCCAGGATTCAGGGTGATATGTCAGCTTTTGTGCTTGTGTGTGTGAAGTGTGCGTGCTGTGGTACGGCACATAATTGGTGCTTGTACTGATTTACTGTGGGGTTTGAGTGCTGGATGGTGGCTGAAATTGTTTTAAAGTTCAAGAGGTTTGTTGTTATTTGTAACCACTATATTGCTAATGAATGCATAGTAAGTACTCCTCGTGGACTTAACACAACAACATGAACAACTTTAAACAAAGAGAGTGCATACTTAAAGTATACATTATAACTAAAAAGCTCAGACAGACCTGGACCAAAATCAAACAAACAAACCAATAATAATAAAAAAAAAATACTATGACTAAGCATGCATTTAAAGTGTACATGTGCATTAGTGCTGTCAAATGATTATCGCAATAATTAATGTGATTAATCGTGACAATTGTTGCATAGTATATGCTCTGTGTATATGTATTATGTGTACATACAGTTGCTCTTGCAGATGTGAAAAATCCTAACAAAATAGGAGAAATTATGCAAAATGCATGTTATATTTTTAAATTAGTACTGTCCTGGGTAAAATATTTTACACAAAAGATATAAGTTAACAAGACTCAAAAGTTCTTAAAGGAGAAGTTCACTTTTGAAAAAACTTTTGCTGATAATTTACTCACCTCCATGTCATCCAAGATGTCCATG